>CM041217.1:16919932-17317640 GCA_023065735.1 Coffea humblotiana
CGGTTGTGGGATCTGGAACGAGAGCCCCTCGTGAGACTCTTGGATAGCTCATCAAAGTGAGCGTGCAATTCCTCCTTTTGTTGCTCACTAATCCGCCTGAGCTCATTTTTCATCGCGGTGAACATCAAGGAGTAGTCATTGGTTGGTTGATCTTGCTCCATGGCTCTCTCTTAGATCTGCAAAGGTTAATGAACAAGAAAAATGGAACAACAAAGAATAACCTTACTCCACTCCCTGAGTGTTTCACTCTCTCTCGTAGTTGTCACTCAAAACACTCTAATGATCTTACCAATTACCTTTACCTGTTGGATTAGGTAGTTGAGAAATGCTGTTCAAGTCCAATGAATGCGACCAACTTTCTCCACAAGAGTATTCAAGAAGTAAGACACAAAATGGAATGCAAAAAGGAAACAAGATTGGACGTTTTTGGAAGGAAGTTAATGGCGGACAGATTTGGAAACTAATGCTAGTGTGAACGGAATCAAATGGAAATCCTAGCTCCTAAGAATGTAGGAATGTGTCCAAGTGGAAATAGAAGAGTTATCCAAGTTATCTACTTAGTTCCTAATAGATTTTGGAAAACAAGGTAGTTTTGGAAACCCTTTAGAAAACCCCTTTCTTGACCACTTTAGGTAACTTCCAAATTCCTTTCCAAGAGAGTTGAAAATCAGATTTGGTGCTCCTTCCCAAGCCCTCACCCAAAGTTGGTTGGCCCCCTTTAAAACCCCTTCACAAGGCCGACTCCCTCACACAACAAAATCAGATTCGGTTTTGACAATTCCTTGGCAAGTTCAAAACAATTTTCGGCCCTCCCTTGTACAACAATGGAGAATGGACAAGATGATACACACAACCCCACTCAAACTTCCAAGAAGTTCACTCCCAAACCAAAGAAAGCCCTTCACCACCGCAAGGGAGTACAAGAAGATGTTCATACGCAAGGTAAGACAAGTTCCCCAAGAACAAGAACTTCAAGAACTTCAAGAAGTGGTGGATCAAAAACTTTTGATTGCTTTCTTTGTGTAATTTTTCTGTTCTGGATTGGTAATAAGATGCTTTGGGACTGATTTGGGCAATAAAGAATCAAGATTTCTCCTTTCTTGTTGGTGTTTCTTCCCTACCCGATTCTTCTTTCTCTTTTCTTTTCATTTTTTTAACTTAACCAACCGTCACAAACACTTGGCCGAATGGATCAAAGGATCAAAATCTGATCAGCCCCTCACTTCGCACCAAAACACAACCCCAACCTTTCAAGAACTAGCAAGACACTTGCCCAAGAATTTCCAAGAACGTCAAGATAGTGATCAAGAATTTCAAGAAGTTCTTAAATCTTGTAGTTCTCTCAAGATTCACAAATACCAACCAAGTTAACCAAAATCAGATTTAGAAAACAAGTAAACAACTTGGATGAAACACGGCAAAACTTGGACAGATTTAAAACAAAGAACTCTTGTGCAAAACAAACCCTAGCCGCACAAGTGAAACCCTAGCCGTCGCAAATCTTTTTTTTTTGTTTTTCTTGTTTTTAAACCCTAACAACCCAAACACAAGAATCCAAGAACGAAATTTGGACAGAAAACACAAAAGGCAGCACCCAAACAGATTTGTGCTTCGGATGAACAGTGCGTGAACAGTGCCCGATGAACAATGCCTTTTTTTTTTTACACAAAGCAGCGGAAAACAACGAAACCTAGACGACACACTACGAAAAATAAGGATATAACGAAGAATACCTCCACCTAAGCTCTGAAGCCAACTGATACGGTCCTCGATCAACACGTTTCGAGACACGTAGCACGTTTGCCCAAGGATCTAGCTAGGTTGTCTAACGCTTGGATTGCGGAGCCTAAAACCAAAACGGACGACACGATTTGATTAAAGGCGGTAGAACGACGACTCCAAATTGATGTGAATACTCAAGTGGATAGGTCGGTAGAAACAATCAAGGGCAAGCGCAAGATTGCTCAATAACCCTTGCCAAAGCAAGTAAAGGAACAAGTTGCTCTTAACAATTGAAGAGAAACTAAAACTAGAATTTTATTATGAAAATTGCGTAGCCCTTTGACCGTACAAGGTGAGCCTTTATATAGGCTAAGGGACTAGATCAAGGGACTAATGAAACCCTAATAAAGCAAAACTAAAGTGTCGGCCACTCCATGGACTAGATGGGCCGGCCCATGACCTAATTTAATAAGCTAATCCAACTTAACAAGATGAAAACCTAGTACTAAGGCCTAGGCCTAGTCAACCAACCCACTTGAAGGCCCACTTGATTCTTCATGGGCTTGGATCATTGTGTAGATGACTTGAGTATCCCCTTCCATACCTTCAATGTTTCTATGGACTCCTTGTTGGTCTTGCACGCCTCGCACTAGGGCTTGGAGTGACTCCTTGAAGCGCTTGGCCCGTGCACGTGTGACCGGGCCAAATGGTACTCGAACTGGGTCATTACTTGGGCTAAGGTTCGTGCATGGGCCCAAATGGTAACTCGAACTAGGTCATTACTTGGGTTAAGGTCCGTGCACACATCACTATCTTGAAGTTCTTGAAGTTCTTGATAAATTAACTTGGAGAATCTTGGAGTTCTTGATCGTGGTTGTGGGAAAAAAAAAGAGGGCTGACCAGATTCTTGTTGGTACATGCGGCCAAGTGTTTGTGCCGTTTGTTAAGTCAAAAAAAAAAAAACAGAATCGAAAAGGAACAGAAAGAGAGAGGCTCGGTAGCAAGAACAACAAAGAAAGGAACCACACCTTATTGCCAAATCTGTTTTGTTACATCTTGTTCCAACCCAAAACAGAAAATTACACAAAGAAAGCAATCAAAAGTTTGATCCACCACTTCTTGGAGTTCTTGAACTTCTTGTTTCTTGGAAACTTGCTTCACCTTGCGAGTAAACATCTTCTTGTACTCCCTTGCGGTGGTGAAGGGCTTCCCTTGGCTTTGGGGGGAATTTCTTGGAAGCTTGAGTAGGGTTGTGTGCATCACCTTGTGTATTCTCCATTGGTGTGGGAGAGGGCCGAAACTATCTTGAATAATTGCCCAAAGAAAACCAAGGCCGATTCTGATTTTGAGTTGTGAGGGAGTCGGATTTGCTTGAGTTTTATAAAGTCCCCAACCGACTTGGTGAGGGGCTTGGGAAGGAGAACCGAATCTGATTTTTACTCTTCTTGGAAAAGAATTTGGAAGTTACTTCAAGTGTTCAAGAAAGGGTTTCTAAAAGGTTTCCAAAACTAACTTGTTTTCCAAAATCTATTAGGAAACTAAGTAAATAACTTGGATAACTCTTTTATTTTCACTTGGACACACTCCTACATTTTAGGAAACTAGGGTTTCACTTGAGTCATTGTTCACACTAGCACAATTTCCAATTCTGTCTGTCATTAGCTGATACGAACCCAACCATGCTTGGCGAACTCGTATTCCAACAACACAGGATCTAGACAAGCGACTCCAAGGTTTGAACGAGCGGAACCCTAAACCCCCTTAGAATCCCTTGGATGAGAACTAAGATTGAGTCTTAACCCTCAAGAAAAGATTAAAGGAACTTATGGTTAACGGTAGAACGGCGCCACGAACAAGTGTGATTCTTACTTGATAAGCCAAGAAGAACACTTAGAACAAATCTAAGATATTCAAAGTTAACCGAAGCTAAGAGAATACTCTTAAAACTGAAATTTGATTAATGAATATCGAATGACTAAAGTCTCGGCCAAGCCTTTGTATTTATAGGCTTTGTGAGCGGAAATCCTAACTATCAATGGAAAAACTAACTCCAACTAACCCTAAACCTAACTTATTAAGGAAACTAACAATGAAGCCCGCACATGGGCTGGTCGGCCAAGGCCCTATGGGCTGCCTATCTTTATTATGGAGCCTATACTAGTCTCTTAACTTGATAATGAAGCTCACATGCAGCCCGCTTCCACTAGTCTTCCTCGGCCTCCTCATGGACGCGGAGTAAGCTCACCATTGTGTGATTAGCATCTTGAATCCTTCCAATGCGTGCATGAATTATTTGGAGAAATGTTTGGAGGTTCTCACGCATCTTTCTTGCCCTTGCTCGAGTCATTGGTCCAAGGTTTATTGATGGCGCACGTAGGTCATCCTTACTCGAGCCTTGTGAAGCGACGACTTGAGTCCTTGGCGGTTCCTCATCATTCCCCTCCTCTTGAGAAGGATTTGTCCTCAAATCGAAGTCGTCACCTACATCAAATGGAAGTAAGTCAGTGACATTGAAAGTAGAGCTAACACCGTACTCACCTAGAAGGTCAAGTTGGTAGGCGTTGTCGTTGACTTTGGCAAGGATTTGAAAAGGACCATCTCCACGGGGCATCAACTTGCTTCGCCTCTTCTCAGGGAAGCGCTCCTTGCGCATGTGTAACCACACCCAGCCTCCAGGTTCGAATAGGAGTTGCCTACGTCCCCTTGTTTGCATGTTTGGCAATTTGCTCCGTGCGTTTCTCAATGTTTGCTCGTGTCTTCTCATGCAGTTGTCTCACTACTTCGGCCTTTTTCTTACCATCAAGGCTAGCATGTTCACTCAAAGCTAAAGGCATAAGATCTAGTGGTGTTAACGGGTTGAATCCGTACACCACCTCAAAAGGAGAAAATTGAGTAGTGGAGTGGGTAGAACGGTTATAAGCAAATTCAATATGGGGTAAGCATTCTTCCCACGTTCTCAAGTTATGTTTGATTAGGGCACGTAACATGGTAGACACGGTCCTATTAACTACCTCGGTTTGGCCATCAGTTTGGGGGTGACTAGTAGTTGAAAACGACAACTTAGTGCCTAACTTAGACCAAATTGTTTTCCAAAAGTAGCTCAGAAATTTAACATCACGGTCAGAGACAATAGTGCGGGGAATACCATGCAAGCGGACTACTTCTTTAAAGAACAGGTCAGCAATGTAGGGTGCATTGTCAGTTTTGTGACATGCAATAAAGTGTGCCATTTTTTAGAACCTATCCACTACAACAAAGATGGAGTCATGTCCTCTTTTCGTCCTAGGTAAACCAAGAATAAAATCCATAGAAATATCCACCCATGGTTCACTAGGTATAGGCAAAGGCATGTAAGACCATGTGGATTTACCTTGGATTTGGCGCGAAGGCATTGAATGCATCGTGCAACCTCTCTCTCGACATCCCTCCTCATGTTGGGCCAGTATAAATGTTCCTGCAAAGATTGAGAGAGTTTTAGCTATCCCAAAGTGCCCCATTAATCCTCCACTATGAGATTCTTTAACTAATAATTGACGAATTGAGCATTTGGGAATGCATAATCGGCCCAAGTAGTAAAGGAATCCGTCGCTATGAAGAACTTCTCTTGGGCCTTTTGCTTGCATGCTTCAAAACACTAACTTAAAATCACCATCAGTTGAGTATAGATCCTTGATAAGCTCAAAACCAAGCAATTTAGCATCTAGAGTAGCAAGAAGTGTATACCTTCGTGAGAGTGCATCAGCAACTATGTTGGACTTACCGGTTTTGTACTTAATAACATACGGAAAAGTCTCTATGAATGAGATCCATCGTACATGCCTCTTACTCAGCTTGTTTTGAGATTTGAGAAACTTGAGTGACTTGTGGTCAGTGTGGATGACGAACTCCTTGGGTCGGAGGTAGTGTTGCCACACTTGGAGTGCTCGAATTAAGGCATATAGCTCCTTGTCATAGGTGCTATAGTTCAACATTGCTCCATTTAGTTTCTCACTAAAGTAAGCCACTGGTCGTCCTCCCTGAATCAACACTGCTCCAATGCCAATTCCTGACGCATCACATTCAATCTCAAATGTCTGAGAAAAGTCAGGAAGAGATAATACAGGTGCGTGTGTGAGTGCGTGTTTTAGAGAGTCAAAGGATTTTTCCTGGTCTTCACCCCAATGGAACGATACATCCTTTTTAATAATAGAAGTTAGAGGTGCTGCTATGGAGCTAAAATCGCGTACAAAGCGTCGGTAGAAGCTCGCAAGTCCATGAAAGCTCCTTACTTCTCCAATGGTGGTCGGTCGTGGCCATTCTTAGGTGGCCTTGATTTTACTTTCATCCACCTTAATCCCCTGTGAACTTACAACAAAGCCTAGAAATGCTAATTGGTCAGTGTAAAAAGTACATTTCTTTAGATTAGCATATAGGCGTTCCTTTCGAAGGACTTCTAACACGAGTTTGACATGATGCAAATGGTCCTCCAGGCTTGTGCTATAAATGAGAATATCATCAAAATATACTACTACAAATTTGCCTAAGTACTCCGCAATACATGATTCATTAAGCGCATAAAGGTACTTGGTGCGTTACTAAGGCCAAATGGCATGACTAACCACTCATATAACCCGTACTTAGTCTGATTTTCCATTTGAACGAAGGACGGATCAAGTGGCTCAAAGGGTTAACAAGGGATGCCAACGCGTGGTGTTTGAGCCTGGAGATTGGGTGTGGTTGCATCTGCGTAAGGAGAGGTTCCCGGTCCAAAGGCGCAATAAACTTCTTCCACGAGGAGATGGGCCTTTTCAAGTCATCAAGCGCATCAACGACAATGCTTACAAGCTAGACCTTCCCGGTGAGTACAATGTAAGCGCTACATTCAATGTCTCTGATCTATCTCCTTTTCTTGCAGACGATGAAGCTGATTTGAGGACAAATCCTTTTCAAGAGGAGGGGGATGATACGAACCAAGAAACACCATTGAGCATAGTTCGAGTACCTCTAGGACCCGTGACGCGAGCACGTGCTAAGAAGATGAGAGAGGAACTCCAAGGACTTGTTCGTGAGGTGCAAAGCCAAGAAATTGTCCCCAAAGTCATTGAGGGACTTGAGCATGAAGGAATGAAGGATATCCACGTTGTTCAAATCCAAGAGGACCACGATTGACGGCTTCATGGTTCGAGTAGTTGCTTAGCCGCTTCCCTAGTTTAGGTTGGAGGCTAGTTTAGTCATTTTATTTAAAGAATAAAACCGGCTAGCTTGTCTAGCTAGTAGAGCCGATTATAGGCTCCTAAAATATAGGAGCCTTGTCGTGGTAGCCTTTCCGTTTCTCGTGAGGTCTTAGTCTTTTCCATTGCATTTTAGGGTTTCTACTTGTAAGGCTATAAATAGCCTACCAAGGGTCATGTTTGAGGCATTCAACATTCAATCAATACTATACAATTTGAGAGTTTTCTTGGTTTCTCCAAGGCTTCTTGAATATCTTAGAATTTCTCTAAGTGTTCGTGACTTATCAATCTCGAATTGCACTAGATTGTGGCGTCTACTACCTTTATACCAAAGTTCGTTAACCACGTGATTAACAGGTTGAGGTCATCCGCTCCAAGCTTGGTATCCTCTTGTTGATCCTGAGTCTAATCTCTTACGGGTTTCGTCACAAGGTTGGCGACGTTCGTATCACTTGTGGAAAAAGTTGGTGACATTTACTGGACTTGTGCGGCATTTCTCAACTACCTAATCCAACAGGTAAAGGTAATTGGTGAGATCATTAGAGTGTTTGAGTGACAAATACGAGAGTGAGTGAAACACTAAGGGAGTGAAGTAAGGTTATATTTGTATTCTTTCCTTGTTCACTAACCTTTGCAGGTCTAAGAGGGAGACATGGAGCCAGCTCAACCAACCAATGACTACTCATTGATGTTCACAGCCATGAAAAATGAGCTCAGGCGAATCAGTGAGCAACAAATGGAGGCATTGCACACCCGCTTTGATAAGCTATCCAAGAGTCTCACGGGGGACTCTCGTTCCAGGTCTCACAACCGGAGTAACCATGGCACCAAAGGAACACATAGTGAAGCTTACTCGGCCAGTGAGGATGAGGAAAGGGCCGAGAGGCCAAGGAGGGATACACCTAAGACTGAGCTCAAGGGACTTAAGACCCAAATCCCTACATTCCAAGGCAAAAGCGACCCTAAGGTTTACTTGGAATGGGAAGGCCGCATCGAGATGGTCTTCGACTACTATGATTATAGCGAGGAACAAAAGGTTAGGGTAGCCACTGTTGAGTTCACCGACTACGCCCTAGTTTGGTGGGACCAAGTAAGGACTCATCGGAGGCGAATGGGAGAACCACGAATCCGGACTTGGCGAGAACTCAAGGCATTGATGCGCAAGAGGTTCGTTCCTAGCTATTACAACGGCGATCTCCACTCCAAGCTTCAAACCCTCACTCAGGGCAACATGAGTGTGGAGGACAACTACAAAGAGATCGAAATGGCCATGATGAGGGCAAATATTCAAGAAGATAATGAGGCAACAATGGCAAGGTTTCTTAGAGGTCTCAACCCTGACCTACAAGAAGCCTTGGAGCTCCAACATTACTCGGACATGCATGACCTTCTTGAACTAGCTATCAAGGCCGAAAGGGAAAAGAAATTGAGGCGAGGGGCCCGCACCTTCCAGACCTCCAACTCCACTTCGTGGAGGGGTAACCAACCACGGAAGGCAGCCCACGAAGCTGGAAATTCGGCTACACCCACTTCATCTAGCCGAATTCAAGGTAACTTCCCTAACCAAAATTCTAATTCTACCCCTAACAAATTTGTTGATGCATCTAGGTCCACTCCCAAGTCCACTCAAGAAACTCCCAAGCCTAGGAGTAGGGATATTAAATGCTTCAAATGTCAAGGATTCGGACATATCCAATCCCAATGTCCGAATCAAAGGGTAATGTTCATCACTCACAATGGAGACGTCGTGTCGGATGATGATAATTGTGAGGAGATGCCCGGCTTGACCAAGGAGGAGTGCTTGGAAATTGACTCGGGCGAGGAAGAATGTTCACCAACTCAAGGTGAAATTGCAAGAAGAGTGTTAACCGCCCGAGTCAAGGAGGATGAGAAGTTACAAAGAGAAAACTTGTTTTACACTCGGTGTAAAGTAAGTGACGGAGTGTGCAGTCTTATCATCGATGGAGGAAGTTGCACCAATGTAGTAAGTTTGCTAATGGTGGAAAGCCTAAGCCTGTCTACAACCCGACATCCGCATCCCTATCGACTTCAAGGGTTAAGTGAAGACGGCGAAATCCGTGTCTACAAGCAGGTACGCCTCCCTTTCTCGATTGGTCCGTACTGTGATGAAGTCATATGCGATATTGTGCCTATGCATGCTACTCATGTGATACTAGGAAGGCCATGGCAATTTGACAAGTATGTTACTTTTGATGGTAGGTCTAACAAATATACTCTTTTGCACAATGGTAAAAGAATGGTCTTAACCCCGCTCACACCTTCACAAGTGTACGGGGACCAACTTAAATTGCAAAGAGAATGTGACTTAGACCGACAAAAGAGAAAACAAAAAGGGCCCGAATCTGAAAATTGTTCGACCTCTACGTGTGAGCAATCGGCCCAAAGGAAGAATGTTGTCACTAGTGTTACAAATGAACAAGCGTTAGTTACGTCAAACACTAGGAAACAAACCATGATAGTAAAGGGACCGTTTTCTCTCAATAATGGAAGAGAAACTAAAACAGAATTTTATTGATAAAAGTGTCTAACCCTTAACCCGTACAAAGTGAGCCTTCTTATAGGCTAAGCACTAAGAAACCTGATGTGTGCACGGATGGCGGCCTTGACTCAAGGCTTTCATAGAGACATTGAAGGCTTGGAAGTTGCTAAGCGAGTTGTCTACTCATTGATCCAAGCCCATGAGGAGCCAAGTGATGATTGTTAGTGGCTTTAGGCCATTAGTTAGTTCCTTATTGTTTTCCCCAATAAAGGGTTCGGCCCATTAAGCCATCAAGCCTGGCCGACCCTCTCCCTTCCATCTAGACTAGGGTTTCATTATCTCCTTAGCCTATATAAAGGCTCACTTTGTACGGTTCAAGGGTTACGTAATTTTGATAATAAAGTTCTAGTTTGTTTCTCTTCAATTGTAGAGAGCATTCGCTCCTTTACTGCTTTTGGCGAGGGTTCTTGAGCAATCTTGTGCTTGTCCTTGATTGTTCTACCGACCTATCCACTTGAGTATTCACCTCGATTGGAGTCGTCGTTCTACTACCTTTAATCAATTTGTATCGTCCGTTTTGGTTCTAGGTTCCGCAATCCAAGCGTTGGACAACCTCTGATACGGTCCTCGATCAACGCGTTTCGAGACACGTAGCACGTTTGCCCAAGGATCTAGCGAGGTTGTCCAACGCTTGGATTGCGGAACCTAGAACCAAAGCGGACGACACGAATTGATTAAAGGTAGTAGAACGACGACTCCAATTGAGGTGATTACTCAAGTGGATAGGTCGGTAGAACAATCAAGGACAAGCACAAGATTGCTCAAGAACCCTCGCCAAAAGCAAGTAAAGGAGCGAATGCTCTCTACAATTGAAGAGAAACAAACTAGAACTTTATTATCAAAATTACGTAACCCTTGAACCGTACAAAGTGAGCCTTTATATAGGCTAAGGAGATAACGAAACCCTAATCCATCTTGGTCAAGGATTGGCGGCCCATCTACTTAATTTAGGAAAGGAAATTCGGACCACACTTTGGCAAGAGTGGGCCGACTTGCACAGCCAAATGAAACTACTAATTAAACTAGCAATTCAACTAATGACTCGATAAACCCAACTAACAACAACTAATACTACTACCAATCGGGCCAAGGCGCGTTAAGGGCATGCATGGCCGAAACTTGATGCTTCATGGGCTTGGATCAATGTGTAGACAACTCACTTAGCAACTTCCAAGCCTTCAATGTCTCTATGAAAGCCTTGAGTCAAGGCCGCCATCCGTGCACACATCAGTCCCCTCCACTTGAGAAGGATTTGTCCTCAAATTTGGATGGAGATGAATGATACTTGCACATATTGGTCCTCTTAGATTGAATGATACTTGCATACGTCATGAGTATTATAATTTGGTGCACATGTCTCTTGGTGGGTTTGAAAATGTTCACAGCCAGCCAAGGAAGACTCATGGCTTTACTCCAATGACTCCTTGAAGATAAAGCATGTAGCTTTGGTTCCATGATACGTAGAATGTATGGGTCATTGGCAGCAAGGTTACATCTTCTTGGATCCTCCAAAATGCAACTGATAGAATGGAGAGCACTTTGAACACGTTCAACTTCATTAGAGAGGCAAACTTCATGAAAATTCCGATATTCACCAACGGATTTAGGGGTGGAACATGCCATGATCAACTCAATCTCTCCTTGCTTAACCTGCGATAAAGTAACTACACTCGAAGGCAATGCCTTGTCGAGTTCATAAGCATGCAAGAGCACATGTTTACAGAGCACATGTTTACAGAGCACAAGTAACAAAGGTTGATTAGATGGTACAACTTTCCTAATGTCCGTAGCCTTTATTATCATGGTTTGTTTCCTAGTGTTTGACGTAACTAACGCTTGTTCATTTGTAACACTAGTGACAACATTCTTCCCTTGGGCCGATTGCTCAAACGTAGAGGTCGAACAATTTCCAGATTCGGGCCCTTTTTGTTTCCTCTTTTGTCGGTCTAAGTCACATTCCCTTTGCAATTTAAATTGGTTCTCGTACACTTGTGAAGGTGTGAGCGGGGTTAAGACCATTCGTTTACCATTGTGCAAAAGAGTATATTTGTTAGACCTAACATGCTTGTCAAATTGCCATGGCCTTCCTAGTATCACATAAGTAGGATGCATGGGCACAATATCGCCTTGAGTTGGTGATGTGTGCACAGCCCTTAGCCCAAGTAATAACCCCGTCCGAGTTCCATTGGGCCCAGTCACACGTGCACGGGCCTAGTCACTCCAAGCCCTTGTGCGAAACGTCCAAGACCAACAGGGAGTCCATAGGGACATTGAAGGCTTGGAAGGAGATAATCAAGTCATCTACACGATGACCCAAGCCCATGAAGAATCAAGAGGGCCTCCAAGTATGTTGGTCGACTAGGCCCTAGGCCTTAGTGCTAGATTTCCATTTTGTTTAGAGTTGGATTAGATTGTTAAATTAGGTCATGGGCCGGCCCATCTTGTCCAAAGAGTGGCCGCCCCCTTGCTTGCTTTATTAGGGTTTCGTTAGTCCCTTGACCTAGCCCCTTAGCCTATATAAAGGCTCACTTTGTACGGTCAAAGGGGTACGCAATTTTTGATAACAAACACTTAGTTTTGTTTTCTCTTCCATTGAGAGATTCAATCCTTTACTTGCTTTGGCAAGGGTTTTTGAGCAATCTTGTGCTTGACCTTGATTGTTCCACCGACCTATCCACTAGAGTAATCACCTCGGTTGGAGTCGTCGTTCCACCACCTCTAATCAATTCGTGTCGTCCGTATTGATTCTAGGTTCCGCAATCCAAGCGTTGGACAACCTCGCTTGATCCTTGGGCAAACGTGCTACGTGTCTCGAAACGTGTTGATCGAGGACCGTATCAGTTGGCTTCAGAGCTTAGGTGGAGGTATTCTTCGTTATATCCTTGTTTTCATAGTTGTGTCGTTAGGGTTATAGTATATCCGCTGCTTTGTGTAAAAAAAAAAAAACCGGTACTGTTCATACGTACTGTTCATATATACTGTTCATCGGTACTGTTCACGTCACTGTTCATCCGCGGCACTGTTCATCCGAAACACAAATCTGTTTGGGTGCTGTCTTTTTGTGTTTTCTGTCCAAATTTCATTCTTTGATATTGTGTTTGAGTTGTTAGGGTTTATAAACAAGAAAACAAAAAAAAAATATTTGCGACGGCTAGGGTTTTACTTGTGCGGCTAGGGTTTTGTTTGTGCAAGTTTCTTTTGTGCCAAATCTGTCCAAGTTTCTTTTGAGTCATCCAAGGTGTTTTACTTGTTTTTCAAATCTGATTTGTGGTTAACTTGGTTGGTATTTCGTGAATCTTGAGAGAATCTACAAGATTTAAGAGGTTCTTGAATTTCTTGATCACTATCTTGAAATTCTTGAAAATCTTGACAAGTGTCTTGCTAGTTCTTGAAGGTTTGTGGTTATGCACTCGTACGAAGTGAGGGGCTGACCAGATTTTGATCCTTGATTTCATTCGGCCAAGAGTTCTTATTGTTTGAGTTATAAAAAAAAAAAAAAAAAAGCGACTGTTCATCGGGTACTGTTCACCGTCACTATTCACCATCACTGTTCATAGGTACTGTTCATCGCGGTACTGTTCATCCGAACAAAATTTTGTTTGGGTGTTGTCTTTTTTGTGTTTTCTGTCCAAATTTCATTCTTGGATCTTGTGTTTGGGTTTAAAAACAAGAAAAACAAAAAAAAAAGGGTTGCGACGGCTAGGGTTTCTTGTACGCTAGGTTTTTTTTTTCTTTGCGCAAATCTGTCCAAGCTTTCTTTGAGTCTTCCAAGTTGTTTTAACTTGTTTTCCAAAGTCAATTAGAAAACTAAGTAACTCTTTTGTCTTCACTTGGGCACCCTCCTACATTTTAGGAACACCTTCCTATGTTTTAGGAACACACTCCTACATTTTAGGAACTAGGGTTTCACCTGAGTCCTTGTTCACACTAGCATACTTTCCATTTCTGTCCGCCATTAGTAACCTTCCAAAAGCGGCCATTCTTGCTTTCTTTTTGCATTCCATTTTGTGTCTTACTTCTTGAATACTCTTGTGGAGAAAGTTGGTCACATTCATTGGACTTGAGCAGCATCTCTCAACTACCTAAACCAACAGGTAAAGGTAAATTGGTAAGATCACTAGAGTGTCTTGAGTGATAAATACGAGAGTGAGTGAAACACTAAGGGAGTGAAGTGAGGTTATATTTGTATTTTGTCTTGTCACTAACCTTTTTGCAGGTTCCCTCATACATCATGGCGAGTACAAGACACATAAAACCTAGCTCACAACATTGTCTTCCTAATCTTAAGGGAGTCAAAAAAGTGGCATTACGTGGTGTGGATGAGCAATTGGACCTCGTTAAATCTCAGTTGCTTGGTTGGTTTTATACTCGTTGTGGTGTGAAAGATAAACTTTGTAGCTTGGCCATTGATGGGAGTTGTGAAGTCAATCTTGCGAGTGCTATCATGGTTGAGAAATTAAATCTTCCAACCATTGATCATCTTCAACCGTACAAGTTGATGAGTACTCATGGTGATGTTTGGGTTACTAAGCACACACTTGTACCTATTCAAATCGGCAAATATGTGGACGAGGTGTTGTGTGATGTAGTCCCAATTCAAGTGACACACGTGTTGTTGGGCAAAGCATGGATGTCGAGACGAGAAGTTAAATATGACGGACATACTAATAAGTATTCCTTCTTATTTAATGGTCGTCGTTTTGTACTTGTATCACTTACTTATCACCAGCTTTGTATTGATCTAGCATACATGAAAAGTGAGCTTGAGCGTTATAGAATGGAGAAACAACTAGATGAGGGAATTGTGCCTGAAGAGGTAAGCAATGAGATGAAACGATCAGTTGTTGAACTAGAAAAAGAGATGGAAAAATCTGATGAGATGGGTGGTAAAAAGGAAGAAAAGAGAGAAAGTGGGCTGATCTTGAGCAACCCGGTGAAGGCCTATTATTTTCCTAACGAACTTACCTTTGCTTTGTTTAGTGTTTCTTCTTTTATACAGATCAAGCAAAGGCAAGTTGGGCTGATCTTGGTGTGCTCCATTCCAAAATCAATTGTAGACTGTGCAAGCCTCCATGGAGTTGGTCTTCCAAGAGTTAAACCCCGTTGGTATCAATTCATGGAACAATGTCAACTCAAATCAGTCCATACCAAAGGGGAGTTGATTCGAGCTCATCTTGAAGGGACGGCTCCACATTTTGGGAATGGTTGTGTACCAAGGGTTCGCTTAAAGAACAAGTACCTCAATGACCATTGCCACTATGATTTTTGTCTTGCTCTTGGTCCACATGAAGCTCCAACATCACCAAATCCGCCTTGGTGCCTTGCAAGTGTGTTCGAGTCGGAGTTCGATTTCATGGGATACCCATCACACCGCTTTGAGGACCCTTACCTCATGACCACAAACGATCAAGTTGAGCATACATTGAAGATGGTTTGTGCAATTCAAGATTCGACAAGGGTTATTTGCCAACTTAGCACGTGGGTTTTGCATTGGATGACATCTGTAGCCATCACAACAAGATTGAGTCGAAGGCATGTGACTCGTCTTGTCACCATTCGTGCTTCAATTTGTGGGCAAATTGCTCTCAAGTGGAGGGGACTAATGTGTGCACGGCCCTTAGCCCAAGTAATAACCCCGTCCGAGTTCCATTGGGCCCAGTCACACGTGCACGGGCCTAGTCACTCCAAGCCCTTGTGCGAAACGTCCAAGACCAACAGGGAGTCCATAGGGACATTGAAGGCTTGGAAGGAGATAATCAAGTCATCTACACGATGACCCAAGCCCATGAAGAATCAAGAGGGCCTCCAAGTATGTTGGTCGACTAGGCCCTAGGCCTTAGTGCTAGATTTCCATTTTGTTTAGAGTTGGATTAGATTGTTAAATTAGGTCATGGGCCGGCCCATCTTGTCCAAAGAGTGGCCGCCCCCTTGCTTGCTTTATTAGGGTTTCGTTAGTCCCTTGACCTAGCCCCTTAGCCTATATAAAGGCTCACTTTGTACGGTCAAAGGGGTACGCAATTTTTGATAACAAACACTTAGTTTTGTTTTCTCTTCCATTGAGAGATTCAATCCTTTACTTGCTTTGGCAAGGGTTTTTGAGCAATCTTGTGCTTGACCTTGATTGTTCCACCGACCTATCCACTAGAGTAATCACCTCGGTTGGAGTCGTCGTTCCACCACCTCTAATCAATTCGTGTCGTCCGTATTGATTCTAGGTTCCGCAATCCAAGCGTTGGACAACCTCGCTTGATCCTTGGGCAAACGTGCTACGTGTCTCGAAACGTGTTGATCGAGGACCGTATCAGTTGGTGAACATTCTTCCTCGCCCGAGTCAATTTCCAAGCACTCCTCCTTGGTCAAGCCGGGCATCTCCTCACAATCATCATCATCCGACACGACGTCTCCATTGTGAGTGATGAGCATTACCCTTTGATTCGGACATTGGGATTGGATATGTCCGAATCCTTGACATTTGAAGCATTTAATATCCCTACTCCTAGGCTTGGGAGTTTCTTGAGTGGACTTGGGAGTGGACCTAGATGCATCAACAAATTTGTTAGGGGTAGAATTAGAATTTTGGTTAGGGAAGTTACCTTTTGTTCGGCTAGAAGCGGGTGGTGTGGCCGAATGTCTCGCTTCATGGGATGTTCTTCTCGGCTGACCTCCTTTCCAATCATTCGGGTTTGAGGTGGGGTATGGTCGGCCACCTCTCCTCAATTTCTTTCCCCTTTCGGCCTTGATGGCTAATTCAAGTAGGTCGCTCATATCCAAATAGTGTTGAAGTTCCAAGGCCTCTTGAAGGTCAGAGTTCAACCCTCTAAGAAACCTTGCCATCGTGGCCTCACTATCTTCTTGAATATTTGCCCTCATCATGACCATTTCGATCTCTTGTAGTAGTCTTCCACGCTCATGTTGCCCTGAGTGAGGGTTTGAAGCTTGGAGTGGAGATCGCGGTTGTAATAGCTAGGAACGAACCTCTTGCGCATCAAACCCTTGAGTTCTCGCCAAGTCCGGACTCGTGGTTCTCCCATTCTCCTTCGCTGAGTCCTTGGTCCCACCAGACTAGTGCGTAGTCGGTGAACTCAACAGTGGCTACCTTAACCTTTTGTTCCTCGCTATAATCATAGCAGTCGAAGACCATCTCGATGCGGCCTTCCCATTCCAAGTAAGCCTCAAGGTCGCTTTTGCCTTGGAATGTAGGGACTTGGATCTTAAGTCCCTTGAGCTCAGTCTTAGGTGTATCCCTCCTTGGCCTCTCGGCCCTTTCCTCATCCTCACTGGCCGAGTAAGCTTCACTATGTGCCCCTTTGATGCCATCATTACCTCGGTTGTGAGATCTGGAACGAGAGTCCCTCGTGAGACTTTTGGATAGCTCATCAAATCGAGTGTGTAATTCATCCATTTGCTGCTCACTAATTCGTCTGAGCTCGTTCTTCATGGCTGTGAACATCAGTGAGTAGTCATTGGTTGGTTGAGCTTGCTCCATGTCACCCTCTTAGTCCTGCAAAAGGTTAGTGAACAAGAAAATAGAACAAATATATCTTTACTTCACTCCCTTAGTGTTTCACTCACTCTCGTATTTGTCACTCAAAAACACTCTAATGATCTCACCAAGTACCTTTACCTGTTGGATTAGGCAGTTGAGAAATGCCGCTCAAGTCCAATGAATGTGACCAACTTTCTCCACAAGAGTACCCAAGAATTAAGACACAAATGGAATGCAAAAATGGAGACAAGAGTGGACGCTTTGGAGGTGAGCTAGTGGCGGACTGAATTGGGAAGTGCGCTAGTGTGAACAAGGCTCAAGTGAGACCCTAGTTCCTAGAATGTGGGAGTGTGTCCAAGTGGAACTAAAAGAGTTATCCAAGTTATCTACTTAGTTTCCTAATAGATTTTGGAAAACAAGTTGTTTTGGGAACCTTTTAGAAAACCTTTTCTTGAACACTTGAAGTAACTTCCAAATTCCTTTCCAAGAAGAGTTGCAAATCAGATTTGGTTCCCACCTCCTCCAACCGAAAGTCAGCTTTTGTTCTCCTTCCCAAGTAGCATGGAAAAGTAAAGGAAAACAAAGGGAGGTGCTGTCAAAATTTTCGCAGGAATCCTTGAGCAGTTTTGGGAAATTTGTTATAACTTGATGTATAAATATTGGAATTAAGTTCTGTTTGTTGTGTTTTAAACTAGATTCATAGAACTATAAACCATGAAAATTTCAGAACCTAGTTCTGTCTGTGTGATTTATGGTGATTTTCCAAAGTTGACTGAAATTACATACCTGTTCTGTCTTTTACTGGATAAAGCAGCGACTTGAGGCTCGAATTTGACTAACTTGTGATCTGAATCTTATAAATGTATCTTCTGAGAAATTGTACCCCTTTAAGTCTATTTTCCGACAGTATAATTTTTATCAATTTTGGACTTAAGAATCGTGAGATATGATTTTTCAAATGATGGTGCGCAAAACTGGAAAATTCTGTTTTCTTAAGAACAATGCTTACTTTCATTTTGCACCTTAAGTTTGGAATTAGTAAATCACTGTAGGTATGGTTTTGGTAGAAAGTGAGGGGTTTTGGGGTCATTCACGTCCTTAGGACCAACCGTTACCTTTTACTCCAAAGCCACCTTTTATCTCTTTGTACTAGTAGTTATTCGGATTTTCTTTGATTCACCAAATATTTTGATGGTTGAACCGTAATATATTTCTCATGGTTACTCTTAGGGTTCCTTGGTGATTAAGGGTGATATCCAGAGGGATACTTTGGACGTTATTTTGCTTTAATAGGTGAGTGTTCTATATACGTTCTGTTTCTAATGATTATGTGAATTATTGTGACTATTTGGATTGTTGCTTTAATACATGATTGAGGTATGTTATGTTTCCAACGTTTTCTAAAAATGAATTTTACTAGGCGAGTGTGTACTTTATCGCACTCGACCTAAATGGACGTGAAATTTTCAATGATTGAATGATTAAATGCTACTTGTGCATGAATGTAAGCCTTTTGGCTGAATTGGGCCCTTGCCCTTCGTTACCGGTCGACTCGAGCCAGAAGCGGATTCGGTCGGGCGACTAGTGACCCTGGGTGAATGTTTGGTATACTCGAGTATGACCACGAATCCTGGAGGAGCTGGCCAATGAATTGGCCAGAAAGGGGAGATGAAATGAAAGAACGAATGACAAGAGCAATGAAGGAGTTTTCACTTACAAACATGTTTTTAATGATTGGAGGAATAAGGAAAATGTTAGGCGAATGAATGAACGAATGGCTCCTCGTGAGCATGTATCCTTTTAATGAATGTGTTACTATTGCTTTTATATTGTACATGTTTTCTGGATTCGTTGTTCTTACATGATTAATGTCCTTGTTTAATTGTTTGGTTATATATATAGAACCTCGCTGGGCTTTTAGCTCATTCCACGCCGTTTGTTTTCCTTACAGGGGTTGCGAGCAAGGACGAGAAACCTGTATAGCATAGTCTAGTCCTTTTGTATTGTTTTGGCTTTTGTTCTCGCTCTAGTGCTTGGTTAGGGTTGGTTTGTATTGGGAATCTAAAGTTTTTGTTATTCGGGGACTGTGTATTTGATTGAGATTGGAATGAATGTAAGTATACGTTTCAAGTTTGGGAATTGTTTTCGTTTTCCTCGCGGTTTTATCTTATTTTGTTTGGAGAGAGTGATCGAGTCCTGGCGAGAGCTGGGCAGGCGGTCCGCCGAACCCTTTGGTTCGCCTTAGGGGAAGGTGAGGCTGTCATAGGCTTCATTCTCACGGTTTCATGGAGATCAAAGGGGCCGAAAATTTCTGGTCTTACCATCTAAGGAGGTAATGAACGATCAACCCCTTGAATCTTGGTTTATATACGTTATATTGCACTTATACGCTTGTAGATGCATGTGGGTAGCTCTATATTGTTAGAAATCTTGTGAGTGGGCTCTATGAAATCCCACAATGGACTTGATGAGTAGATTTGATGATATTGGGTGTTATTTGTGTTGAATTAGTGCTTAATCTAGTGGATATAAGTTGTATTGTGAAAGAAGACTCAAAGGAGGCGAAATGAGAAAAGGGACAGTTCTGCCCCTGTGTTTGCCAAGCCTCTTTAGTGCAATTTTTGTGGTCCAATTGACTTGATTTTGATGTAAATATGTTGTATGGGTTGTGTAGAAAATTTGCTCAAAAAATTACTTGATTTGGATGGGTAAAAGTTGAGATTTCGGAATTTCATCAAAACTGGAAACTCTGTCCCGTAATGCTCTGGCAGTGATTTTGTTTTGACTATAACTCTTTGCTCCGACGTCGAAATTGAGTGCCGTTTGTGGAATTGGAAACTAGACACTTCCATTTTTCCAAAAGTATAAAATGAATCTCTTGATTCCACCGGAGTGAACCATACCAATCGTTTAAAGATGACTGCCCTGTTTCTCGGATGAACTGGGAGCCCTGTTATGAACTGCAACTTGAAGCTCGAATATGAGCTAGTTGTGGACAGAATTTTAAAACAATTCCTTCTGTGAAATTGTAACCTTATGAATGTAGTTTTCAACACCACCAACCACGCTCAATTCCAAGTTTAATTGAGTGATTTATTCCCGAATTTCAAAACTGTCTTAGTGTGAGAAAACCCTAATTTTGGACTGATCAATGACTAGTCTTGATTTGGGACTTGTTATTTCGAATTTCTTGGTGTTAAGCACCTACCAAATGTATTTTGGAGGTTTCTTAGACATTGTATTCATAAATGAACAATGTTTGAGAAAATTTCATTGGCCAAATGTTTGAGAAAAGGAAAACAAAAGTGCAAGGCAGATTTGCCTTGGAAATTTGGAAACTTTAGTGACTTTGTTAACCAACTTTCTGTACTAATTTTTGTATGAAATTTGACAGAGAAATAACCCTTATATTGTAGGATAATACTGCCAAATTTGGAGCCATTCCGAGTTCGTTTCGATGCCCAACTAAAGTCCCAAAGTTCAAGCTGCAAATCTGGAATTTTGTCCAGTGAACTTTATTTTTGTACCAACTTTGAGCTGCTATATCTTGGTGCTCAAAACTCCGATTCTTGTTCCTTTTCTTGTATTTTAAACCTTATTTTCAACTCTAATTGAGTTCCGAATTTCAGAGGCTAGTTCGAATTCTTTGAATTTTGCCGAATTTTCAAAGTTGGCCAAAAATCAACCCGAAACTGTCATGGTAAGCTTAAAACAGCAATTTTGAGCTGAATTTTGAATATCTTCCAATGGGAATCATGGAAAAGTGTCTTCTAGGAACTTTTAGTACTTTGGAATTAGTTTCCAACGATACCAATGTTTCCAATTTTGGACCTACGGAGAGTGAGTTATGATTTTTCCAAAAGTGCACCTCAAATCTGAAAATTTTCAAACTTGACGGGAATTGAGTTTTCGAGACTCTTCCCTATCCTTCGATACTACTTGACTATTTTGGACTTGTTTTCACGAAAGAAACTATTTTTGGAGGAAGAAGCCCTAAGTTCCCATCTTTCTTGAGGTTACAAGGTACCTTCGGCTAGTAACTTTCCTCTACTCCTAATATATGCAAACTAGTGGATTAAGGTTGTAATTTTGGTAGCTTTATGGACAATTTCATGGCTTGAAGTAGTGTTATGGTAATTTTCAGTTTTATGGAGAATTTGTTTTACCCACACATCTTGCTTAAGTGTTTGCCATAGTCTGATAGCTTTGCTATGTGAAATATCTAGCTTTTATATGCTAGTTTGACTTGCCTAAAGAAAATTTCAGCATTGTTCTCAATTTCTATGAATACCTGTGATTTCGCAAAAATTGACTGAAATTGCATGCCTGTTCTGTCTTTTACTGGGTGAAACAGAAAATTTATGTTGGAATTTGACTAACTTGTGGATTGGATCTTACAATGGTACCTTCTAGGAAGTTGTAACCCTTTGAGTCTATTTTCTAATGATATAAAGTCTATAAATTGTGGACTTAAGAAACTTGAGATATGATTCTTGAAATGGTATCGCGCAAACCTGGAAAAATTTCTGTTTTCCTAAGATTGTTCTTACTTTCATTTCCAACTTTAGGATTGGAGTTGGTCAACTATTTTGAGGTTGGTTTATGAGTGGAATTGAGGTTTAAATAAAAGGAAATGAGTTTCTTCAAATCGTTTTAGGTCAGACAATTTCCAACTTTGTAGTTTGAACGTCTTTTGAAATTTCTCCAAACGTTCGACTATAAGTGATACTTTTGTGCTCTAAATGAATTTTGGCAACGTGGATTAGTAAGCACATGAGGATTACTTCTCGATTGGGACAAGCAAGTATTATATTTTGATAGGTTATACGGGTATAAAACTTTAAATTGATGCATGTTCTAAATAAAGTTTTGGAACCTCAATTTCTTTATATATTTTGGCCTTGTAATTGCTAGTGTTTTACTATAATATGTGACCACAAGACTCGAGAGAGTTCAAGAGATCATTCGTGCAAAATATCCTGAGCTATTCAGTAATTAAGGTGAGAATTTCGAGGACGAAATTCTTTAAGGGGGAGGGGAGAGAGTGTGAGAACCCTCACTTGAAACCACAATTTTCCTTAAGTACATGTCTTATTCTAAGATTTAGACCACTTATTATATGCCTTTGCATTATATTCATGTGTTACAACATTTCACATGCATTATATTTCATTTCCTTTTACTTAAAGTAAAACATTTTCTTGAGTTGATTTTAAATAATTCACCACTTACATTTTTCCAAGTGGCTTTGATTTGTGGTTGGGACTTTAAAAGATAGGTTAGGGGTGTTAAATAAGTATTGGTACACTTGGAAGGGTTGAATTAGCATTAGTCAAAGAATTAGGAGAAGTTTTGGACAAGAAATGGGCCATGTGGCAAAACCCTAGCCATGGATCTTGTTGTTTGACCAAGAGATTAGAAAGAATTTAAACCTTCTTGGAGCCTTTTTATTTCCCTTCTTGGCCGACTTCTTCACCATCAAAAGAGAGAGTGAGAGAGCTTCATATCCTTGCTTTCTAACCCTAGTAATCAAGAGCCAAACAAATCAAAGAGAAAGATTGTGAGTTAGTGAGAAACTTTTCCTCCAACCCTAGTGTTTGATTCAAGCTTGAAGTCTTCATTTTGGTTGGTTGATTTGGTGGTCCAAGCTTCTTATAAGAAAGGTAAACAATCCTTAAATCTTGGTTTTATGGTGTTTTAGCATGTACTTGAAGTTTTAATGGCAAACTACATGTTGTTTGGTTGAGATTTGGGGCTAATCCCTTGGATTAAACAAGTAGTAGTTGAGGTAGTTAGTATGTCCACCAAGTGTTTGATGAAATGTTTGCACCTTGTTCATGATTGTTAATGAAGTATTTACATGTTTTAAACCTCTTTTGAGTTAGATCTACACTTGATATGTGGTTTAAGTGAAAATCATTAGAGGATGAAGGTTGGATGAATAGAGAAAGTTATGGACTGTTTTCATTTGCCATGGCTGACCGGTTTGTGAAGGAAGGGTTTTTCTTGATTTTTGTGGTTTATTTACACCTTAATCATGCTTAAGCAACTTGGCTAGAGATTGGTTAAGCTCATGTGTGAATTGAAATGAAATTGGGACAAGTAAAGTGGTAGTTTTGACCTCTAGTGGACTGGTTTAGGTTTGCATGATGATTAGCTTATTGTGGTAACCCTTAATCATGTTTATGTGTTGTATTTTGAGCTCCAATGGCACCAAATAACCTAACCCCCTGTATATGATCATTAGAGGACTGATTTGGGTGAATTTGAACCAAAACAAATGAGGATAGCATGAAGAACTAGTGCACATTTGTTAGGGTTTAGGGCTGATCCAGGGTTGGAAAATCAGCCGACTTCCCTGAGCTACTGGTAACGCTAGGAGACGAACTAGAATGTGTGCTTGGTACCGTTGGAAAGCCCTTCGGGTTTAGTTTCCAACGCCGCTGACAGAATCTAATTCCAACCTTCCTACAGTGAGATATAGCCATTTTACCGATACTGCGCGGGCGTGACTGTTTACCCGCGAAGAACCTTTTAAGCTTTAATGAAACTTTTCTCTTGGCCAACTTTCTTGCACTTGTTAAACTTGTTTTCTCATGAAAATTTACGGCATTTTAGGCCTAGATTTCATGGTGAATTGAGTAGATTTCACCACTCACTTAGTCACCTAATGAGTTCACTTTTGGCTTGGTGTGTTAACGATTTCACTCGTTTGTCCTAGGAGTGGGAAACGGTGGTGAACGTAACCGCACGACTTGACGCTTGACTACTACTTTGCTTGACAGGTGAGTGTTCCACTACCTGCTACCTGCCTATATGAAATAACTGAATACTTGAATTACGACTGTTTGAGCCAAACCATGTTTTGATAAAAATGGAGGCGAGCGTGTACTTTATCGCACTCGACCTCCCTCATTTTCCACTGAGGCTTTGTATACCGTTACTATGAGATGTGATTTCTCTATATGTGACTGTACTTGAGTTGTTTGGGTGATACCCCATCAACTACTGCTACTGTTTGGGTACCCAACCTCATAGGTGAGTCGGTTGAATCGAGCCAGCAAGGGCTTGGTCGAGACGGCCGATAAACCTTGGGGACTGTTTACTGATCACTGGAAACCGGTATACTCGAGTATTACCTAACTACTGTTATGGAGTTCGGGCCCGGTAGGGGGTTGACTGGTGGACGGAGATTGGAGAAAGTGGTGTTCTGCGGACCTTATATTCTTTAATTGCAAACGTTGGCGGAGAGTCAACGGACCCTGGTATGATCAAGCTCAAGGGGATTTGGCTTTTGGAAGCCACCCGTATCCTTGAATTGCACTGTGATTAAATTGTTATTGTATTATACGGTGTTTACTTAATTATATTATGCCCTTATTTGGCTATGTGCTTACCTGTTTTACTTGGAACCTCACTGAGCTTTAGCTCACCCCACTCCGTTTGTTTTCCTTAACAGATCGGGGACGGACATAGGATCAAGAGCCTTACTAGCTTCCTTTTGCTTGAACTTGTAATCCTTTTGTTAAAATGACTTTACCTTTGAATTTGTAAGCTTAAATACTTAAGTTCGACTTATGTTATGTAATTGTAGTATGGAATAGTAAGTGGGACGTTTACTTGACTTTTAAGTGTGGCAAGTTGGCTTGACGATTATTCGTCATTAGAGTTTGTACCGTTTGACTTGAAGTTACTTCACTGGTTATTTTGAGTTACTAGTTCTTTGATTGACCGAGTCCCCGCGAGAGTTGGGCAGGCAGTCCGCTGATACTCTAGGGTTCGCCCTAGGGAAAGGTGGGGCTGTCACAGGTGGTATCAGAGCCTAGGTTTGAATTGGCCTGGGCAAGTTAGAAATTTCCGTACTTGAGGATTATATTTGGTTATTTCCCTTAAGAGTACTTAAGTTTATCCCCACTTTGTGTAGGATGGACAGATCTAGTGGCCCTAGCGATAGACCGGTCGGCGAGACGTCCCATGAGGACTTATCGATGATTAGAGCCCATCTGACCGCTGTAGGCGTTGTGAGTGTCGGCATATTTACACTTATCCTAATGAAGTAGTTCTGGCCGTTGTGAAGGAGCGGAAGGTTCTAGCGAGGGACAATACTAGGCTTGGACTTGAAGTGAATTACCTGAAGAAAACTATTAAAACACAAGTCGAGCGGATTAAAGAACTTGAGTATGAGGTGGCCAAAGGCCGAGAAGGGGTTGATGATGTGAGAACCCGAAAATTTTCACATTTTTCAAGTATTATTTTATTTCCTCGCCCATATTTTTATACTATCCTTGAAAATATTAAATGTTTTATACATTTTACAAGTAAGTATAATTTTTAAATCATTTTCCTAGTATAAGTTAGTGTACGTTAATTCGAAGTGCATTTTTCGACGTGGGACCCGCTAGTGCGATATAATTTTGCCGATTAGGCGCTGAAGTATTAAGTAATATTATTTTCCATGGTACTAGGAGATGATTAGAGGTTAGCTAGATAGATGAATTATTGGAAGTGAGAAGATAAGCTTAAAACCATTCAAAGGGCCAAGTGTCGCAAACCGATTGGGAGTTGGACTTTGACCAAGAATGTTAACCTTTACCAAAACCAAATTTTGACCCAAAATTCATCCCATTTTCACTCTCTTGGCCGGCCCTCTTGACAAGAAAACAAGAGAGAGCTTCTTCCATTTCTAGCTTCCAAATTCACTCAAATCTTGAGTTCCAACCGACCAAATCGCAAACCCTTCCATACAAGTGACCACTAAGGGAAACTAAGGGCTTTGGTGGAGTTGATTTGGAGGAGAAAGACTAAGCTACCACTTTCCTTGAGGTTCTAAGGTAAATTTGCTAAGAACACCCCTCTTTGCTTCTAATAGATGGAAATTAGTGGCTTGTGGTTGCCACTTTGGTGGTTTTGTGCATTATTTCTTGGTTATGAGTAGTGATATGTGGATTTTTAGTTTATAGTGAATTTTTCTGCCCTGTTCTGACCAGTTTTGTTCGGCCATGATGGAGGCCGAATTGGACTTAGCTAAAAAACATGAAAGTTGTAGAGAATTGAATGTAGATTATGCGTGTAAAAGTTCAGCTCAATCGGAGCACTGTAGCCTGTGAAATGACTATTTTACCCCTGCTGCCCTGTTTCTGCCAAAACTAGAAATCAGCATCTGTAATTGGCTCTTTTGGCTGGGAAGATGAATGAATTAGCTTTTGATGCCTTCTTAAGAATTGTAGCCTTGTATCTTAGCTTTCGAATGGCTTTGGAATCAACTGAATCGGAGTTGTGTGTGCTGAGATATGACTGAATAAATCAGGCCTACTAGTTGAATTTCACAGTGAGCTTTGAACTGGAATATCTGGGTCTGTTTGGGTAAATGTGACTAGGTTACGTTGAGAACTGGGTTGCAGTGTCTTCATAAGAATTGTAGACCTATGTCTTAGCTTCGAAACGGTATAAATTTTACCTCAATCCGATAGGTGTAGCTTCGGTTGTGACCAATACGCTAAAAGATGTCAAACCTGTCATTTTGTTCCTTGTCTTAAACCTTAATCCCAATCCCTTTTCTAGTTTGGTTTTGTAATTGAATGACTTTTAGCCTTTTTAACGGCTATTGTAATGAGATTATTTGTATGTGATTTTGGGGGCTGATTGAGGAAAATAATGAAGCCATAAATGGCTGAAAAATAGATAAATACAAAGGGCGTGCTGCCCGAATTTGCACTCAAATGGCGATTTCAAAATTTTAAGAGCGGACATAAGTTTTACGACTATTTTACTCATGTCTTTTGGACTAAATGCACTCTTTTCACTTTCAAAATCATATTTATATTTCGTACTAGTAATTATTCGGATTTTCCTTGATTCATCAAAATTTTATTGGTTGGACCATAATATGTTCTCATGATTATTCTTAGGGTTGCTTGGTGACTAAGGGTGATATCCGAAAGGATACTTTGGACGTTTTGCTTATTTAGGTGAGTGTTCTGTATACGTTTTGTTTCTTATGATTATGTGACGTGTTATGACTATTTGGATTGTTTGATTAAATGTTAAATGGTTTCAATGGTTGCTAAAATGATTTTTGCTAGGCGAGTGTGTACTTTATCGCACTCGACCTAAGCGAACATGAAATTTTCAATGATTGAATGATTAAATGTTAATTGTGCATGAATGTAAGCCTTCAGGCTGAACTGGGCCCTGCCCTTTGTTACTGGTCGACTCGAGCCAGAAGCGGACTCGGTCGGGCGATTAGTGACCCTGGGTGAATGTTTGGTATACTCGAGTATGACCACGAAGTTGGCGGAGATTGGGGAATGAAATGAATGAACGAACGACAAGAAAATGAAGGGGTTTTCACTTACAAACAATATTTTAATAATCGGAGAAATAAGGAAAATATTAGGCGAATGAATGAACGAACGAACGAATAGCTCCTCGTGAGCATGTATCCTTTTATTGTATGTGTTACTATTGCTTTATATCGTAAATGTTATCTGGATTACTTGTTATTACATGCTTAATGTCCCTGTTTAACTGCTTGGTTGTGTATATAGAATCTCGCTGGGCTTTTAGCTCATTCCACACCCTTTGTTTTCCTTACAGGGGTTGCGAGCGGGCGAGAGACCTGTATAGCATAGCATAGTAGTCCCTTTTGTATATTTTGGCTTTTGTACTCGCTCTAGTGCTTGGATAGGGTTGGAGTGTATTAAGAATGTAAAGCTTTTGGTTTTGGAACTGTACTTCTGTTTGAGATGGGGATGAATGTAAGGATATGTTTCAATTTGGGGTATTGTGTTTTGTTTCATTTTTTTTTCTTCGAGATTATATTTTATTTTGTTCGGAGAGAGTGATCAAGTCCTGGCGAGAGCTGGGCAGGCGGTCCGCCGAACCCTTTGGTTCGCCTTAGGGGAAGGTGGGGCTGTCACATGGTGAACCATGAGAAAATCATAAGCTTGATCTTTTGAGATCTTGCTTGGCATACTCGAGTAGTATTGCCCTCCCAGTGAGTGTTTGGTTACGGATCCGAGAGGGTGAAATAAAGGATGGGGGAAGTAAGTGGAGTATTACGGACTTGATACCTACCCGGTTGACGGAGTGTCATCACGTGGAGGTATTGGATCGAGTCTCGGCAAAGCAAGTGGAATCTAATTCCTGAGAGCTCCCGTATCCTTATTGAGTGTGCTTTATTGTTAATTGTGAATTACTTCAACTTTCTATCTATATTTCTTGTACCAGTGTAATTGTTACTTGAATTAATTGTTGCATGCTTTCTTGGCCTCACTGAGCGTTAGCTCACCCTATTAGTTTTTTTTCCTTAACAGGAGCTCGGAATGAAAAGAATTCTGGAGAAGCCGACTTGATTACCTTTTTATTAGAATTTTGGATGTAATTGATTAGGCGACTTATGGTGGTTGTAATTTTGGGGAATGTTGATGTACCTTTTGGAAACTTGTGATGTAAGATTTGAATGTTTATATAAGGAAGCGACCTTTCTTTATATTGAATTTTATTATTGGTTGATTATCCTTTAAGTTTAAAATTGATTCGTATTGAGCCCTGGCGAGAGTTAGGTAGGCGGCCCGCTGATACCCTAGGGTTCGCCCTAAGGAGAAGTGGGGTCGTCACATGTGGTGCTTCCTAGGCTTAAAGTTTAGGATCTCGGACTGTGGGATATCGTGAAGTTTAAGTGCAATATTAAGCATCTATGTTCCTGATGGATAGTAAGATTTGATGTTTGAGGGTTTTTATATTGGGTTGGCGAGAAGAGAAGAGAATTGTGCGAGATTGATTTTATTGGAAGAGTAATGGGCCAGTTTCTTGAACAACGATACTAGTTGATACCTATGGGACCGACTTTGACTTTGGAAGATCATTAAGGTATCCTTTAGTGTTTTGACATTCATTTGCATTTGTAAGGAACTAGATATAATTCTTGGAGCGATTGCTTAAGTAGGGATCTTTTGAACTTTCTTTGACGGATGAACTTGGGGTTTAGAATCTACCCTTGGAGAAATTGGGAAACCGTTGTCTCTTGTTTTGTTCTGCATGTATGTATGTGTTTGCCGTGTTGCGGACTGATATGTATGGCGTACTAGACATGTTTTGTGAACTTGGTTTTGTTAGGATGATATGTACAATATTTTTGTGATTTAGCTTGTGAATTTGTTGTGTTATATATTCTAAGGATGTTTTCTCATTTTTGGTTTATGTTGTTTTCTTCTTATTCTATATATATAGCCAATCTATTTTTGCTCATACACATACATAGTTTATATAAAAAAATAGGTATGGAGGGACGAAGAAGCCGAGGACGAGGGGTTAATCGTGGAAGTGGAGCTAGGCAAGCTCAAGAACCAAGAGAAAAAAGAGAAGCGGCAGCTAAACAACAACATGAACCACAGGCCGAAGCAGGGGATCAGGTAGCGACGCCCATACAACGAATGACCGATATTTTGGCGCATTTAGTGGAACAACAAGGGCAAGCACCTGTTAACCAACCCAGGGAACCTAAGGGAGGAGAGGATAGGGCCCTAGAGTGTTTTCAGAAGTTTTCTCCTCCTAAATTTCTTGGAGGATTTGATCCGGAGGCAAGTGAGAGATGGTTAGAACAAATGATTAATATTTTTGCTGCGCTAAATTATCCAGAGGAGAGACAAGTGACTTTTGCGGTATTTTAATTTGAAGGGCCAGCTCGTGCTTGGTGGAACGTGATTAGGGCTAAGTGGGAGAGGGAACAAATAGCGCGGACTTGGGTAAATTTCATACAGGAATTTAATGAGAAATACCTTCCGCCCTTAGTCCAAGAGAAAAGGGAGGACGATTTCATTAGATTACGTTAGGGAGCCTTGAGTGTGTCAGAATATGAAACCCAATTCACTAAGTTATCTAAATTTGCCCCTGAATTAGTAATTACGGAGCAAAGAAGAGTAAGACGGTTTATACAGGGATTAAATGTGGAAATCCAAGAAGCTCTTGCGGCGGCTCAAATCACTACATTCACAGAAGTTCTTGAGAAAGCCCAAAGGGTTGAAATTGCAAGGGCGCAAGTAAAAGCATTTCAAGCACGAAAAAGAAGTGCGCCGAGTAGTGAGCCTGAGGAAGTTAAGGACACCGTACCACCTTCCAAAGCTAGAAGAGTAAACCTTCCACCTTACCCACCATCGATGCAAGGACAATAAGAGGGAAGTTCGACAAGAGAAAGTCAAGTAGAAAGAGGACGACAAGAGGAAGTTTCTCTAAAGAATTCAATAGAAGCTCCTCGATTAGCTTGTGGTTACTGTGGGAAAACAAATCATACTGAGGATGCATGCTGGGTAAAAGGAAAGAAATGCTTGATATGTGGAAGGGCTGATCATCAACTTCACAATTGTCCGAAGAAGCAATAAAGAGGGTTGAATGTGCAGCAAAGGGATCGGATTACTTCTAGGCCGAACCAAGAAAGAGGAAACAGATCCAGGGCATCAGCTAGAGTATACTCTTTGGATCAACAACCCGTTCCAAAATCTTATGAAGGTTAGAACTTTCTGAGCAAAGAAGAGAATTTCGGGGACAAAATTTTGTTAAGAGGGAGAGAGTGTGAGAACCCGGAAAATTAGGTTATATTTATTTATTTCTTTAAATGCATTTTCTTTATTTTAAATTATTGCCTTAATTTCTTCGATATTTTTATAAGTGAGTCAAGCTTTTAAATCATTTTCTTGGTATAAGTTAGTACACGTTAAGTTTGAAGTGTATTATGGATGTGGGACCCGCTAGTGCGGTCAGTGCGGTAAAATTTTGACTACTCGGTGAAGTTTTGCATAAAGGGACATTAGTTTATAAGGTGCTAAGAGATAATTAGAGGTTAACTAGATAGATTAACCAGTAGAAGACAAGAGGATGAGATCAAAACCCTAAAGAGACAAGTGTTGTGAAACCATTGGATGTTGGATTTTGACCAAGTTTTCTTAACTTTACTAAAACCACATTTGACCACAAATTGTCTTCATTTTGCACTAGCTTGGCCGAAATTCTTGAGAGGAAAAAAACAAGGGAGAGAACTTCATCTTCAACCTCCATTCCTTGCTTGAATCTTGAGTTCCAACCATAGATTTTGCAAAATACTCCATAAAAGTTGTTCACTAGGGAAGATTAAGGGCTTGAGTGGAGAGATTTTTGGAGGAAAAGCATTAGGTTTCCATCTTTCTTGAAGGTACAAGGTAACTATGGCATTAAACTTTCCTCTACTTCAAATATATGCAAACTAGTGGATTAGGGGTTCAATTTCGGTAGTTTCATGAGAAAGTTTCATGGTTTGAAGTTGTGATGTGAAATTTTCAGTTTTTGTGGTAATTTTCTGCCCACATATGATGTTTAAGTGTTGGCCATGGTTTGGTAGCTTTGCTATGTGAAATAGCTAGCTTTTATGTGTTAGTTTAACTTGCCTAAAGAAAATTCCAGCTTGTGATTAGGAATTTCAGCTTAGGGTTTCATTTTCTAGCTTGAGTAGGTGATGGTTATATGCTTGATTTAGTGAGGTATTGGCTTGGTATGTATATGCTTGAGTTGAGGCTGTTTTGTGGTAAGAATGAAGCCTTGAGTTGGCTGGAAAGTAGTAAACACAAAGGAGATGCTGCTGAAAATTTTGTTCTAAGGAACCCTTGGGCAGCCTTAGGAAATCTGCTATATCTTGTTGTAAAAAAGTCAGAATTGAGTTCCATTTGCTGCGTTTGAAACTAGAGTCAGAGTACTATCAACCGTGAAACTTTCAGCCTTTTTCTTAATTCCTATGAATATTTATGATTTTTCAAAGTTGACTGAAATTGCATACCTGTTCTGTCTGTTACTGGATGAAGTAGCAACTTGGGCTGAGAATTTCTCAATGTTTGGGATTGAATCAGTTTTTGGACAAAACATGAAAGTTATAGGGATTTGAGTTACTTTCAACCTGCAAAATTTCAGATCAATTGGATCATTGTAGCTTATGATTTGGCCGGAGCACTCCTGACTGCGCAAAAACTCTAATTTTCCTGACCTGTTTTTCATGTGCTTCTGACCGTCCATTTTTTACCCTGAAAATGGGAGAACTGTGTGACAGCCCCACCTTCCCCTAAGGCGAACCAAAGGGTTTGGCGGACCGCCTGCCCTACTCTCGCCAGGACTCGATCACTCACTCCAAACAAAATAAGATAACACCTCGAGGATAAAAGAAAAACAACTCCCAAACTGGAAACATATATTTACATTCATCCCAATCTCAACCAGAAGTACAGTCCCAAATGTAACAAAAGCTCTAACTTTCTCACACCAACTCTAACCAAGCACTAGAGCGAGTGCAAAAGCCAAAACAAAACAATTCAAAACAAAAACTAGACTATTCTATTCTATACAGGCCTCTCGCCCATGCTTGCCACCCCTGTAAGGAAAACAAAAGGCGTGGAATGAGTTAAAAGCCCAGCGAGGTTCTATATACATAACCAAGTAATTAATCAAGGACATTAATCACACAATAACAAGTAATCCAGAAACATTTACGCTATGAAAGCAATAGTAACACATTCATTAAAAGGATACATGGAGCCATTTGCTCGTTCGTTCATCGACCATTTCCTTATTCCTTCAATCATTTAGAAAAAATTCCATTTGGATTTGAAACCCCTCCGTCAATCTTGCCATTCATTCATTCATTTCATTCTCCCCGTTCTGGCCAGCGCACTGGCCAGTCCTCTCCAGACTACGTGGTCATACTCGAGTATACCAAACATTCACCCAGGGTCACTAATCGCCCGACCGAGTCCGCTTCTGGCTCGAGTCGACCAGTAACAAAGGGCAAGGGCCCAGTTCAGCCAGAAGGCTTACATTCATGCACAAGTAACATTTAATCATTCAATCATTGAAAATTTCACGTTCGTTTAGGTCGAGCGCGATAAGTACACACTCGCCTAGCAAAATTCATTTTGAAAATATTGGAAACAGAACATACCTCAATCACGTATTAAAGCAACAATCCAAATAGTCACAATAGTTCACATAGTCATTAGAAACAAAACATATATAGAACACTCACCTATATAAGCAAAATAACGTCCAAGGTTCTTTCCGGATAACCCCTTAATCACCAAGAAACCCTAAGAATAATCATAAGAAAATATTACGGTTCAACCAACCCAAGATTAAGTGAATCAAAGAAAATCCGAATAACTAATAGTACAATGTATACGTATAATTTTGGAAGTGAAAAGAGTGCATTTAGTCCAAAAGACATGAGTAAAATAGTCGTAAAACTTATGTCCGCTCTTAAAATTTTGAAATCGCCATTTGAGTGCAAATTTGGGCAGCACGCCCTTTGTATTTATCCATTTTCCAGCCATTTATGACATCATCATTTTCCTTAATCAGCCCCCAAAATCACATACAAATAATCTCATTACAATAGCCGTTCAATAGGCTAAAATTCATTTAAGTACAAAACTAAGCTAGAAAAGTGACCGGAATTAAGGTTTAAGACAAGGAGAAAAATGGCAGGTTTGACATATTTTAGCGTATTGGTCACAACCGAAGCTACACCAATCAGATTGGGGTAAAATTTATACCGTTTCGAAGCTAAGACATAGCTCTACAATTCTTATGAAGACATCTCAACCCAGTTCTCAACCTAACCTAGTTAAATTTACCCAAACAGCCCCAGAGTTTCCAGTTCGAAGCTCACTGTGAAAGTCAACTAGCAGTCCTGATTTTTTCAATCATATCTCAGCACACACAACTCCGATTCAGTTGATTCCAAATCTATTCGAAAGCTAAGATACAAGGCTACAATTCTTAAGAGGCATCAAAAGCTAATTCATTCATCTTCCCAGCCAAACGAGCCAATTACAGAGGCTGATTATCATTTCGGACAGAAACAGGGAAGCAGGGGTAAATTAGTCATTTCATAGGATACAGTGCTCCAATTGAGCTGAAATTTTACAGGCATAATCTAAACTCAATTCTCTACAACTTTCATGTTTTGAGCTAAGCCTAATTCAGTCTCCATCATGTCCGGATAACACTAGCCAGAACAGGGCAACTTCAATCCCCAAAGCTGGAATTCAACCACACAAGCTGAAATTCTTGTAAGCAACCAAAACCAACATATAAGGGCTTCAATTTTACACATAACAAGGCTATCATAACATGAACAACCCTCAAGCATCACATGTGACCAGAATTTTCACCTTAAAACTGAAATTTACCATAAAACTACTTCAAACCAAGAAATATTCTCATAAAGCTACACATATGGTAACTATAACTCACTAATTCACACATATATGAAAGAAAGAAAGTTTCTTGTCCAAAGTACCTTGTATCCTCAACAAAGATGATAGCTTAGGCTTCTTCCTCCCAAATCAACTCCACCAAAGCCTTTAATCTTCCTTAGTGATCACTTGTATGGAGTAGTTTCTAATTTGGTTGGTTAAAACTCAAGATTTGAGCAAGGATTGAAGCTAGAAATTGAAGAGGTTTTCCTTGTTTTGCTCCTCAAGAAATTCGGCCAAGAGAGTGGAAATGAAAGGAATTTTGGGTCAAAAATTGGTTTTGGTAAAGTTAACCTTCTTGGTCAAAAGTCCAACTTCCAATGAGGTGGTGACACTTAGCTTTTCTTGAAGGTTCTAAGCTTATCTTTTCTACCTCAATGATTCATCTAACTAGATAACCTCTAATCACCTCCTAGCACCTTGTAAAAAAAATAACACTTAATACTCATCACCTAATCGACAAAATTGTATCGCACTTGCGGGTCCCACATTCAAGAATGCACTTCAAATTAACGTACACTAACTTATACCAGAAAAATAATTTAAAAACTGTACTTACTTGTAAAATGTATAGAACATTTAATATTTTCAAGGGCAGTAATAAAATGTGGGCAAAGAAATAAAATAATACTTGGAAAATGTGAAAATTTTCGGGTTCTCACAAACTGGGTGTCAATGTCTTCATAGGAAATGTAGGTCTAGGTCTTAGCTTCGAAACGCCATAAAATTTTTCTCCATCCGATAAGTGCAGCTTCAGTTGTGATCAAAACACCAAAGGATGGCAAAGCTGCCATCTTCATTGTTTCTCGTTGCCTTTCTCTTGTTTTCCGTTTCCTTGGTCCGACTTAACATGTATTTCTCTATGAGGACTCATGTTTTATTTCTTAAAATAGTCATTTTTATAATTATTTGCCCTAGTGTTATTTAATTATTCTAGTATTGCATGAATTGCCCTTAAATTTTGATTTTTCGCGTACGCGTCGAAAGTTTCTCGAAAATCGTGCTGGTACTTTTAATTTGTGAATCGAGGAATTAGTATTAGACTCGTAAGTATGAGTAATTAAAGTGTTAGAGGAATTACCTTGGAGGATTAGTGTATAAGTGTAAATAACAAGAGAGAAAGTGGTAGTGCACGACACTATTCGAAGTTGACTTTTGGCAAACTTAAAGACTACTTTTCCCTCCAATCTTTCAACACAAGCTAAACACTCAACACTCTCATCTCTCTCTCCTCACTCTTGGCCGAAACACCAAGGAAGAAAGGGAAGAAAAAATTCCATTTCTTTTGCTTCAAGTTCACTTGCAAATCTTCATCCAACTTCATAGATTCTTGGGTTTTCATTCCATCTAGGAGAAAGGAGCAATCTTGTGGATTTTCTTGGAGAAACTTTGGTGGAAAATCTGGTCTTCATCTAGGGGTTGAAGGGTAACTGTTTCATCTCTTTAATCTTTCCAATTATCCAAAGTTTAACGGTTAATCTTCATGGGTTTAAAACCCTAATCGCATTTATAGGCAAGCGAACTTGAGGAACCATTTATCTCGCTTTAAATCATAGGCTAGCTATCTTGATGAGGCCTCTAGGTAGCTAACTTGATACGAGCGCGGAAGCAAAGAATTGGATCGCAGAGGACACGTTGACAATGGACGGAATTGAACCCAAACTTGGACCACTCAAGATCGGATTCAACGGTAGAGGACGCCACAATCAAGTGTGTTTGCTTGATTGATAAGTCGAGAAACAACCTAGGAACCACGCTAGGGTGTTCAAGCTAGCTTTCACAAGCTAAAGGAATTTGCCTTAATGGAAGACGAAATTCTGGAATTTTATTAAAAATATCGCAAAACTGAATGTAGAACATGACTTGAGACTATTTATAGCCTTGACTAAACCCTAATAAAGCTTGGAAAACATTAAGGAAAATTCGGCCAGCCCATTTCTTTCACCCCCGTACAGCTCAGCGGCCCACATTGCCGTTTGGAGTTTGAACACTTGCATCTTCAATTGTAAGCAACACTTTAATGCTCTTGCAAGGATCTTCCAACTCAATCCCTTCAATGGGCGGTTTCTCTTGGGCTTGGACGGCATGAACCAAGGCTTGAAGTGACTCCTTGAATCTTTTGGCTCGTGCTCGTGTCATTGGGCCTTGGGGCACCTTCACAGGGTCTACCTGAGTACCATGGGTCGCGTGCTCAACCGCATCATAACTTGAGGCTTGATTGTTTGATTATGGTTGTTTATGTGATGAATGAGATGATTATGGTTAGAAAGTGGAGAGAAATCGAAGGAAAGTTGCGAAAGGAAGCTGGCCGAAATTCTGGTCATGTTGTTCTGTTTTAGTTTCGAAATTTTGATGCTTGGTTGATTGTTAAATTTATGGATATATGTTGTATATTGTGTGTACAAAGTGCCTTTCAAAAATCGTATCGAATGGTTGCACAAAACTTGAGTTTTGATAAAGATTCAAATCTGGAAAACGCCTAGCAGGGTACTCGGGCAGTGGTTCTTTGTCTGGACGTAACTCTTTGTAAAAAATTCCAAATTGAGTGCCATTTGTGGCATTTAAAACTAGACATTCATAGCTTTCCAACGGTATGAAAATCCCCTGCTAGTTCGTTTTGAGTGATCTGTAGTGAATCGGCAAAGTCAGCTGTTCTGTTTTGACTGTCTATTCGAATGAAACTGGGAAGCTGCATCTTGTGGCTCGATTTTGTCCCACTTGTGAAACGATTTTCAGAACAATGTCTTCTGATGAATTGTATAATTTTGAACCTAGTTTCCAAATCCATACACCATTCTCAATTTGGACTTGTATAGAGTTAGTTATGGCTTGATTTCGAAACTGCGCTAAAGCTGGAAACTGGGAAATTTTCTCTTCCCTGTTGACCGAATGACCAAGTCTGTTTTGGGAGGTTATATTTCGAAAATTTTAGTGTCAATTACCCATCAATTTCTCATTAAATGTTTCTGGGATCTTGGTTTCAAAAATGGAGCGAATTGGGGCTGATTTCGTTGGACAAAACTTTTGAAAAAGAAAGAGAAATAGGATGGCAGATTAGCTTTGAAAATTTCACCAACTTTGGTCATTTTGTTAACTGCCTTCCCGTACAATTTTTTGCCTAAATTTTGATAGAGAGGTAGTCCATATATGGAGGTTTAAGTGTACCAAATTTGGCATAATTTCAATACCATTTCGATACCCAAATGATGCCCCAAAAATTGCTCTTCAAATCTGGAAATTCACTGATCAGGTCGTGAAAATCAACCTACTTCAAACTGTTATATCTTGTTGCTCAAAACTCCAAATTTAGTTCCGCTTGTTGTGTTTGAAACTTTATTTGGGACTCTTATTGTGTTATAAAGACTGATTCACTTCCTATGAATTTTACCGAATTTCCAAACATCGCTGAAAACCAAGACTGGTTTTGTCTTGTCTTTATGAATCCGTAACTTTGAGCTGAAATTTGAACACTTTCTGAGTGGAATCTTGAAAAAGTGTCTTCTGGGAACTTTTAGTACTTTGGATCTAGTTTCTAACGGTATAAAGTTTTCCATTTTTGGACATACCAAACTCAAGATCTGATTTTACCAAGTTTGTCACGCGAAGCTGAAATTCTTGATTTCTTAGGAAATGAGTTTTTAAGAAACTTTTCATTTCCTTTTGATATTGATAGTTCGTTTTAAATCCGATTTCATGGGGAATACGAGTTCTCCCTTGTGACTTTGAACTCTCACTTTTGAATCTTGAATTTCAATAGAGTGAAGCTCTTTTAAGACATTGTCTTAATTTTAAGCAAGTGTACATTCTTCCTTGATTGATAAGGGGTTGTGAGTGTATGAGAGTGATTGTTGGTCGTTTTTCTTCAGGCGCTCAAGAGGGTCTTGAGGAGAATCTTGGAGCGGATCACTAAAGACTTTCTTTACTCACTTATTTTGAATTGGTGAGTGTCAAGTGTATGAAGTGTTGCTAAATGCTTAAATTGTTCCTCATTAATTGAGTATTTTGGAATTGTCGAGACGAGTGTGTACTTTATCGTATTCGTTCTCTTTTACGTGAATGAATTGTGTGAAGTGAATTTACTAAGTGAATTAAGTGAAGTGTTACATTAGTGAGTTATACTTATTTTTGGATCAATGTCGATTGGAGTGAAACTCATCGACTTCTACTTATAATAGTGGGGGACGCCCAAACTCATTGGCTGACCTTGCGACTCGAACCAACATGGGCTTGGTCGTGAAGCTTGGTGAGTTATGAGAAAATCGTAAGCTTGATCTAATTGAGAGATCTCGCTTGGCATACCCGAGTAGTATTGCCTTATATAAAAGAAATGCAGGCCCGGAATAGGGGGTGTAATGGTGATGCGCAGGAGAATAGCGAGCAAACCATGCAAGTAGAACAAGTAAAGGTTCCTTTCGGTCCTGTCACCCGAGCACGTGCCAAGAAAATGAAGGAAGCGCTCCAACTTCTAGTTCAAGCTATCCACGCCCAAGTTGGGAGGCCGAGCCCATTGAAGGCCTTGCAAGTGAGGATGAAAGACAAATCACCTTGGTAGAGGCCTTACTCGATGAAGAGGACCTTGTTTGAAGGCCACGGCCTATAAGGCGTGGGCACGCTTTATAAGAACAAGTCTTCTGCCATTCTGTGACAGCCCCACTTTCCCCTAGGGCATACCCTACGGGTTAGCGAACTGCCTGCCCAACTCTCGCCAGGACTACTAAACAATCACACACGCCAAACCAAATACAAAAGACCCCTTGATAGCGCTAAAACATACATTCCCAAAAAATGATGTAATTTATACATGAACAACCATTTACACATACACAATATCAAAGTTCACAATCCAAAAGGGAAAATCCCAGTAAGGTACATTTAGGGTTTCTACGGCCGAAGAGCTAAACAAAGGAACAAAAGAATAGCTAACTAGCTCGACTCGCTTCTCAAAACCATGGTTTCCAAAAGTATTCCTGTAAGGAAAACAAAGATAACGAGGGTGAGCTTTCGCCCAATGAGGTACTAACAATTCATACAACCCAAACTCACGAATACAACCATGCTCAGTTATACACGACTATCAAACATAGAAATAAAAGCACCACAACAAGTCCAAAAGTAAAAGGATACGGGTGGCTCTCAGGAGCCAATTTCCCTTATTGCAATTCTTGATCGCATCCCGTTGACCCTCCGTCAACGTTTGAAGAAAGAAGCATGACCGTAGATTACACTTTACACCCAGTACCTTCCACCATACATTCCCCTTACCGGGCCCGAACACCTCACAGTAATTAAGAAGGTAATACTCGAGTATACCACAAGGTCGAGGAGCTAACACTCCACTCGACAAACAGTAACCTCATGGTTCGTTACCTAATCGACTGGCCCTTGCCGGCTCGACTCGATGAACGACCACTAAGGCTTGAGCTCAGATATCACAGTAAAGTCGTAGGGCTCATGCCCCAAACGACATAAAGCCAGGCACAAGTCAAATTCACAAGTATTCAGAAATCAGTTATACAAGTAAGAGGACGAGAGCGATAAAGTACACTCTTGCCTCATGCACAGAGTTCACAGTCATTCAATTCAACGATTCAAGTACACAATCATGCAAGGTACACTCACCACTTCGAGCAAGCAAAATCACAAGTTTTCACCTGACGGATGTCCGGAATCACCGGCACGCCCTACAATAAACAAGAAATTACAATTGAGACTCGAACACGAGTCGAATGGTCCTTAAATGAACTACTAAGGCAAAGCCAAATGTAACTTGGAATGGAAAAAAAAACACACGACATGCAAAACTAAGGGTACAAGCAAGTCCAAAACCTCTCATTTCTATCTACTCGTAACCTAAACTCAAAGACCTAATATTCTCAACATTTGGACAGCATTTCCCCTAAATTTCCAACTTTTCCATCCTACAAGCAAGCATTTAAATTCATCCAAACCAACCACAATTTCACAAACCAATCATAGGCTAACCAATAGACTTCATTGGGGTCACAATACCCCTCATTCATAGCCCATTACAAGCTCACCAACCAACCATAGAAAAGCCCCAATTCGAAACCCTAAAACTGAAATTTTCTGCACAAACCTGAAATTTCCGCAATTAACCACAATTAACGCACAATAGCTCCAAATTTATACCATATTAAGCCATCAATCCAAGTCTAACTAATACTTATCATATAAAACAGAAAAATTTCCAATAAAATCAGAAATTTACCCAACTTCCAATTAATCCATAAAATCATCCATTAATCATGCTATTAAGCCACCATAGGCCACTAATTTACCATTAGTAGGAACAAAAGTTGAGTTTCCAAGCAAAATACCTTAATCCTCAAGAAGGATAGTAGCTTAGGGGTTCCACCACCAAAATAGCTCCACCACTCACTTCAAACTTCCTTAGCAAGTTGATTTTGTGGAGGAATTTGAGAATTAACCGGTTGGATTTCAAGATTGGAGGAAGAAATGGAAGATCAAGGTTGAAGCTTTCTTTCTTTTCTCTCCTTGTGGAGTTCGGCCAAGAGGAAGGGAAATAAGGGTGATTTTTGGTCAAAATTGCTATTTAGTAAAGGTGAAGAATGTTAGGCAAGTTCCAACAAATCACATCGTGACACGTGGCACCTTTTTATGCTTTAAACTTATCCTCTTGCTCACCAAGGTTAATCCATCAAGGTAACCTCTAATCACCTCCTAACACCTAGTAATTAAATCCCTTTACGCAAAACTTAACCTAATTGGCCGAATTTCTCTCACTTAACGCACTAGCGGGTCCCACGTCCACTATTCACTCCTAAAATCTCATGAACTAACTTATACTAGAAAAATATTTTTAAAACCCTATTTACTCATAAAAATGTCTAGAAAATTTATAGAATAAAGAAAATATGGAAAACGGGTGCAAAGAAATAAATTAATACCTAAAAATAAAGAAAATTTACGGGTTCTCACACATTCAATCGCAGCCGCGTCGCTATAAGGCGTGGGCACGCTTATGTCTTTCGCCATTCAATCGCAGCCGCATCGCTATAAGGCGTGGGCACGCTTTATAAGAACAAGTCTTCTGCCATTCAATCGCAGCCGTGTTGCTATAAGGCGTGGGCACGCTTATGTCTTTTGCCATTAAATCGCAGCCGCGTCGCTATAAGGCGTGGGCACGCTTTATAAGCATATGTCTTTTGCCTATCTACTTTATGCAGCCTTTATATATTTATGTTTAGTTATTTTAGTTAGTCATTTGAAGTATTTTCTAGTCATGTCAAAGTCATGTTAATCAGGCCAGCTTGCATGCTCTTGAGAGTCGATTTTAAGTATCCTATTAATTAGGAAACTTTGTCATATTTTTAGTCTTTCTGTGACAGCCCCACTTTCCCCTAGGGCGTACCTTAAGGGTTAGCGAACTGCCTGCCCAGCTCTCGCCAGGACTACTAAACAATCACACATGCCAAACCAAATACAAAAGACCCATAGATAGCGCTAAAACATACATTCCCAAGAAATGATGTCATTTATACATGAACAACCATTTACACATACACAATATCAAAGTTCACAATCCAAAAGGGAAAATCCCATTAAGGTACACTTAGGGTTTCTAACGGCCGAGAAGCTAAACAAAGGAACAAAAGAATAGCTAACTAGCTCGACTCGCTTCTCAAAACCATGGTTTCCAAAAGTATTCCTATAAGGAAAGCAAAGATAACGAGGGTGAGCTTTCGCCCAATGAGGTACTAACAATTCATACAACCCAAACTCACGAAAGCAACTATGCTCAGTTATGCACGATCATCAAACATAGAAATAAAGCACCACAACAAGTCCAAAAGTAAGAAGGATACGAGTGGCTCTCAGGAGCCAATTTCCCTATTGCAATTCTTGATCGCATCCCGTTGACCTCCGTCAACGTTTGAAGAAAGAAGCATGACCGTAGATTCCACTTTACACCCAGTACCTTCCACCATACATTCCCCTTACCGGGCCCGAACACCTCACAGTAATTAAGAAGGTAATACTCGAGTATACCACAGGGTCGAGGAGATAGTACTCCATTCGACAAACAGTAATCCTATGGGTCGTTATCTAGTCGACCGGCCCTTACCGGCTCGACTCGATTAACGCCCACTAAGGTTTGCGCTCAGATATCACAGTACAGTCATAGGGCTCATGCCCCACATGATTTTAAGCCATGCACAATTCAAATTCACAGGAAATCAGTAATCAGTTATACAAGTAAGAGAACGAGAGCGATAAAGTACACTCTCGTCTCATGCACAAGGTTCACAGTCATTCAAACCAAAGATCCACAAATAAGTAATCATTTAAGCATTTAATCATGCAATAGTACACTCACCACTTCCAATAGGTAAATTCACAAGTTTCCGTTCGGCGGATGCCTTGGATCACCCAAACGTCCTATAACAATCAAGAAAATGCAATTGAGACTCAAACACGAGTCGAATACTTCTTAAATGAAGTCAATTATAGCGTAAAATGGAAATACATCAAATTTAAGACTAAAAGTATAAACAAACCCTAAAGTCTTTCACTTTTATCCATTCTTACCCTAAATTCACAAGACCCCAATACCCTCAATATTCGGACAGCATTTCCCCTAAAATTTCAGCATTTCCAACCTACAAACAATCACTTAAATTCATCCAAACCAACTACAATTTCACAAACCAATCATAGGCTAATCAATATACTTCATTAGGGCCACAATACCCCTCAATCATAGCCAATTATAAGCTCAATAACCATCCATAAGAAAGCCCCAATTTAGAAACCCTAAAGCTGAAATTTTCCGCACAAAGCTGAAATTTTCCGCAATTCGCCACAATTAACACACAATAGCTCTAATTTACACCATATTAAGCCATCAATCCAAGCCAACCATAACCATCATATGAAAACAGAAAAATTCCCCAAAAATTAGGAAATTCATCCAACTTCATTTTAATCCATGAATTCATCCATAAAACAAGCGATTTAACCACTACAAGTCACTAATTTACCATTATCATGAACAAAATTTGAGTTTCCAAGAAAAATACCTTAATCCTCAAGAAAGATAGCAACTTAGAGCTTCCTCTTCCAAAACAACTCCACAAGCACCTTCAAGCTTCCTTAGTAAGTCACTTTTACGGAAGAATTCAAGATTTAATCGGTTAGATTTCGAGATTTAGGCAAGAAATGAAAGGAAAAGTTGGAACTCTCTTTCTTCTTTTCTCTCAAGAGGTTCGGCCATAAGGGAGCAAAAATGAAGATTATTTGAGTCAAAATTGGTCTTTAGTAAAGTTAAGAAAGTTAGGCAAGTCATTTCCAAAAAGTGCATAACTAACTAACCTCTTGTTTACCAATGGTTAAATTCTTATCCTCTTGTTTACCAATGGTTAAATACATAACTAACCTCTAATTATCTCTTAACACCTAGTAATTTAATCCCTTTACGCATAACTTAACCTAATTGACCGAATTTCTCTCACTTAACTCACTAGCGGGTCCCACGCCCACTATTCACTCCAAAAATCTTGTGAACTAACTTATACTAGGAAAATGTTTTTAAAACCCTATTTACTCATAAAAAATGTCTAGAAAATTTATAGAATAAAGAAAATATGGAAAACGGGTGCAAAGAAATAAAATAATACCTAAAAATAAAGAAAATTTACGGGCTCTCACACTTTCCAATTCACATTAGGGTTTCTTATTGTAAGGCTATATATATTAGCCTAAGTGCCGCACTTTAGGACAGATTGGGTTTTATACAAAATTGAGAGTTCTCTCTTTGGCTTCTTGTGAGCTTTTCTTGAAGTTCTTAGATTAATTCCCTAGGATCTTCGAGTTTGACTTATCAATCTAGAATCGCACTAGATTGTGGCGTCATCTACCCTATACCAAGGTTCGTTAGCCACGTGTTTAACGGGTCAAGGTTCCATCAACTCCAAACGTGTTCCGTCCCTCTAGATCCTGTGCGCTTCTCTCTTGCGGGTTTCGTCACAAGTTGGCGACGTTCGTATCAGTTGGTATCAGAGCTAGTTAGAGGTATCACGTTATATCCCTTGTTTTTTGTTTCGTATCTTGTTTTCCTGTGTTTCTAGTGTTTAGGGTTTCATTGTTTTTAGTTGCTATTCGTGTCTTGCCTCGTTGTCGTAATTCTACAAAAAAAAAAAAAAAAACTGTTCACAGATACTGTTCATCGTGGGTACTGTTCATTCGAACACAAATCTGTTTGTGTGTTATCTCTTTTGTGTTTGTGTCTAGTTTGTTGTTAATTATTGTGGTTAGCCTTGTTTTGTCCAGAAAACAAACGAAAAAAAAAATTTTCCAACCGCTAGGGTTTGTCCTTGTTTCTTATCGTGTTTTGTTCTTGTGTCTTGTGCAATCTGTCCAAAAGTTTTAGACGCTAATTGCTACTGAATTTTGCCCAGATTGTAGTGAGAAACTTGTCTTTATTGAGTCGTTTCGGTTGTGCAAACAACCAGCAAAAGTAAAAAAAAAAATTTAGTTTGTCGCATACCTTGTTCTTGAGTCGTTGCTGGAATTTTTCCTTTGGGGCTGCCGAACCTATCTTGCTATTGAACCTTGAATTCCTGTGTTGTTTCTTGCAAAACTTGAATACCAAAAGCATACTTGGGAAGTTCTTGCGCTTCTTGATCAGATTTCTTGAAGTTCTTGAAAATAGAATTGGAAGTTCTTGGAAAAAAAAGCCTTGGGTTTCTTGAAAACAAACTCCAACTTTTCTTGGCCAATCGATCTGACTTCTACTCGTGGGGCTAAATCTGAGTTCTTGCAAAGATTTAGCAAGAGCCACAAAAGAAAGAAACAAAAAAATAGAAAAGAAAAGAGAAAAAAAGAAGAAGAAAGAAACGAAAGAAAAAAAAGGCAAGAAAGCATCGGCTCTAGTCTTCTACTTGAGAAACAAGTCCCATTCTTGATCCACTTCTAATCCTAAAGCTCTTGGGATTGAAGTTAGCCAATAAACCAAAGCCAAACCTCCCAAATACACCCCAAACCAATTTCCTAAACCACTACAAACACCTTATCCAAATCACCCTTGGATTCTTAAATTTCCTAAATCGGTTGGACTACTTGTTGCAAACCGAATTGGCTGAAATTTGTGGGCTGTTTCTGCCATTATTTGAACACCACAAAAGCACCTTTTTCCCTCCCAAATACAGACCAGAAACTCGGCAACCAGCAGCTCAAAATTCCAGTTTCGGGTAGGGGTCCTTTCTAGGCTTCCAAAAATTCAGCTTTGAGTTCGAGTCGTGTCTCTTTGTCGATCATCTTTGGGTTGTTTTCCTACATTATCTGAGTCATTAAACAGCGTCTTAATTGTGTCATATACCTAAGTTTGTTCCAGTTTGACCCCTTTGCTTCATTCATTGTTTGATTCGTGGTTGAACGTCGACATTGGAGCTTCTTGGAGGAAATTTTCTGATTTCTTCAAGAGAGGCAAACAAAGGCCAATAAGAGCTATTTGTGAGATCATTAGAGTGAGTAATTGAAAGTGATACACGAGTGTTGAGTGTAAACCACGTGAGGGAGTGTGTGAGGTTACATATACTTGTGCCTTTTCTACACTAACCATCGCAGGTTACCCAAGCATGTCAAACGGAGGCAAATCATCACATTTTGACCCAAAGCTTAACAACGCTGATCTAATGGGACAATTCCAACGCATGTTGACACAATCTTTGGAGGCCATTAATGAACGGATTGACCAATTAGCAAGTGCTCAAAGTCGCTCCAAATCTGTTCGGGGAAAAACTCCGTTACATGAAGAGTATGACTCGAATAGTGACGAGGAGGTAGTTATTCGACGCCCCCGATATGAGACCAAAAAGTCCGATGACTCATTTAAGGGAGTAAAGATCAAAATACCTTCCTTTCAAGGTAAATCAGACCCGGAGGAGTACTTGGAGTGGGAACAATGCCTTGAGATGGTATTTGACTGCCAAAGCTACACAGAGGAACAAAAGGTTAAGCTTGCTACCCTTGAGTTCACTGATTACGCAATCGTATGGTGGGAGCAAGACAAGACCAGCCGTAGGAGGAATAGAGAGAGACAAATTGGTTCTTGGGATGAGTTGAAGGCTGTCATGAGGAAGAGATTCGTGCCCAGTCACTACTACCGCGATCTCTATCAAAAGTTACAAACCCTCACCCAAGGCAACCGGAGCATAGATGAGTGTTACAAAGAACTTGAGATTATCATGCTTCGTGCGGACATTGTTGAGGATCGTGAAGCCACCATGGCCCGGTTTCTTAGTGGATTGAGACCCGAGATAGCAGAAGTGGTGGAGCTACAGACTTATGTGGATCTTCGCGAGTTAGTGGACAAAGCTTCAAAAGTAGAACGCCGCCTCAAGAGGAGGGGTACTACTCGACTCACGAGTGCACCCGTTAACTCGAATTGGAGGACATATCCGCCTAAGAAAGAGGAGAAACCAATTATAGGGGCCTCGGGTGGAGCCACACGAAATGAAGCTAAGACCGAGAGCTTCAAGAAGGACACCAAGGCAGTGAATGACGCCTCTAAGACCCGTAACCGTGAGATCAAATGCTTTAAATGCCAAGGGTTTGGTCACATTGCATCTCAATGTCCAAACCGACGAACCATGCTCTTACTTGACAACGGAGAGGTGGTTACGGATGACGAGGAAGGTTATGAAGGGATGCTAGCCGACTCTAGTAAGGAGATACCAACGAATGAGCAGTTTGGCTTAGTGGTTCGAAGGGTGCAAACTACGCAAGTCAAAGAGGACGATGGCCAACAACGGGAAAATATTTTCTACACACGTTGTCACATAAAAGGCAAGGTGTGTAGCCTTATTATTGACCCCGAAAGTTGCACAAACGTGGCAAGTGTGACACTAGTGGAGAAGGCCTCCCTTCCTACACTCAAGCATCCAAATCCATATAGGCTCCAATGGTTGAACGATAGTAGAGATGTGCGAGTCACAAAGCAAGTCGTGATCCCATTCCGCATTGGTCGATATGAGGATGAAGTCCTCTGTGATGTAGTGCCAATGCAAGCTACTCATGTGCTATTGGGGAGACCATGGAAATATGACAAAAGAACTAGTCATGATGGTTTCACCAATAAGTACACTTTCATGCACAACAACAGGAAGGTTACACTCGTTCCTCTCACTCCTAAACAAGTGCATGAGGACCAAGTCCGGCTACAACAAGAGCACGAGGAGCAAAGGAAAGCAAAAGGAGGCGAGAAAAGTGAAGGGAAAAAGGCATTAAGTGAATCGGCCCCTGAGAAGAAAATTGAGAGGAAACAAAGCATTTTGCAAAAGCCAGGGATGTAAAAAGAGCTTTTCTCTCTCACCAACCTTTGATTATGTTAGTATGTAAAGAAGTTATGCTTGCTTCTAATGAGTCTACTAACTCTTTACACCCCCGTGTTATCTCATTGTTGCAGGAATTTGAGGATATATTTCCTGAGGAGATTCCGGATGGACTACCTCCCATCCGTGGCATTGAGCACCAAATAGATCTCATTCCAGGCACACCATTGCCCAATAAGGCCGCCTATCGCATGAGTCTCGAGGAAACCAAGGAACTACAAAGGCAAGTAGACGAACTGCTTAAGAAAGGTTGGGCACGTGAAAGCCTAAGTCCTTGTGCCGTCCCCGTCATCTTGGTGCCAAAGAAGGATGGAAGCTCACGCATGTGTGTGGATTGCAGAGCCATCAATTCGATAACGGTAAAGTATCGTCATCCTATACCTAGGTTAGATGACATGCTAGATGAACTAAATGGAGCTGTAATTTTCACGAAAATTGATTTAAAAAGTGGGTATCACCAAATCCGAATGAAGGAGGGGGACGAATGGAAAACGGCTTTTAAGACTACTTATGGGTTGTATGAATGGCTAGTCATGCCCTTTGGTTTATCTAATGCCCCTAGCACATTCATGAGGTTAATGAATCATGTTCTACGCCTTTTCCTTGGTTAATTTGTGGTAGTCTATTTTGATGATATCTTAGTCTATAGTCGAAATCTTGATGAACACATGGAGCATTTACGTGCTGTTTTGAATGCTTTACGCCAAGCAAGCTTGTATGCTAACTTGAAAAAGTGTTCTTTTTGCACTAATCAGTTGGTCTTTCTAGGATATGTTATTAGTGCACAGGGCATACAGGTAGATGAAAGCAAGGTGAAAGCCATCCAAGAGTGGCCGACACCAAAGACTGTGAGCAACGTAAGGAGCTTCCATGGATTGGCTAGTTTTTACCGCAGGTTTGTGCGAGATTTCAGCACAATTGTCGTGCCATTGACTGCTGTAATCAAGAAGAATGTCGCCTTTCATTGGGGGACCGGACCAAGATAAGGCGTTCCAATTACTTAAACACAAACTCACGCACACACCTGTACTTTCATTACCTAGTTTTGACAAAATGTTTGAAATCGAATGTGATGCTTCAGGTGTTGGTATTGGAGTGGTGTTAATGCAAGAGGGTAGGCCAATTGCCTACTTTAGCGAGAAACTCAGTGGAGCAGCCTTGAACTACTCCACCTACGACAAGGAGCTCTACTCCCTCATTAGGGCTCTCGAAACATGGCAACATTACTTGAGAGCAAGGGAGTTCGTCATTCATACTGATCACGAGTCACTCAAGCACTTGAAGTCACAACAAAAGTTGAACAAAAGGCATGCACGATGGATTGCTTTTGTTGAGACTTTCCCATACGTGATCAAGTATAAGACAGGTAAAACCAATGTAGTAGCTGATGCGTTGTCACGCAGGTACTCTTTACTTACCTTACTCGACACTAAACTACTTGGGTTTGAAACCATCAAGGAGTTATATGCAAGAGATCCAGATTTTAGTGAATGCTATGCACAATGTCTAAAATCTAAGTTGGATTATTTCTTTATACATGATGGGTACTTGTTTCGAGTTGATAAACTATGCATCCCTCAGTCTTCCATTCGCTTATTGTTAGTCCATGAAGCACATTCAGGAGGTTTAATGGGACACTTTGGTGTTGCAAAGACTTTGGCTGTTTTGCAGGAACATTTCTATTGGCCAAAGATGCGAAGAGATGTGGAGCGTGTGGTTGGACGATGCATTGTGTGCCACAAAGCTAAGTTTAAGACTCAACCATTCGGTTTGTACACCCCTTTACCTATTTCTACTACACCTTGGATCGATATTTCTATGGATTTTGTACTTGGTCTGCCTAGGTCTAGGAAAGGACATGATAGCATATTCGTTGTAGTTGACAGATTTTCTAAAATGACGCATTTCATTGCTTGTCACAAAACGGATGATGCATCTTACATTGCTGACTTGTTCTTTCGTGAGATAGTTAGGTTACATGGCATGCCTAGAACTATTGTGTCTGATAGGGACGTTAAATTTCTTAGCTATTTCTGGAAAACATTGTGGGGCAAGTTGGGTACTAAACTATTATTTTCAACTTCAAGTCACCCACAAACTAACGGCCAAACAGAAGTTGTTAATCGAACTCTATCTACATTGTTGCGTGCCATCATTAAAAAGAACATTAAGTCTTGGGAGAAATGTCTTCCTCATGTTGAATTTGCCTATAACCGAACTGTGCATAATGCTACACAATTCTCACCTTTTGAAGTTGTGTATGGTTTTAACCCGTTAACTCCTTTAGATTTGTCACCTTTGCCTTTGTCTGAGCGTGTCAATCTAGATGGAAAGAAAAAGGCAGATTTTGTGAAGGCACTACATGAGAAAGTGCGCCTCAACATTGAGCAGCGCACAAGTCAATATGTGAAGCAAGCAAACAAAGGAAGGCGCCAAATGATCTTTGAACCTGGTGATTGGGTTTGGTTGCACCTTCGCAAGGAAAGGTTTCCAGTTCAACGACGAAGCAAGCTACTCCCTCGAGGCGACGGTCCTTTCCAAGTTCTTGAGCGTGTGAACCACAACGCTTACAAGTTGGACCTCCCAAGTGAGTATGGAGCTATAAGTGCAACATTTAATGTTACTGACCTTAGTCTCTTTCTCGCAGATGATGAATCAGATTTGAGGGCAAATCCTTTTCAAGATGAGGGGAATGATGCGCAGAAGAATAGCTAGCAAACCATGCAAGTAGAACAAGTGAAGGTTCCTTTCGGTCCTGTCACCCGAGCACGTGCCAAGAAAATGAAGGAAGCGCTCCAACTTCTAGTTCAAGCTATCCACGCCCAAGTTGGGAGGCCTCGGCCCATTGAAGGCCTTGCAAGTGAGGATGAAAGACAAATCACCTTGGTAAAGGCCTTACTCGATGAAGAGGACCTTGTTTGAAGGCCACGGCCTATAAGGCGTGGGCGTGCTTTATAAGAACAAGTCTTCTGCCATTCAATCGCAGCCGCGTCGCTATAAGGCGTGGGCACACTTATGTCTTTTGCCATTCAATCGTAGCCGCATCGCTATAAGGCGTGGGCACGCTTTATAAGAACAAGTCTTCTGCCATTCAATCGCAGTCGTGTCGCTATAAGGCGTGGGCACGCTTATGTCTTTTGCCATTCAATCGCAGCCGCGTCGCTATAAGGCATGGGCACGCTTTATAAGCATATGTCTTCTGCCTATCTACTTCATGCGGCCTTTATATATTTATGTTTAGTTATTTTAGTTAGTCATTTGAAGTATTTTCTAGTCATGTCAAAGTCATGTTAATTAGGCCAGCTTGCATGCTCTTGAGAGTCGATTTTAAGTATCCTATTAATTAGGAAACTTTGTCATATTTTTAGTCTTTCCAATTCACATTAGGGTTTCTTATTGTAAGGCTATATATATTAGCCTAAGTGCCGCACTTTAGGACAGATTGGGTTTTATACAAAATTGAGAGTTCTCTCTTTGGCTTCTTGTGAGCTTTTCTTGAAGTTCTTAGATTAATTCCTTAGGATCTTCGAGTTCGACTTATCAATCTAGAATCGCACTAGATTGTGACGTCATCTACCCTATACCAAGGTTCGTTAGCCACGTGTTTAACGGGTCAAGGTTCCATCAACTCCAAACATGTTCCGTCCCTCTAGATCCTGTGCGCTTGGCTCTTGCGAGTTTCGTCACAAGTTGGCGACGTTCGTATCAAATGGTGAACGGGAGTGTGAAGTAAGTGGAGTTCTACGGACTTAATACCTACCCGGTTGACGGAGTGTCATCACGTGGAGGTATTGGATCGAGTCTCGGCAAAGCAAGTGGAATCTAGCTCCTAAGAGTTTCCGTATCCTTATTGAGTGTATTTTATTGCTGAATTACTTGAACTTTATAGCTTTATTTCTAGTACAAGTGTTACTGTTACTTGAACTATGTGTTTGCATGTTTCCTTAGCCTCATCGAGCGCTCGCTCACCCCATTAGTTTGTTTTCCTTAACAGGAGCTCGGAATGGAAAGAATTTTTGGAGAAGCCGACTTGATTACTTTTGATTAGAATCTTGGAATGTAATTGATTAGTCGACTTCTAGTGATTGTACTTTGGGGAAAGTGATGTACTTTTGATAACTTATGATGTAAGATTTGAATGTTTCATTAAGGAAGCGACTTTTCTTCAATTCAACTTTTATTATTGGTTGTTTATCCTTAAGTTTGAATTGGATTCGTATCGAGTCCTGGCGAGAGTTAGGTAGGCATCCCGCAGATACCCTTTGGTTCGCCTTAGGAAGAAGTGGGGGCATCACATTCTCAAGTGTTCTAAACCTGATTTCTAACATTCTAAAAAAGTATTCAAAACATGGTTTTTAGTTGCACATATTGGCTTTGAACTTAACCGTTTTTGATCATTTTCTTTTATAAATTATGCGTGCACCTTGCCTATGTGACTTACTATACTTTTCATGCCGTTTTCCTTTGATATAGAAATATAAATTATGCAGCTTGCACTCGTGTATGATTGGCTCTTTGTGGACCATATTTGACTGCAGATTTCGAGAGTGGCCAAGGTGCCTGTCCTGAACTGAATTTTGATAAAACGTGGCTTGTTTAGGGTGAGTGTTCCTTGTATGTTTGTGCAATAAGTGACTATGTGAATATCTGTGAGTGATTGTTTGAATGTTAAATGCTTTCTAATGATTGTTAAATGGATTTTCGATGGGCGCGTGTGTACTTTATCGCACTCGACCCAAGTCAAAAGGTGAATTTTCAATGATTGAATACTACTTGTGCATGAATGTAAGCTTTTTGGCTGAACTGGGCCCTTGCCCTTCGTTGCCAGTTGACTCGAGCCAGAAATGGACTCGGTCGGGCGACTGGTGACCCTGGGACAGTGTTTTGGTATACTCGAGTATGACCACGAAATTTGGTGGAGAACTGGCCAGTGAATTGGCTAGTGGCGGGAAATGAAATAAATGAATGGAAATATTGAAGTTATAAGGGAAGAAATGAATGATTGAAGGAAGGAGAATGACTGGCTGAATGAATGAATGATGGAACGAATGGCTCCACGTGAGCATGTATCCTTTTAATGAGTGTGTTTTCATTGTTTTTATATTGTGAATGTTTTCTCAATTGATTGTTATTAAATGACTAATGTCCTTGTTTCAATTGCTTGATTATGTGTATGGGAACCTCACTGAGCTTTAGCTCATCCCTCTATTCCGTTAAATTTGTTTTCCTTGCAAGGTTTGAGAGTAAGAACGGGTGATTAGAGGAAGACTAAACTTTTCACTAGAACTTTTGTTGTATAATAGTGATAGTATTGGTAGTTGGTTGGATCCTGAACTTTTATACTTAACCTTGAGGATTGTATATCTGTGTGAATGATTGCATATATGTTAAGTTTGATTGGCCATCTTAACTTGCTCTGAAGTGATAAGTGAGTGAGCCCCTGCGAGAGTTGGGCAGGCGGTCTGCCGAACCCTTTGGTTTGTGACAGCCCCACCTTCCCCTAGGGCGTACCCTAAGGGTTAGCGAACTGCCTGCCCAGCTCTCGCCAGGACTGCTAACGGTCGCATACACGCAATTCTAACCTTTCCAAAAGGTATATCGAAGTAAGGTTAACGATAAGCGCGCAAAACGAAAACGGAAAAACGGAACGAACGTGAACAGTACCTGCCACGTCACAATCCGGCCGGATTCTTGGCCGGATTGGAGGCAGTAACCAACTCAATTTTTTTCAAAAATCACCCCAAATCCGGCCGCATATCCGGCCAAGATCTGGCAGGATACCTGGCCGGATTCTGATGAACAGTGTCCGGCCAAAAAATTTTCTTTTCCCGCGTTTGATGTCCGAACTCGTCCGAACGCGTCCCAAACACGACTAAACTTTAAATCAGCATAAACAAGTACATTTCCAAGAAAGTACATCATATATACATGAGAAAATATGTACACATAACCCATTCTAGGGTTTTCCAATCCAAACAAATGTCCAAGTCCCACATTAGGGTTTCTAAAGTTGAGGAGCTATACAAAAGTACAAAAGAATGTCTAACTAGCTCTACTCGCTTCACAAAAGTTTGATTTCCCAAAACATGCCCTGTAAGGAAAACAAAAGGAACGAGTGTGAGTTTTCGCCCAATGAGGTACTAAAATCATGCATTCAAAGCGCACGAAGGTAGCCATGCTCAAATATACACAACTAACACACATATGTGAAACGCCAAACCCATTTCAAAAGTGAAAGGATACGGGTGGCTCTCGGGAGCCAATTTCCCCTTGCAACTCATGATCACATGCCGTTGACCCTCCGTCAACGCTCAACGGACAAGTACGACCGTAGATCACCACTTTACACCCAGTACCTTCCACCGTACATTCCCCTACAGGGCCCGAACACCTCACAGTAATCAGGGGGTAATACTCGAGCATACCACAAAGTCGAGGAGCTAACGCTCCACTCGACACACAGTAACCTCATGGCTCGTTACCAAATCGACCGGCCCTTACCGGCTCGACTCGACGAATGGCCATTGAGGCTTGAGCTCAGTTATCACAGTAAAGTCGTAGGGCTCATGCCCCATACGACATTAGGCCAAACACAAGGCAAATTCACATACATCCAGTAATCAGTCATACACATAAGAGAACGAGAGCGATAAAGTACACTCTTGCCTCGAGTACAGAATTCACAGTTATCCAATTCAAGGAATCAAGTACACAACCAATTAAACACAATTCATGCATAGTACACTCACCACTTCAAGTAAGCAAGTCAAAAAGTTTCGCCCAACGGTTGTCCGGAATCACCGGCACGACCTACAAGAAACAAGAAACTACAATTGAGACTCGAACACGAGTCTAAGGCCTCTTACGTGAATTACTAAAGCAAAATGCAAATATAACTCAAAATTGGAAAATACTTTGATTTTTAAGGCCAAAGGTGTAAACAACCCCAAAACCTCACATTTTTACTCAATCCCAACTTAAACACACGAAACCCTAATTTTCTCGACACTCGGACAGCATTTCCCCTAAAATTCAGCTTTTCCATCCTACAATCAACCATCAATTTATATCCAAACCAATCACAATTGCCACAATTCACTCATAGGCTACTCAATAACTTTCATTAGGGCCACAATACCCTTCATCCAAAGCCAATTGCAATCTCAATGATCAATTATAGAAAAGCCCCAAATTCCAAAACCCTAAAACTGAAATTTTCATTCAAAACTGAAATTTTCCGCAATTAACCGCAATTCACATACAAGAGCTCCAATTGGCCCAATATTAAACCACCAATCCAAGTGATGTGTGCACGGCCCTTAGCCCAAGTAATAACCCCGTCCGAGTTTCATTGGGCCCAGTCACACGTGCACGGGCCTAGTCACTCCAAGCCCTTGTGCGAAACGTCCAAGACCAACAGGGAGTCCATAGGGACATTGAAGGCTTGGAAGGAGATAATCAAGTCATCTACACGATGACCCAAGCCCATGAAGAATCAAGAGGGCCTCCAAGTAGGTTGGTCGACTAGGCCCTAGGCCTTAGTGCTGGATTTCCATTTTGTTTAGAGTTGGATTAGATTGTTAAATTAGGTCATGGGCCGGCCCATCTTGTCCAAAGAGTGGCCGCCCCCTTGCTTGCTTTATTAGGGTTTCGTTAGTCCCTTGACCTAGCCCCTTAGCCTATATAAAGGCTCACTTTGTACGGTCAAAGGGTACGCAATTTTGATAATAAACACTTAGTTTTGTTTTCTCTTCCATTGAGAGATTCAATCCTTTACTTGCTTTGGCAAGGGTTTTTGAGCAATCTTGTGCTTGACCTTGATTGTTCCATCGACCTATCCACTAGAGTAATCACCTCGGTTGGAGTCGTCGTTCCACCACCTCTAATCAATTCGTGTCGTCCGTATTGATTCTAGGTTCCGCAATCCAAGCGTTGGACAACCTCGCTAGATCCTTGGGCAAACGTGCTACGTGTCTCGAAACGAGTTGATCAAGAACCGTATCAGTTGGCTTCAGAGCTTAGGTGGAGGTATCTTTCGTTATATCCTTGTTTTTTTTTCTCCTCTTTGTGTCATCTAGAATTCGTTGTTGTCCGCTGCCTTATTCACAAAAAAAAAAAAAAAAAACGTACTGTTCATTGGGTACTGTTCATCGGACTGTTCACGTCACTGTTCATCCGAAACACAAATCTGTTTGGGTGCTGTCTTTTTGTGTTTTCTGTCCAAATTTCATTCTTGGATATTGTGTTTGAGTTGTTAGGGTTTATAAACAAGAAAACAAAAAAAAAATATTTGCGACGGCTAGGGTTTCACTTGTACGGCTAGGGTTTTGTTTGTGCAAGTTTCTTTTGTGCCAAATCTGTCCAAGTTTCTTTTGAGTCATCCAAGGTGTTTTACTTGTGTTTCAAGTCTGACTTTTGGTAAACTTGGTGGGTATTTGTGAATCTTGAAGAGGAACCTACAAGATTTGGGGTTTCTTGAAATTCTTGATGCCTATCTTGAAGTTCTTGAAATTCTTGAAACGTATCTTGCTAAGTTCTTGAGGGTTTGTGGTGTGAATTGGTGGCTGACCCAAACCTGGAATTTTTTTACTCCATTCGGCCAAGAGTTCTTATTGTTTGAGTTATAAAAAAAAAAAAAAATCGTACTGTTCATCGGATACTGTTCACCGTCAGTATTCACCGTCACTGTTCATCCGCGGTACTGTTCATCAGAACAAAAATTTGTTTGGGTGTTGTCTTTTTTGTGTTTGCTGTCCAAATTTCATTCTTGGATCTTGTGTTTGGGTTGTTAGGGTTTAAAATCAAGAAAAACAAAAACAAAAATTCCGACGGAATCTATTAGGAAACTAAGTAGATAATTTGGATAACTCCTCTATTTCCACTTGGACACATTCCTACATTCTAGGAGTTAGGGTTTCCATTTGATTCCGTTCACACTAGCATTAGTTTCCATACCTGTCCGCCATTAACTTCCTTCCAAAAACGTCCATTTTTGTTTCCTTTTGCAATCCATCTTGTGTCTTACTTCTTGAATACTCTTGTGGAGAAAGTTGGTTGCATTCATTAGACTTGAGCAACATCTCTCAACTACCTAAACCAACAGGTAAAGGTAATTGGTAAGATCATTAAAGTGTTTTGAGTGACAAATACGAGAGTGAGTGAAACACTCAGGGAGCGAAGTAAGGATATATTTGTAGTCTTTTCTTGTTCCCAACAAAGGTTGTAGCTTAAGAGCTTAATCACCAAAACAATTCCACTAAGACCTTCAATCTTCCTTAGCAAGTGGTTTTTATGGAAGAATTTGAGAATCAAATGGTTGGTTTGCAAGATTGAGCAAGAAATGGAACCAAAATGGAAGCTTTTCTCTCTTCTTTTCTCTCCCAAATTTTCGGCCAAGAGGATGAAGTATGAAGATGATTTTTGGTCAAAATTAACCTTTTGGTAAAGGTGGTCAAAAGTTAGGCAAGCTCCATCCAATGCACTCGCGACACGTGGCACCTTTGTAACTTCCATTCTTATCCTTTTACTCACTAGGGTTAATCCATCTAGGTAACCTCTAATCACCTACTAACACCTGGTAATTAAATTCCTTTTCGCAAAACTTGACCTAGTCGGCCGAATTTCTCTCACTTAACGCACTAGCGGGTCCCACGTCCACTATTCACTCCAAAAATCTCGTAAATTGACTTATACTAGAAAAATATTTTTAAAACCTTATTTACTCATAAAAATGTCTAGAAAAGTTATAAAATAAAGAAAATGTGGAAAACGGGTGCAAATAAATAAATTAAAGCCTAGAAATAAAGAAAATTTACGGGTTCTCACATGGTTCACCTTAAGGGGAGGTGGGGTCATCACACTTTGCCATGTGAATTTTCTAGCTTTTATAAGTTATTTTGGCTTACTTATAGAAAATTCCAGCTTGTGATTATGAATTTCAGTTTAGGGTTTTATTTTCTAGTTTAAGTAGGTGAGGGTTATATGCTATATATATGCTTGACTTAGTCAGTTGTTGGTCTGGTATGTCTATGCTTGATTTGAGGCTGTTTTGCGGTGAGAATGAAGCCTTGAAAATAGCTGGAAGAATTGGTAAACAGAAAGGAAGTGCTACTGAAAATTTTTCGCAGGAAACTTTGAGCAGTCTGGGGAAATCTGATATATCTTGGAGTAGAAAAGTCGGAATTGAGTTTTCTTTGTTGCGTTTGAAACTAGATTCAGGGTACTTTGTACTGTGAAAATTTAGAATTTTCCTCAATTCCTATGAATATCTGTGATTTTCCAAAGTTGACTGAATTTCCACACCTGTTCTGTCTTTCGACTGGATGAAGCAGCAACTTGAGATTGGAATTTGACTGACTTGTGGATAGAATCTTACAAATGTGTCTTCTGGGAAATTGTAACCCTTTGAGTCTATTTTCTGACAATACAAATTTTATAAATTCTGTACTTAAGAAGCTTGAGATATGATTTTTCAAATAGTATCGCGCAAAACTGGAAAAATTATGTTTTCCTAGAATTGTTCTTACTTTCATTTCTAACTTTAAGATTGGAGTTGGTAAACTATTTTGAGTTTGGTTTATGGGTGGAATTGAGGTTTAAATGAAAGGAAATGAAGTTTTGAAACCTTAATTTCTTTATGTATTTTAGTTTTGTATTGCTAGTCTTTTAATATAGTATGTGACCACAGGACTCGAGAGAGTTCAAAAGGACAAACCAGGGTTAAAGTGAAGAGTTGTAATTGATTGGTGAGTGTTACATGCTCACTGTTGCTAGAAATTGCTAGGTACTTGATTTATCGTCTCATAGGCAAGTATGTACTTTATTGCACTTGACCTAGATCGACTAAAATTTTGATATTTTGTTAAAATATGTACTGGCCTTTTTGTTATAACTGAAATGTTGCTAGAATCCGGCCACTTTCTGGTCGGATTTCCGACGGATTGTCGGCCGGATTTGAGGCAGTGAGCATAAAAAATTTTTAAGTTCTCCCTGTCAATCCGACTGTGAATCCGGCCAATATCTGACCAGATTTGTGGCTGGATTTGCTGCCAAAATATCTTATTTCTGCAGTTTTCTCCAGTTTTCTTGTTTGATCAGGTTTTCGCACCCACCCGATTTTCAACTGTTTGGACTTGAAATACTTGAAACATGATATGCTAAGCTTATTTGTGACTTGAACCTATTTAGGCGAGTGTGCTCTTATGTACACTCAATTGACCTAACTTGACTAAACATTTGATATCTCATTCATGCATGAACAAGTAACTTGATATACATGTGACCTGTATATTGACTTGAAATACTTAGAATACTTGAGAATGTGAATTGCTGGACATTACTTGTGACTTGATCATGGCTAGGCGAGTGTGTCCTTATTCGTACTCGACCTCCATGAACTTGAATCAATTGATCTTGCGTGTGGACTTGCATATTTATACGCATGATTGTAGACCGGCTGCATTCCTCTTGCAGTGGTTGAACTGTAGACCGGCTGCATTTCTCTTGTGGCGGTTGAATAGTAGACCGGCTACATTTCTCTTGTAGCGGTTGAATTGTAGACTAGCTACATTTCTCTTGTAGTGGTTGAACTAGGCCTTGGACTTTATCCGAGACGTCAGGTAAGTGGAATCTAGGGTTACTCATGCGTATGCGTGAATGTAGGTCGGTAACGACTGAACTGAGCCCTCGTTGGACCTCTTGCTTTAGACCAGCCTCAGGGCGGTCGGGTAAGCTGGGCAATCAAGTTCCTAACCTGTTTACTCTTGACTAGAATTCATCACTTGAACACTGATATTATTGAATACGGAGCGTTAAGTCAACTAACGTCTCCAATTATTACTGCATGAGCGTTGGATAACAGCCAACGACTCCACTCCTGAATACTGAACACTTGGGGCTATAAGCCAAATCCTGAATTCCTGAATATATGGGACTATAAGTCCAACCCAGGGCTAGTTGGTCAAATCGAACCGGCAAGGATTTGGTCGAGGAGATCAACGAACTTTGGGTACTTCTTTGACGTTCGGGGCCAGTAAGAGGTATGTTTGGTGGATGGAAATTGGTGTAACGTGGTGATCTACATACATTAAAATTCATGGTTGACGGAGAGTCAACAGACCTTGATCAAGCTGCAGTAGAACTTGCTCCTGAGAGCAATCTATATCCTTTGCCATTAATGTGTTCTTTACTGTACACTTTTACATGATCTATCTGGATATTTGCTTAACTATATACTGGGTCATGATCTATTTGAGTTTTGACTTGTTTCTTGATATCCGGTGTATGGTCTTGCCTGTTATATTACCTGCCTATTTTCTTGGAACCTCACTGGGCTTCTAACTCATCCAATGCAATTTTGGTTTCCTTACAGGGATGAGAACATGAGAGGTTGAATTGAGGAAGGCCTAGATTTCATCTAAATTCGTCAGTCGCTCACACGAGCACTTCATAGATGTCTAGCCAGCTTGTTTGGTTTGATTTTTTTGCAAGTTTGACTCCTTGGTTGTATTATAGATTGTGTGGACATTGGAGGTCCATGAGTGTGTATATATTGAAGGTTGTACTTAATATCTCTTTTATTTTGAGGTTATCATTTGTAAATTTCATGAATTGTGACCGAGTCCTGGCGAGAGTTAGGCAGGCAGTCTGCCAAACCCTTGGGTATGCCCTAGGGGGAGGTGGGGCTGTCACAATTTTCTTATCAAGAACATATTTTATAAGTCTCATGACATGTTAGTTATAAGACATAGTGCATTTGCCATGGAATTTAAGTAAGAAAGTTGGAAGTTTTGTTGGAGATTTTGTTGGAAAATTTCTGTTATGGCTGGCTGAGGGGAGAGAAGGAATTTAAGATTTTCAGAATTTTTGTGGTGATTTTGACATACTCTTGTTCAAGACATTTGTTAAAACCTTGTTTTTCATATGTATGTTGATTTTGAGCCAAAACAAAGAGGTTTAAGAGGGGAAAAACCTAGTTTTCCAAACTATTTGCTTGCTGGAAATTTTCACAAGAGGCTCTGCGCAGTTTTGGGAACCTCACTAGGCTTTTAGCTCATTCTTTTAGTTTGTTTTCCTTACAAGAGTAGAGGTTCGGAGCAAATAAGCGTGAACTAGGGTGTATAACCCTCTTGTACTTGTACCTTTGGTAGATAGAATGTACTTTGGATATTTGATGTTGTATCTTACATTTCACTTTCGGTTTATAATTAAGATTGAATGATTGGTTGACTTGTAAAACTTAAATGTTAATTCGGAGGCCAGAACGGTTATTTTGAGAATTGATTGAAGTGAATGTAGTGAGTCCTGGCGAGAGCTGAGCAGGCAATCCGCCAAACCCTTGGGTTCGCCCTAAGGGGAGACGGGGGTCATCACATGATCTATCTTGTTGCTGTTCACTTTCTTCGCTTTAACATGATGATATATGTGATTGTCATCTTGCTACTATATTTGCATGTTTTCTTGGAATTTCACTGGGCGAAAGCTCACCCCTTTCATTTTTTTTCCTTAACAGGGGTTGAAAACGTGAAATCAGAGAATAGTGAGTTCGAGAGTTGAAGTTTTTACTTTAAGTAAATTGCCATTCTAGTTGTACTTAGTGAATTGATTGAACAACTTGTATTTTTATTCGTTTAGTTGTCCACATAAGTATGGTTAATTTGGAAAGTTGGATAGTTTGAAATGTTTAATTGCGGTGTTTCAATGCTTACTTTGGAGTTAATACTATTGAAAAGAAGATTTTGAGTGAGTCCTAGCGAGAGCTAGACAAGCTGTCTGCTAAATCTTAGGGTACGCCCTATGGGGAGGTGGGGTCATTACAGGTGGTATCAGAATCTAGGTTTCAGATCACTGTTGTTTATCCTAGACTAAAGGTTTAGGATGCCGGACTATGGGATTAGTTTGAATATTAAATGACATGTTAGGTGAAAGGATTAGTAGGAGCGGCTTGAATAAGACTTTACTACAATTGTGTTCGACAATACGTCTCAGGACAGAGGATGGAAAGTCAGTGTGGGTGTTGGATGACATATTCTTATCCTGACTATGTGGTGCTACCTATAGTAGATGAGAGGCAGAGGATAGTAATCATGAATGAAAGAGCCTATTTGCAGATACAAGAACTGAGAGGAATTTAGAGAATATAGAATGACCGAATCTGAAAGCTGAGGCTAGTGTGATTGACGAGCAAGAATGGATCAATGCTTTTTGTGAACAGTTACAGGAGGCTAATAATCGCCTTGCCCAGATGGCAAGACAAATGAGGGATCAAACTGAGGAGGTAAGTTTTGATGGCAAGGGTTAAGGTGCGGAGAATTCTAATATTGGACTTGAGATTGAACCGATCAAGCAGGTTGGATCTATGAGTGATCGCCTTGATTGAAGATTTTAAAGGCACTGTTGGGGTAAGAGGTCATAGTTTTTTCTTGAACATGCCTTTTGAAGATGAGTGTATAGTGGAGAGTGGGTGAGGATGTGGAACTTTCGAAATCAAGCAAATAGGAGTGATTTCTAAGGAGTATGATTTAGTGCTTTATTCTGTGCATAAGCGATAATGGTAACCATTTTGTTAAGTACCAAGAATAGGAGTAAGTGTCATAGTATCTTGAGATATTGCCCTACTTGTGTTTAGATTTTTCGTCTATCTAATTTGAGAATAGCTAAAATTAGTTTTTCATGGATGATTTCAAATAAAACAACTTAAGAGTTATATGGTTAGAGTTTCAATTTGTGATTAGCTACTCATTTAAATACATTGATTTGTCTGGCAGGCTGACATTTGAGATTAAGTGAATTGGTGATATGAAGAATTGGGAAGATATACATGAGGAAATAGAGATTCTTCGAAAAGAGGTAGAGTTCTAGAAGAAATTGGTTGAACACTGGGAAGGACGATAGGAACAAGAGCATACGGAGAAAACGAAGTTACTGAACAAGAACATGAAAATGAAAAAGAAATATGAAGGGACATTGGAGGAGTTGCGAAATAAGTTTGAATTGATGCATTCAACTACTCAAGTTGCATCTCAAGACATTCCTAACAAGAAAAGTGGTGAAGGAAGCTTCCGTGATACCAAAGGGAAACGCAAAGAGATTAGTAGAGATGAACTTGCTATGAATGATAGAGGAAGGAAGGAAAGAAAGAATAGACACTTCAAGAAGAGATTTTAGTTGTTAAGTGTGAAATCTATGACAAAACTCATACTGGAATGTGTTATTTGAAAATTGGTGCATGGTTTAGATGTGGCAAACTTGGACATCAAGTGAGGAACTGCCCAAACAAATGAATTAAGCTATGGAGAATGTGCTGTAATAGTCAAAATTAACTATTAGTGATGTTGGAATATGTGTAGTGAATGCCTTGTGTAGTAAGTTGTATCTACTTTATAAACATTGAACTTGGTGCCTGATATCTTAACTAGTGATATTAAATGTCTACGTTTGTTTGGAGTTAAATCCATATCCATGATTCACTTTTTACAAACTATTCTTAGGTTTAAGCGAGGATTCTTCATTTGTGGTTAATAATGAAGGAATTTCGATTAGGAAGAGTAGTACGTGTCTAGTGATTCAACTGTAGAAATGATAGGAGATTTACATTGTGGACTATTTACCAAAGAATAGTGTATGATTTCAAAATCTGGCAAGAGTGTAAACAAGTTTCGTAGTTACAGTTTCTTCTTTTCATTGAGTTCCAAGTTTATGTCACCTTAAATATTTTAAATCTTCTTTGAATGTCCTTAGCATATCAGCTTAGCCATTACGTTAGTAAGATTTTCCTCTAGGTAAAATTTTGTGGAAGCATCATGGGGAGGAGGAAGCCACTTGGGAGTCGGAGGAAACCCAGTAGAATCGAGTTTTGTTTCTGCGAATAAAGGAAGGAATTTTGAGAACAAAATTCTTGTAAGGGGAAGAGAGTGTGAGGCCCCGAAAATTTTTTCATATCTTTTATTTTAATGGTCTTGCCTTAAATTTGTGGTTGATTTAATAGTTGAATCATGATTTTTATCCTATTACCTTATTCAACTTGGTGAATGTTAAGTTTCATAGTGCGTTATACTAATATGATCAACTAGTGAGGTATGTACAATAAATTTGGTAGACAAGAGGAGTTGTGTCAAAAGGGATTATGTGATTAGAGGTGTTAAGAGTTAATTGGAGAAGAGATAGAGATTAGGATGAATTAGAGACAAATAGATAGACTTGAGTTGCAATCTTGCCACTTGTCAATCATCTAACCAACCTTGACGAAGACTAACCTTCATACTTATCACAAACCAAACTTCCATTTCAACACCGTTTCCTTCTTTTCTTGCAAGCCTTGGACGAAATTTAGGGAGAGAAAGGGAGAGAGAAAAAAACAATTTCTAGCCTTACTTTCTTGTCTAATTAGTGCGCAAACAAGAGAGAAACTCTAATCTACTCCATCAATCCTTGAGTCAAGCTTGAAAGGAAGCTCTTGGAGGAGTTCTTGGAGGAGGAAGCTTTACAACTTTCTTGATTTGCTTTCCATCCTATATTTTGGACTTAAAGAGGCAAAACTTGATAGGAAACCTATCTTTCTTCCCTTATCTTTGAGTTTATTTGAGGTATGATGTTATACGAGCAAAAATGGAGGAATTTTATGGAGGGTTTTAGTTGTTCAAGTTCTCTTCTTGATAGTTTGTTGCTGGAAATTTTCAGCTTTATGTGTGTGGTTAGATCACTAGTTTACAAGCTTTATATGTGGATTTTGGTGGATTTCTTTGATAATAATCATGCAATATGCCTTTTATATAATAAAGAAGAAGTATTATGTATACTCCATGGAAATCTTAGTAGTTTGATGGGGAATTATTATGGTGAGTTGGACATATACTTCTATATGGAAATATTAGTAGTTTTATGGTGGTTTTTGACATACTCTTGCCCAATCCACTTTAGAATGACCTCATTTGTTACTTGTATGTTGGAGTTGAACCTAAACAAAAGGGTTAAGAGGAGCCAAAAATCTACTTTCCAAGTTGTTTTATTGATAGAAAATTTCAGCTTTGGAACCAAGAGAGTTTTGTTCCATTTTTTTCAAAATTTTTGACTATATTCAAGATATTTTGCCCGATATATTACTTGAAACGTTGATCTAGTATACACGTGGTTTTTCACTTGATTTGAATGAGAAAACCTTGTGAACTTTGAAGGAAAATACGAGATATGTTTGCTGAAAATTTGACTATTTGAGTAATGGTTTACGAACTCAATTGTAGTTGCTTTTGACCTTGGATCTTCATGGAATTTTGATGCTTTATTCCTTTTTGCATGCTCTATTATATATGTAATGAGTTACGTGTTGAGTTCTTGGTTTTTACAAGAGAAAAACGTGTGAAATTTGGGAGTGGAAGTTGGATTGTTTGTTTGAAACTTGAATGTAATTTGTACCCTCTTATGGTATATTGATGGCTAGAATCGACATGCATGTGTGTACTTCTATTTGGTGTCAGAACTCGAAAGGAGGCAAAAGAGTGATCCTGAGGCCGAAGTATATAGTTTTCACTAAGTCAGTGAGTGTACTAAGTGCATGTTAGGACTACATGTTATGCTTGAATGATGCTTAATGCGCCTGGTTGATTGCTACTGCTATATATCTTGAATTGCAAATGAATAAGCGAGTGTATACTTTATCGTACTCGACCTAACTTGACTGAACTCTTGTTATCTTGTTTATACGTTAACTGATATGCATGTGCATGACTTGAAAGTTGTTTGGATATGTTATCCCATCGATTATACTACGTGCTTAGGATCCCAAACCCCATCGGCTAGTTAGTCGAACGAGCTAGCAAGGGCTTGGTCGAGGCAATTGATGAACCATGGTCGTATTTATTTTAACTAGCTTCGGTATATTCGAGTATTACCCCTCTTGTTATATATTTGGCATTCGGGTCTGGTAGGGGGATGATCAGTAGATGGAAATTGGTGTTAAGAGGTGATCTATAGGATATTGTTACTGTATTCCAAGGTTGACGGAGTGTCAATAGATCTTAGACGAGCTGCCATTGAACTGGTTTGCGTGAGCAAACTGTATCCTTATGCATGAAAGTGCTACTTGTTTATTTGACATGTTTACTTGAAGTGTTAATGATCTATCTTGTTGGTGTTCACTTTCTTCGCTTTAAGTTGGTGATATACGTGATTGTCATCTTGCCACTGTACTTGCATGTTTTCTTGAAAATTCACTGGGTGAAAGCTCACCCCTTTTGTTTGTTTTCCTTAATAGGGGTTGGAAACATGGAACCAGGGAATAGTGAGTTCGAGAGTTGAAGTCTTTGCTTTAATTAAATTGCCATCCTAGTTGTATTTAGTGTATTGATTGAACAATTTGTATTTTGATCTGTTTAGTTGTAAACATAAGTATGGTTGATTTTGATACGGTCCTCGATCAACACGTTTCGAGACACGTAGCACGTTTGCCCAAGGATCTAGCGAGGTTTTCCAACGCTTGGATTGTGGAGCCTAAAACCAAAACGGACGACACAATTTGATTAAAGGCGGTAGAACGACGACTCCAAATTGAGGTGAATACTCAAGTGGATAGGTCGGTGGAACAATCTAGGACAAGCACAAGATTGCTCAAAACCCTTGCCAAAGCAAGTAAAGGGACAAGTTGCTCTCAACAATTGAAGAGAAACTTAAAACAGAATTTTATTATCATAAAGTGCGTCCCCTTTGACCGTACAAAGTGAGCCTTTATATAGGCTAAGGGCTAGGTCAAGGGACTAATGAAACCCTAATAAAGCAAGCAAGGGGGCGGCCACTCTTTGGACAAGATAGGCCGGCCCATGACCTAATTTAATAATCTAATCCAACTCTAAAAGATGACAACCTAGTACTAAGGCCTAGGGCCTAGTCGACCAACCCACTTGGAAGCCCACTTGATTCTTCATGGGCTTGGATCATTGTGTATATGACTTGAGTATCCCCTTCCAAGCCTTCAATATTTCTATGGACTCCTTGTTGGTCTTGCACGCTTCGCACTAGGGCTTGGAGGGACTCCTTGAAGCGTATGGCCCGCGCACGTGTGACTGGGCCCAATGGCACTCGAACTGGGTCATGACTTGGGCCAAGGTCCGTGCACACATCAGATTTGGAAAGTTGGATGGTTTGTAATGTTTAATTGTGGTGTTTTAGTTCTTACTTTGGAGTTAATGCTATTGAAAGGAAGATTTTGAGTGAGTCCTAACGAGAATAAGACAGGCGATCCACTAAACCTTAGGGTACACCCTTGGGGGAGGCAGGGTCGTCACAAATGGTCTAGTTTATTAGTTATTTGTCTCATTTTTCTTGCCGATTGTTTAGGTTGGTTCAAGCAATGTTAGAGTAGTTGAGTCGTTAAGGGTCATGTTGACCAAAGGTAATAGCCGATTTAAAGTTAATTCTTAGTGGTTAATCTTTAGTTAAGTGAGTTCTAGTTTGGTTAGGAGTTTTGAGTCTTGTAAAGGCTATAAAAGACTTAGTTTTAACGTTTTTCATAGTTGAATAAAATTTTGAGAAAATTTCCAAAATTTGTTTCTTGTGAGAAAGAGCTTCCTTTGGCTTGTGATAACTGCCCTTGAACATCTTAGAGTAGGCTTAAGGTGATTCTCCGACTTATCAATCAAATACACAACTTGATTATAGTGTCATTCTACCCATTCTAATCATTCTTGCATGGTATCCTCAAATGTTGATCCTAAATCTAGGTCCAGGGCTTATAGAACGTTACTTGATTTGTCTTGGTATATCAAGTATCATATCACTAGATTTTCATGCTAAATTGAAATTTCGATGCCTTGGTTAGCAACTCCAAAACACGAAATGGATGCCACAAAGATGGATTAATCAACTTTCCACTTATGGAAAAGGTTTCTAGCCTAGGAGATTAAGTATCGTTGTACATTCTTTGTTATTTGGACATGAGCACTTCTATTTCCATATTATTTCTTGAAAAGTTCGAGAAGCACGCTATAATGGAATAAGTAGCTTTGGAGAAATTTGACAAATGCATAAAAAACATTAGGCTAATATTTTGATTTATGTATCTTCTGCGAAAGGTTTTGTGTGACAATCCCACTTTCCCTTAGACTGTACCCCAAAGGTTAGTGGACTGCCTGCCTAACTCTCGCCAAGACTAACTAATCCAAAAGTACCACAGGTACTAAAACATACAACATTACTTCAAAACACCGCAACCCAAAATTATATATACAATTCAAGCTTAAAGTACAAGTCAAAGGATTCAAACTTATACAAATACATATAAGGTTTACTAATACCAAGGAGCTTAAACAAAATGTCTAAAGTCTAGAGCTAGCTCAACTCTTCCCTAAAATCATGTGCCCAAGACTTCGCCCCTGTAAGGAAAACAAAGGTGACAGAGTGAGCTTTCGCCCAATGAGGTACCACAGAGTCACGCAATCAAAAATCACATAGTTCGAACTTTAAACGATCAAATATAATCATCAAATAGAAAAATAAGTAAACACCACAATTAACACGGAGTGCTTCAAGTAAAAGGATACAAATGGCTCTCAGGAGCCAAATTCACAGTCGCATTAGCTTGATCCAAGCACCATTGACACTCCGTCAACATTCAATGAAACAAAACATTGACCGTAATCCCCGCTTTACACTAGTTTCTGTGAGGACTCATATTTTTATTCTTAATTTAGCCTATTTTAAAATTATTTGCATTGGTGTTATTTAATTTTATTATTTTAGCATGAATTTTACTTAAATTATACTTTTATCGTTTACGCGTCAAAATTTTTCAAAAGTCGCATCGGCGCGACTAATCGGAGATTTGGAGAATTAATTTTAGACTAATAAGAATGAGTATTTGTAGTGCTAGAGGAACTACCTTGGAGGATTGGTATTTAAGTGTAGCAAACAAGAAAGAAATTGGTAGTGCATGACACTATTACACCACTATTAAAAGTTGACTTTCTCACCAAACAAAAGATTAGCTTTTGATACAGTCCTCGATCAACACGTTTCGAGACACGTAGCACGTTTGCCCAAGGAATCTAGCGAGGTTGTCCAACGCTTGGATTGCGGAGCCTAAAACCCAAACGGACGACACGATTTGATTAAAGGCGGTAGAACGACGACTCCAAATTGAGGTGAATACTCAAGTGGATAGGTCGGTAGAACAATCATGGACAAGCGCAAGATTGCTCAATAACCCTTGCCAAAGCAAGTAAAGGATTGCATCTCTCAATGGAAGAGAAAACAAAACTAAGTGTTTATTATCAAAATTGCGTACCCCTTGACCGTACAAAGTGAGCCTTTATATAGGCTAAGGGCTAGGTCAAGGGACTAATGAAACCCTAATAAAGCAAGAAAGGGGCGGCCACTCTTTGGACAAGATGGGCCGGCCCATGACCTAATTTAATAATCTAATCCAACTCTAAAAGATGAAAACCTAGTACTAAGGCCTAGGGCCTAGTCGACCAACCCACTTGGAAGCCCACTTGATTCTTCATGGGCTTGGATCATTGTGTAGATGACTTGAGTATCCCCTTCCAAGCCTTCAATGTTTCTATGGACTCCTTGTTGGTCTTGCACGCTTCGCACTAGGGCTTGGAGGGACTCCTTGAAGCGTTTGGCCCGCGCACGTGTGACTGGGCCCAATGGCACTCGAACTGGGTCATGACTTGGGCAAAGGTCCGTGCACACATCAGTCCCCTCCACTTGAGAAGGATTTGCCCTCAAATCTGGATCCTCCTCGTCAAAGAATGGACTCAAATTCCGCGACATTTGAAAGTCGCGCTCACGTTGTACTCCCCAGGTAGCTCCAATTTGTAGGCATTGTCATTGATACGTTGGAGCACACGGAAAGGTCCATCACCCCTTGGGGACAATTTACTTTGGCGTTGCTTAGGGAACCTTTCTTTCCTCAGATGCAGCCAAACCAATCTCCAGGTTCAAAAGTCATCTTGCGACGGTGCCTTGTTGGCTTGCTGGACGTATTGCAGTGTACGCCTCTCAATGTTTGCTCGGACGGCTTCATGTAACCTGCGCACAAATTCAGCTTTTCTTTTCCCATCTAAGCTGGTGTGCTCAGAGGAAGGTAAGGGTACCAAATCAAGGGGGGTCAGGGGGTTAAAGCCATAAACAACCTCAAAGGGTGAGTAGTGTGTTGCACTATGAACAGTTCTATTGTAAGCAAATTCGACATGTGGCAAGCACTCTTCCCACGACTTAAGATTCTTTTTAATCAAAGCCCTGAGTAATGTACCAAGGGTGCGATTGACAACCTCAGTTTGTCCATCGCTTTGAGGATGACTTGTGGTAGAAAACAACAATCGAGTACCAAGTTTAGACCACAAAGTCTTCCAAAAATAACTCAGGAATTTCACATCTCTATCACTAACAATGGTCTGAGGCATACCATGCAAACGGACAATTTCTTTAAAGAACAAGCTAGCAATGTGAGATGCATCATCAGTTTTGTGGCAAGGGATGAAATGAGCCATCTTAGAGAATCTATCAACTACCACAAAGATGGAGTCATTGCCCCTTGGCGACCTCGGTAGTCCTAAGACAAAGTCCATAGACCAGTCTACCCAAGGATGATGTGGAATAGGTAATGGGGTATACAAGCCATATGGATTTGTTTTAGACTTGGCTTTGTGGCAAGTGGCGCACCTACCAACCATGCGTTCAACATCCCTACGCATATGAGGCCAGTAAAAGTGCTCTTGCAACATTGCTAAAGTCTTAACAATTCCAAAATGTCCCATGAGACCACCACTATGTGCCTCTCGAATCAAAAGATCACGAATAGAAGAACTAGGCACACATAATTTATCCACATAGAACAGGAAACTATCATGCAAAAAATACTTTCCATGTGGATTCTTAGTACAGGATGCATAGATGTCACCAAAGTCATGGTCATGTGCATATAGTTCCTTAAGTGTCTCAAACCCTAGCAACTTAGCATCAAGGACAGCAAGCAAAGAATGTCGACGAGATAGTGCATCAGCTACCACATTGGTTTTGCCAGTTTTGTACTTGATGACATAAGAGAAGGTGTCAAGGAAACTAACCCATTTGGCATGTCGCTTGCTCAACTTTGGTTGCCCCTTGAGAAACTTCAAGGACTCGTGATCGGTGTGTATCACGAATTCCCTTGGGCGGAGGTAGTGTTGCCAAGTCTCTAAGGCCCTCACGAGTGCGTACAACTCCTTGTCGTACGTGGGATAATTCAAAGCAGCTCCCCTCAACTTCTCGCTAAAGAAGGCACAAGGCCTCTTGTCTTGCAATAAGCACAGCTCCAATACCTACACCAGAAGCATCACATTCAATTTCAAATGTTTTGTCAAAGTTAGGTAATGCTAAAACAGGTGCATGTGTGAGTTTGTCCTTGAGAGTAAGGAATGCTTGTTCTTGGGCTTCTCCCCAATGGAATTTGTCATTCTTCTTTGTCACGGCGGTCAATGGTGCAGCAATGGTGCTGAAGTCTTTGACAAATCGCCGGTAGAAACCTGCCAAGCCATGGAAGCTTCGCACCTCAGGGACAGACGTAGGCGTGGGCCATTGCTTGATGGCCTCAATCTTGGACTCGTCTACTTTGATGCCCTGTGAACTTACAACATAACCTAGAAACACAAGCTCATTAGTACAAAAAGTGCACTTCTTAAGGTTAGCGTATAGATGCGCCTCTCGAAGTGTGCTAAGAACTAATCTCAGGTGTTCCATGTGCTCATGTTCATTATGGCTATAGATCAAGATGTCATCGAAATAGACAATCACAAATTTGCCAATAAAGTGTCTCAAAACATGGTTCATTAGTCTCATAAACGTACTAGGGGCGTTAGTCAACCCAAAGGGCATGACTAGCCACTCATATAGACCATGTTTGGTTTTGAAAGCCGTTTTCCATTCATCGCCTTCTTTCATCCTAATTTGATGATAACCACTCCTTAAGTCAATTTTAGTGAAAACAATGGCACCATCAAGTTCATCAAGCATATCATCTAGTCTAGGAATTGGATGACGATATTTAACAGTGATAGCATTAACGGCTCTACAGTCAGTGCACATGCGCCAAGTACCGTCCTTTTTGGGGACAAGTATCACAGGCACGGCGCAAGGACTGAGACTCTCTCTTACCCAACCCTTACCTAGCAGGCCATCAACTTGCCTTTGAAGCTCCTTTGTCTCCTCCGGACCCATGCGGTAGGCGGGTTTGTTGGGTAATGGTGCTCCAGGAATCAAGTTTATTTGGTGCTCGATCCCTCGAATGGGTGGTAATCCATCAGGGACCTCATCAGGGAATACATCCTCGAATTCCTGCAAAAGTGTGACAGCCCCACCTTACCCTAAGGCGAACCAAAGGGTTCGGCGGACCGCCTGCCCAGCTTTCGCCAGGACTCGTTCACTCACATCAAAGAAAGTAAGATAAAGCCTCGAGAATAAGCGGAAACGAAACCCAATCTTGAACCATAAAATTACATTCACCTCAAGTTCAACCAAAAATACAGTCCCACATATATACATAAGCTTTTAAATTCTTAGTACATTCCAGCCCTAATCAAGCACTAGAACGAGATCAAAAGCCAAAACAATACCAAAGGCTAAACTATACTATACAGGTCTCTCGCCCTTGCTCGCAACCCCTGTTAAGGAAAACAAAAGACGTGGAATGAGCTAGAAGCCCAGCGAGGTTCTATATACATAACCAAACAATTAAACAAGGCATTTAACACGTAATAGCATGAAATCTCGAAAACATTTACAATATAAAGCAATTGTAACACATTCATTAAAAGGATACGGGCTCACGAGGAGCCATTCGTTCATTCATTCGTTCATTCATTCGTTCAAACATTTTCCTTATTTCTCCGATCATTAAAAACATGTTTGTAAGTGAAAACTCCTTCATTTTCATGTCATTCGTTCATTCATTTCATTCCCCAAACTCCGCCAACTTCATGGTCATACTCGAGTATACCAAACATTCACATTCACCCAGGGTCACTAATCGCCCGACCGAGTCCGCTTCTGGCTCGAGTCGACCAATAACCAAGGGCAAGGGCCCAGTTCAGCCCGAAGGCTTACATTCATGCACAAGTAACATTTAATCATTCAATCATTGAAAGTTCACGTTCATTTAGGTCGAGTGCGATAAAGTACACACTCGCCTAGCAAAAATCATTTTGGAACCATAACATACCTCAATCACGTAATAAAGCAACAATCCAAATAGTCACAATAGTTCACATAGTCATTAGAAACAAAGCGTATATAGAACACTCACCTAATTAAGCAAAATTACGTCCAAAGTATCCCTCCGGATATCAACTTTGGTCACCAAGAAACCCTAATAACAATTATGAGAAAATATTATGGTTCTATCATCAAAATATGTGGGTGAGTCAAAGAAATCCGAATAAAACTAATACAAAGTAAAAGTATGATTTTAGAAGTGGAAAGAGTACATTTTGATCAAAGGAAATGAGTAACTAAAGGTTTTCTCAAACCAAACATAGAATTAACCTCAAAGAGTTTTAGAAAATTTCATCGGAAAATTCGGAACAGTGCCACGTCAGAATCTGGCCAGAACTTGGCCGGATAGGCGGCCGGATAGTGAACAGTAGAATTTTTCCTCTTTTTTTCGTAAAACGTGTTTTGGGCTCAAAACTAACACATTTGCAAAGAAATAATGTGCAACAATTGTCTTGGTGAAAACCATATGCAAAAGGTAGACAAAATACCTTAAATTCACACTTTAAAACCTTGCGCGTTAAAATTAGGTTTTGTGGCCGAGAAACCCTAGGCCACTCTTGTTTGTTTTGGAAAACAATTGAGTAAACATTTGAAGTTCAAACTAACCTTTGCAACTACGCATCATGGTTAAACGGAAATGTACAAGTGCAAGTGAAACAGCTCATATAACTCTACTAAAGTGGCACTAAGCTATTCTAAGCAAAGTAAGCAAAATAAGTCTAATGCATCACAAAACTACATTCCAATCTCATATCCATTCACTCAAGTCCAAGAAAATAAACGGACAGCATTTCCCCTTGTTTTCCTTACTTTCCACAACACAACCCAACCACCAACTCATATCATTCAACCACAATTTCAAATACCAACTATAAGCTATCGAATACCCTTAAAATGTAACCCATTAAAGCTTTACAACCATCCAAAACCAGGCCCAAATATTCCATCATAACTCAGCACACACAACTCCAATTCAGTTGATTCCAAAGCCATATGAAAGCTAAGATACAAGGCTACAATTCTTAAGAAGGTATCAAAAGCTAATTCCGTAATCTTCCCAGCCAAAAGAGTCAAATACAGGGGCTGATTATCATTTCCGGACAGAAACAGGGCAGCAGGGGTAAAATAGTCATTTCACTGGCTACCGTGCTCCGATTGAGCTGAAATTTTACAGGCATAATCTACACTTAATTCTCTACAACTTTCATGTTTTGAGCTAAGGCCAATTCGGCTTCCATCATGGACGAACAGAACTGATCAGATTAGGGCAGAAAATTCACAATAAATCAGAAATTTAACCAACTCTCCATTAATCCACAAAATCATCCCTTAATCATGTTAGCAAGCCACCATAGGCCACTAATTATCATCTATTGGAACCAAAGAAGGGTGTTCTTAGCAACCTTACCTTCAAACCTCAAAGAAAGTTGGTAGCTTAGACTTCCTCCTCCCAAAACAACTCCACCAAGGCCTTCAATTTCCCTTAGCTAGTACTTGTATGGTGTAGTTTTCAATTTGGTTGGTTAAAACTCAAGATTTGGCCAAGATTAGAAGCTAGAAATGGAAGAGGTTTTCCTTGTTTTTCTCTCCATGAAATTCGGCCAAGGCAAGGGAAATGAGAGGAAAATTGGTCAAAAATTTGGTTTGAAGAAAGTTAATCCTCTTGGTCAAAGTCCAACCTCCAATCCAAACATGACATGTGGCCTCTTGAAGTTTCTAAGCTTATCTCCTTCCTTCCAATGATTCAAGTAGCTAACTAACCTCCAATTATCTTCTAACACAATGTAGAATAATATCACTTAGTATTTCATCACCTAATCGGCAAAATTATATCGCACTAACGGGCCCACATCGAACAATTGCACTTCAAGTTATGTACACTAACTTGTACTAGGAAAATGATTTAAAAAATTGTACTTACTTGTAAAATGTACAAAACATTTAATATTTTCAAAGGACAGTATAAATATAGGCACAGAAAAAATAATACTTGAAAATGTGAAAATTTTCGGGTTCTCACAAAAAGAGCAATAACACTCGAAGGCAATGCCTTGTCGAGCTCATCAGTGTGGAGTAGCACATGTTTACAAACCATGAGTAATACAGGCTGGTCAACATTTACAAGTTCTCGCACATCCTTAGCCTTGATTATCATGTTTTGCTTCCTAGTGTTTGGTTTAGATGGTGCATGCTCATGCGTGACACTAGGTGTGCTCACTTGACCCTTGGTAGATTGCTCACTTGTAGAAGTGGAGCATTTGCCAGGGTCGGCCACCCTTTGTTTCCTCTTTTGGCGGTCCAGCTCACACTCTCTTTGCAGTTTAAGTTGGTCCTCATACACTTGAGCAGGCGTGAGTGGTGTGAGAACCATGCGTTTACTATTGTGCAAAAGAGTGTATTTATTTGCCCTCCCATCAAATGTAACATGCTTGTCAAATTGCCAAGGTCTCCCTAAAATGATATGTGTAGCATGCATGGGAACTACATCACACACAACTTCATCAATGTATGTGCCAATGGAAAAAGGGATGCGTACCTGTTTGTAGACACGTACCTCTCCTTCTTCGCTCAGCCATTGGAGGCGGTATGGGTGTGGATGTCTAGTTGTCGGAAGTCCTAAGCTTTCCACCATGAGCAGGCTTGCCACATTGGTGCAACTCCCACCATCGATGATTAGGCTACACACCTTATTACTTACTTTACAACGGGTGTAAAATAAGTTTTCCCTTTGCAATTGCTCGTCCTCCTTGACTCGGGCGGTTAGCACTCGTCGTGCCACCAAACAGCCAATTTCCCCTTGGGTAGGAGAACATTCTTCCCCGGCCGAGTCATCCTCCAAGCAATCGCCCTTGATCAATCCAGGCATGTCCTCACAATCGTCGTCATCAGACACGATCTCCCCATTATGAGTGACTAACATGATCCTTTGGTTCGGACATTGGGACTGGATATGTCCAAACCCTTGGCACTTGAAGCACTTTATATCCCTACTCCTAGTCTTAGGAGTCTCATTGGGTGCCTTAGTAGTGGACCTGGATGCATCAACAGATTTGTTAGGGGTAAAATGGGAATTTCGGCTAGGAGCATTACCTTGAACTCGGCTAGATGAAGTAGGTGTAGCCGAATTTCCAGTTTCGTGGGTCGCCCTCCGTGGTTGGTTGCCCCTCCATGGAGTCGAACTGGAAGTTTGGTAGTTGCGGGCCCCTCGCCTCAATTTCTTTCCCCTCTCGGCCTTGATAGCTAATTCAAGGAGGTCATGCATGTCCAAGTAGTGTTGGAGCTCCAAGGCTTCTTGTAGGTCAGGGTTGAGACCTCTAAGAAACCTTGCCATGGTTGCCTCGCTATCCTCTTGAATATTAGCCCTCATCATGGCCATTTCGATCTCCTTATAGTAGTCCTCCACGCTCATGTTGCCCTGAGTGAGGGTTTGAAGCTTGGAGTGGAGATCGCGGTTGTAATAGCTTAGAACAAACCTCTTGCGCATCAAAGCCTTGAGTTCTCGCCAAGTCCGGACTCGTGGTTCTCCCATTCGCCTCCGATGAGTCCTTACTTGGTCCCACCAGACTAGGGCGTAGTCGGTGAACTCAACAGTGGCTACCTTAACCTTTTGTTCTTCGCTATACTCGTAGCAATCGAAGACCATCTCGATACGGCCTTCCCATTCCAAGTAAGCTTCAGGGTCGCTTTTGCCTTGGAATGGAGGGACTTGGATCTTAAGCCCCTTGATCTCGCTCTTTGATGTCTCCCTCCTTGGCCTCTCAGGCCTTTCCTCCTCCTCACTGGCCGAGTAATCTTCACTATGTGTTCCTTTGGCGCCCTGGTTACTCCGGTTGTGAGATCTGGACCGAGAACCCCTCGTGAGGCTCTTGGATAGTTCATCGAAGCGAGTGTGCAATTCCTCCATTTGTTGCTCACTAATTCGCCTGATCTCATTTTTCATGGCGGCAAACATCAACGAGTAGTCGTTGGTAGGTTGAGCTTGCTCCATGTTTCTTCCTTAGTCCTGCAAAAGGTTAGTGAACAAGACAAAAATGCAAGTATAACCTCACTTCACTCCCTTAGTGTTTCACTCACTCTCGTGTTTGTCACTCAAAACACTCTAATGATCTTACCAATTACCTTTACCTGTTGGTTTAGGTAGTTGAGAGATGCTGCTCAAGTCCAATGAATGCAACCAACTTTCTCCACAAGAGTATTCAAGAAGTAAGACACAAGATGGATTGCAAAAGGAAACAAAAATGGATGTTTTTGGAAGGAAGTTAATGGCGGACAGATTTGGAAACTAGTGCTAGTGTGAACGGAATCAAATGGAAACCCTAGCTCCTAGAATGTAGGAATGTGTCCAAGTGGGAGTAAAAGAATTATCCAAGTGTACTACTTAGTTTCCTAAAAGAATTTGGAAAACAAGTTAGTTTTGGAAACCTTTAGAAAACCCTTCTCTTTGAACACTTTAGGTAATTTCCTAATTCCCTTCCAAGAGTAGTGGCAATTCGGATTTGGCCTCTTCCCAAAATTCTCTCCCCAAGTCGGTTATTAAGGCCTCCCTTCCCAAGTCGGTTGGCTCTAAAAATCCCAAGCAAGATCCGACTCTCTCACATAACACAAATCAGATTCGGTCCTCCCAAAATTTTTTTTTTTCTCTTTCAAGAAGCAAGGCTGTTCGGCTCTCTTTGGCAAACACTCAAGGTGAATTTTCGGTTCCCTCTTACCCCAATGGAGAACAAGCAAGGAGATGCACACAACCCCACTCAAACTCCCAAGAAATTCACCCCCAAACCAAGAAAGCCTTTCACCACCGCAAGGGAGTACAAGAAGATGTTCACACGCAAGGTAAGTCAAGTTCCCAAGAAGCAAGAAGTTCAAGAACTTCAAGAAGTGGTAGATCAAAACTTTTGAATTCCTTTCTTTGTGTGCTTTTCTGTTTTGGATGGGTAACAAAAATGTATGGAGGCTGATTTGTGCAATAAAAGTAACAAGATTTCCCTTTTCTTGTTGGTGTTTCTTCCCTCTACCCGATTCCTCTTTTTTTTTTTTTTTTTTCTTTTCGATTCTGTTTTTTTTTTCTTTTTTTTTTTTTTTTTAACTCACGAACAGAACACAAACTCCCCTTGGCCGAATGGAATCAAATTTCCAGAATTGGTCAGCCACCAATTCGCACCACAACCCCTCAAGAACTTAGCAAGATACGATTTAAGAATTTCAAGAACTTCAAGAAAGTTTTCAAGAACTTCAAGAAACCCTAAAATCTTGTAGATTCTCTTCAAGATTCACAAACTACCAACCAAGTTAACCACAAATCAGATTTGAAAAACAAGTAAAACACCTTGGATGACTCAAAAGAAACTTGGACAGATTTGGCACAAAAGAAACTTGCACAAACAAAACCCTAGCCGCACAAGTGAAACCCTAGCCGTCGCAAATATTTTTTTTTTTCTTTTCTTGTTTATAAACCCTAACAACTCAAACACAATATCCAAGAATGAAATTTGGACAGAAAACACAAAAAGACAGCACCCAAACAGATTTGTGTTTCGGATGAACAGTGCCGCGGATGAACAGTACGATGAACAGTATATCGATGAACAGTACGGATGAACAGTACGTTTTTTTTTTTTTTTACACAAAACAGCGGATATACTATAACCCTAACGACACAACTGTGAAAACAAGGATATAACGAAGAATACCTCCACCTAAGCTCTGAAGCCAACTGATACGGTCCTCGATCAACACGTTTCGAGACACGTAGCACGTTTGCCCAAGGATCTAGCGAGGTTGTCCAACGCTTGGATTGCGGAGCCTAAAACCCAAACGGACGACACGATTTGATTAAAGGCGGTAGAACGACGACTCCAAATTGAGGTGAATACTCAAGTGGATAGGTCGGTAGAACAATCATGGGCAAGCGCAAGATTGCTCAATAACCTTTGCCAAAGCAAGTAAAGGATTGAATCTCTCAATGGAAGAGAAAACAAAACTAAGTGTTTATTATCAAAATTGCGTACCCCTTGACCGTACAAAGTGAGCCTTTATATAGGCTAAGGGCTAGGTCAAGGGATTAATGAAACCCTAATAAAGCAAGAAAGGGGCGGCCACTCTTTGGACAAGATGGGCCGGCCCATGACCTAATTTAATAATCTAATCCAACTCTAAAAGATGAAAACCTAGTACTAAGGCCTAGGGCCTAGTCCGACCAACCCACTTGGAAGCCCACTTGATTCTTCATGGGCTTGGATCATTATGTAGATGACTTGAGTATCCCCTTCCAAGCCTTCAATGTTTCTATGGACTCCTTGTTGGTCTTGCACGCTTCGCACTAGGGCTTGGAGGGACTCCTTGAAGCGTTTGGCCCGCGCACGTGTGACTGGGCCCAATGGCACTCGAACTGGGTCATGACTTGGGCCAAGGTCCGTGCACACATCAGCTTTTCTTCTTACTTTACACCACAAATCAAAAAGCTCATCTTCCTCATTCTTTCTCTCTCTTTGGCCGAATTTGGAGCTCAAGAAGAAGGGAGAAAAGCTTCAACTTTTGGCCTTAATCTAGCTCAAAGATCCACACCCAACCCTCAAGACCTTTGGATATTGCTCTAGTTAGAGGAAAGTTGCTATCTTGTGGTGGTTTTTGGTGAAAAACTTGTCTCCAACTAGGGTTCAAGAAGCTTGAAGAGGTAACAAGCTCATCTCTTTTGATCTTTAATTTTTACAAGGATTAGTAATGGTTAGTGGTTGTTTTGCATGGATTTGAAAACCCTAACCAAAAATCGAAGCTAGAGGACTTGAGGAATGTGAGGACCCGAAATTTTTCTTATTTTTATTTTATTTTTCTGGCTTATTTAATTATTTATTCACCCGTTTACCCCAAATAATTTATTTCATCCATTTCAAGTCCATTTGTGTGCAAAAATGTCCCTGTTATAATTTTAAAACGTTTCGTTAGCAAATTTAATTTTTCTATGGCTCGTTTAGCGAGATATAGTGAATACACGTTTTTCGAGATAAATTCGATCCGAGAGTCCATTAGTCTTGGAGAATTAAGTATGATCAATAGTAGACTAAGAAAAGTTAATTGAGGGATTAGATGTGAGTTGTTAATTATATTTTAGTTGCACGTATTGCCCTTAAGCTTCGTTTTATCGCGCGAATCGAGCCGAAACGGCTAAGTGGAGATTTAAGAAATTTATACTAGACTATTAGGAGTGATTAATTATAGTGTTAAAGGAATTACATTAGAGGTTTAGTGCACAATTGAAACAAACCCGAGAGAAATCGGATACGAAACGCACGCGCGACACTAGTGAGAGTTGACTTTTGCACACCATTAACCTAGCTTCCTTAACACACTTCTTTTACAAAAATTGGGGACCAAGAAACCATCTCCTAGCTCTAGAAAGCTCTTCATCATCTACTCCATTCTTGCTCCAAATCACCTCCAACTTTGCAACCAACTTCCACTTCACTTGGAGAGCAACTTAAGCTAAGGGAAAAGCATCATCTCATGGTTTTTCTTGGACTCTACAGGTGCGAAAATTTCTGGTTTATCTCAAGGAGTAGGAGGTAATCATCCAACCATTTAATCTTGGCTTTAGTGGGTTTAATTGTTGCTATGAAGCTTGTAGCCTCATTATGGTTGTTGTTAGTTGGATTTAAATGGTTGGAGTGGGCTCTATGGATTCCCACATTGGATATATGGGCTGAGATGATGATATAATGATTGTTTGATGTTGTTTACATGTTATTTGAAGAGATTATGGACAGAAAATGAAAGAAAGGTTGAAGGAAATTTCCTAGGAAAGCTGACCGAAAATCTGTTTTGTTTTGCCGTGGCTTTAACTCGAATTTTTGTTGCTCAAATGACTTTGAAACTGATGTAGATATGTTGTATATGATGTGTAGAAAGTTTCTACCAAAAATCATTTGATTTGGTTGAGTAAAAGTTGAATTTTCGAAATTGATAGAAACCTGGAAAACGTGTTCTGGGCTGATGAACAGTGTCTCTTTAATTGAACATATCTCTCTGTACGGAGGTCGGAATTGATTTCTATCAGTGACATTCAAAACTAGACATCCGTAGTTTTCTAACGGTGTAAAATGTATCTCCTAATTCCAACTGAGTGAACCGTAGTAGTTCGCCAAAGTCTCCTGTTCTGTTCTGCTGTTCTGTTCGAATGGCAGTGATAAGCTGTGTCTTGTCGCTTGAATTCGAACTACCTATGAACTGATTTTCAGAACAATATCTTCTGATGAAATGTAGTCTTTTGAATCTAGTTTCCAACACCACTGACCATTCTTAATTCCAAGTTGTATTGAGTGAGATATGGTACAATTTGTAAACTGCAGCAGAGCTGGAAAACCCTTTCTTGTGTTGGCCAAATGGTTAGGTTAATTGAGGGATGCTTGCTTTGCAAATTTTGATGTCAATTGACTACCAATTACTTGTTAAGTGTTTCTTGGACATTGGTTTCACAAATGAACCGAAATGGGACTGATTTCATTGTGCAAAATGTTCGGAAACGAACTAAAAGCAAGAAGACAGATTTACTAGGAAATATTTTCCAAACTTTGGTGGTCTTGTTAACTGTCTTTCCATACTATTTTTGCGTGAAATTTGATAGGAGAATATTACTCATATGGAATTTTATGTGTACCGAATTTGGTGTTATTCTAAGACCATTTCGATACCCAAATGATGTCCCAAAGCTTGCTTTTCAAATCTGGAAAACTTTTCTTTTTCTCTTGGCCGAATGGTCAAACTTGTTTTGGAATGTTTTTTTTCGAAAACTTTGATGTCAATTACCCCTAAATTACTCATTGGATGTTTATAGAACATTGGTTTCAACATTTGAGTGAATTGAGGTTAATTGTGTGGGACAAAACTTTTAAAAGGAAAGAGAAACTCGAATAGGCAGATTAGCCTTGAGAGTTTCACGAACTTTGGTTATTTCGTTAACCACCTTCCCGTACGATTTTTTGCCTAAATTTTGGTAGAGATATAGTTCACATATGGAAGATTTAGTGTATCAAATTTGGTGTACTTTCAATGCCATCTCGATGGCCAAATGATACTTCAAAGATAGTTTTTCAAATTTGGAACTCTTGGTTAGTGAGTAATTTTCAGCCGACTTTGAGCTACTATATCCTGATGCTCAAAACTCCGAATTTCATTCTGTTTGTTGTGTTTGAAACCTTGATTGGAATTCATATTGTTTTATGAATTTCAAAGGCTAGTTCACTTTCTATGAATTTTTCCGAATTTCCAAAGTTTGCCGAAAAACAAGACTGAATCTGCCTTGCTGACTTAGATCAGCTACTTTGAGCTGAAAATTGAATGCTTTCCATTTAGAATCTTGGAAAAGTGTCTTCTAAGAACTTTTAGTACTTTGGAACTAGTTTCCAACGGTACCAATTTTTCCAATTTTGGACCTACTGAGTGCAAGATCCAATTTTTCAAAGATTGCTCCTTAAAATTGAAATTTTCGAACTTGATGGGAAATGAGTTTTTAGAAACTCTTCACTACCCTTCGATATTGAATGACTGTTTTAAACTTGATTTCATGAAGGAAATCAGTTTCCCTTGTGTTATTAAACCCCACTTTTAAGCCTCGATTTACGAGTAATTAAGGCTCTCTTTCATGATATTTTCTTAGTATTGTACAAGTGTACAACCTTCCTTGTTAACGAGGGGTTTATAAACAATAGTGTGTTATAGCCAATTATTATTTGCTCAGGCGCTCAAGGGGACCTTCAAGAGGATCTCGAAGCGGACGCCTAAAAGTTTGTTTGAGCACTTACACTATTTTGAATTGGTGAGTGTTCCATATAGGAGTACGTGACTTGAATAGTTTTACGACATGTTTACTCCATGGTCATTATGTGTTTAACTGTTAAGTGCTACCGATAATTGCTCATATGAACTTTTCCACCGTTTTAAGGCGAGTATGTACTTTATCTCACTCGACCTACTAAAATGACAAATTTTTACCGATTTATTTGATTACTTACCGTTTACCGATTTATTTGATTACTTACTGTTTACCGATTTACTTGATAACTTGCGCATGTTGTAAGCTCTAAGCTGAACTAGATCCTGCCCTTGGTTACTAACTTACTCGAGCCAGGACTAGACTCAGTAGGGTAGGTTGGAACCCTGGGCCACCGTTTCGGTATACCCGAGTATTACCACTGGAGGGATAAGGTGATGGCCAGACAGACCGAGGGGATCTGAAGTTATAAGGTGAAGTTGACCGAAATGGTTCCACTGGAACACCGTATCCTTCAATATGTGTTTATTTCTGTAGAATGATAACTGTTTCATGTTAATGTACCAATGTGCAACCTTGAGCCATACATGTGTTATGCTCAAATTACTTGATTTATTAGAACTGTCAGAGTGTCTTGGAACCTCACTGGGCTGTTTAGCTCATTCCAGGTTTTTGTTTTCCTTAACAAGGTTCAAGACCGAGAGTGCTCGCGAATAGTACTAAGTTGTTTCCTTTTGGAGACCTTAAGTTGTATTATAGTGGATGGCTGTAGTACATATTCTTTTGGATTGTATTTAAGTTTGAAAGTTAACTAATTGTAAGTATGAAAAATTTTTGGAGTACTGTAATTATATATTGAAAATATTTGAGGTATTTCGAGCTTTTGAATTACAGATTTTAATGAGTCCCGGAGAGAGTTGGGCAGGCGTCCCACCGATACCCTTGGGTTTGCCCATGGGAGAAGTGGGGGCGTTACAAGGAAACCCTTGTTTCTTGCTTTATATCCTAGGTAGTGGCCTTGAGGTGAACTTCTAGGTAGAGGACTTGAGGATTCTTGCTTGTTGGTTGCTAATCTTGTGAGTTATGGCTTGATATTTGGCTTGGTAGTGGAGAGAAAACTTGAAGAAATCAAAGGGAGGGGCTGACCAAAATTTTGCTATCTTGTTCCCTTGCTTTAATTTCGAATTTTTTGCTCAAATGGCTACAAAAATGCTTGTTATATGTTGTATTGTGTGTGTAAAAATTATCTTTCAAAAATTATTTCCATTGGTTGGGTAAAACTTGAGTTTTGAGAAAAGAAAGAAAACTGGAAAAGTTGCCCAAGCCAGCCGACCAGGGGCTCTTTGACTGTACATAAATCTGTGTACAAAATTCGAAATCAAGCACCATTTGTGGCATTTGAAACTAGACACCAAGATCTTTCCAACGATATGAAATTCCCCTGCTAATTTGTTTTGAGTGAGCCGTAACAAACTGGCAAAGTGGACTGATTTGCTTCACCTGTTTACCCGAGAAAATTATACAGCTGTATCTTGTGGCTCAATTTCTTCCCTCTTGTGAAAACAATTTGAACATGATTTTTTCTGATGATTTGTAGAATTTTGAATCTAGTTTTCAACGCCATAAACCATTCCCAATTTGGACTTGTGTAGCATTAGTTATGGCCTGATTTCGAAACTGTGTCGAAGCTTTATGACTAAAAATCCGCGGAACAGGTTGCAAAAACCAGTTTTCTTAAAACTGTTGTATCTTGGTGTTGGAAAATCCGAATTGAGTTCCGCTTGTTGCGTTTGAAACTTGACTTGAATTTGTTTCTGTGTTATAAATTTCAGAGGATAATTCAATTCCTGTGAATTTTTCTGAATTTTCAAACTTTACTAAAAATCAAAACTGTTCCTGCCCTGTTTCAATGAAACAGCAAGTTTGAGCTGAGATTTGAATGATTTCTGATTGGAATCTGGGAAAACTGTCTTCTGTAAAGTTTTAGTACTTTGAATCTAGTTTCCAAAGGTATAAATTTTCCAATTTTTGGACTTACCAAACTCAAGATATGATTTTTCAAGTGTTGTCGCATAAAGCGGGAAATTTCTGGTTTCCAACAAAATGAACTTTTAAGAACTTCCAACTTCCTTTTGAGATTGATAGTCCGTTTCAAACTTGATTTCATGGATGATACAAGTTCTCTTGTGACTTTAAATCTTCATTTTCGAATATCGATTTTAGATGGATTAAAACTCTTTTGAGGCGTTGTCCTAAGTTCTAAGCAAATGCATTTTCTTCCTTGAATGCTAAGTGGCCTAGGGTATCCGTGAGTGATGGTTGGTTAATATTTCTTCAGGTGCTCGAGAGGGGTTCGAAAGGAATCCCGGCGAGGAACTTTAAAGGAATTTCTTGCTCACTTGCTTTTGAAATTGGTGAGTGTCAAGTGCATGACTTGTTGCATAATACTTGAACTACTTCTTGTTGAATATGTGAATTGGACTTGTCGAGACGAGTGTGTACTTTATCGCACTCGTTCTCTTTTACTTGACTTGATAATTGACCTGCTCGTACTTGACAATTATACTTGTGATTGACTTGGCGTCGATTTGAGAGCAATCTCGTCGACTTATACTTGAACTTGTGGGGACGCCCAAAACCAATGGCCAGCCATTCAACTCAAGCCAGCAAGGGCTTGGTTGAGGAGTTTGGTGAATCTTGGACATATACTTGACTTGGATATACTCGAGTAATATCAAAAACTTGTTTGACGTTTGGACCCGGTAGGGGGTGTAACAGTGGACAAAAATTTGGTGAAAAGTGGAGTTCTACGGACTAGATACTTGCTCGGTTGACGGAGTGTCAACACTTGAAATTTTGGATCAAAACCTTAGCAAAGCAGTGTGGAGTTAGCTCCTAAGAGCTCCCGTATCCTTATTGATTGTGTTTTGTTTTGCTTTGTGAGTTACATGAATATTATGGCTGCCCTTCTTGTATAAGCTTTAATGCTAGTTGTACTTATTTGTTTGCCTACTTTTCTTGGCCTCACTGAGCATTAGCTCACCCCCGTAGTTTGTTTTTCTTAACAGGAATTCAGAGTGGAAAGATTTTGGAGAAGCTGGCTTGATTATATTTTGATCCGAATATGGATGTAAATGATTTAGTCAACTTTAAATGGTTGTATATTTTGGGAAGTTTGATGTAACTTTGAAAAAATTTATGATGTAGAATTGAATGATTATTGAAGGAAGCGACTTTTCTTTATATTGATTTTCTTGTTGGTTGATTAGATCTAAGTTTAAATTTGACTTGTATCGAGTCCTAGCGAGAGCTAAACAGGCGGCCCGCTGAAACCCTAGAGTTCGCCCTAAGGAGAAGTGGGGTCGTCGCAGTTTCCGTCCACCAAACATACCCCTTACCGGGCCCGAACACCAAACAGAAATAGTGGTGGTAATACTTGAGTATACCATTTATCAGAGGTATCCAGTATTCAGTCAATCAGTGACAGTTTCCTCATGGCTCATCAATCTACCTCACTCAAGCCCTTGCTGGCTCGATTCGATTAACTACCAATGAGGTTTGAGCTCAAATTTTATAGTAAGGTTATCGGATATTAGGCTTCAAACGACATCAAATTCATGCACAAGTAACAGATTTCAATTGAACAATAGACTAGTCAAACAGTCAAGTGGAAGCGAGTGTGATAAAGTACACACCGGTCCAGTCCAGGATAAACTAAAGCCACAGTCATTCAAATCATAAACTTCAATCACAAGTAAATCATTTAAACAACAAGTCATGTGAGTGGTACTCTCACCAGTTCAAGCAAAGCAACGTCAAAAGTTCATCCCCGGGTTATGCCCTTGATCACCAACAAACCCTAAGAACAACCAAGATAAAAGTATTATGGTTCAACCGTCCAAAGCTTAGGCGAACCAAGGAAAATCCAAGTAACTACTAGAGTAAAGATTCAAATATGTTTTTGGAGTGAAAAGAGAGCATTTGGATCCAAAGGACATGAGTAGCCAAGGAGTTCCTCATTCCAAATCATGGCTGGAAATTTCCAGCAGCAAAATAGTGAAGAAAAACAACCAACCTTGAATTTAAAGTGGAACAAATGCAACAAGAAAGCATGCTAGAAGAAACCATTACTTTCCTCTTGTTGTACACATGGTTTTGTCAAAATTCCAGCTTATACACCACCACCAAAGTGAACTCAAGCAATCATATGTAACCTAAGTCCAAACCAACCCAAAATCACCCCTCTAACATCAGTCATATCACAAGAAAGGAAGTAACAAAAATTTCAGCAGCACCTCCCCTTATTTTCCTTAACTTTTCCTTCCAAACTCAACACCTATATTCATAGCAATCCAACCTCAATCACAACTACAAGCTATAGGCTATAAAGTGCACTTGTGGCCACAAAGCCACCCAAATTAGCCAATTACCTAGCTCAAACACAACCATAATAAAACTGGAAAAATGTAACCCTAAGCTGAAATTTACTACTACAAGCTGAAATTTTCTATAATGAAGCCAAAATAACATATAAAAGCTAAAAAATTCACATGGCAAAGCTAATAGATCATAGCCAAGCTCAAATCAACATATCAAAGCTGGAATTTTCCATTCACCACACAAACCATGAAATTTTCCATGAAATCTACCAAAATCAAGCCTTAAATCTACTCATATGCAAGTAATAAAAGAAAAGATGGTTTCTTGATATGTTTACCTTCAAGCCCCCAAAAGATATGCAACCGAAAGTTCCTTTTCCTCCAAAATCTCTCCACCAAAATCCTTAATCCTTCCTAAAGGTCACTTTTTATGGAGTGGTTTGCAAGCTTTGCATGAAGCTTCAAGGATTCAAGCAAGATTTGAAGGTCGAAGATGAAGTTTTTCCTCTCTCTTTTCCTCTCAAAGGGTCGGCCAAGAAGAAGAAGAATGAAGGGTTGTTTTGGTCAATTTCGTTTTTATTAAAGACTAAGAGTGGTCTTAGTCAAAGTCAAAGCTCCAATGCTTTGGTGACAAATGGCTTCTAAGGATTTATCCTCATCCTATTGTCTTCCAAATGCTAAAATATCTAGCCAACCTCTAATTATCCCTTAACATCTTATAAAATAATATTCCTTTGTGTAAAACTCCTCCTAATCTTCAAAATTTATCGCATACACCTCACTAGTGGGCCCTACTTCTATAATGTACTACGAACTTAACATGCACTAACTTATGGTAGAAAAATGATTAAAAATCTTGACTCTCTTATAAAAATATCTATAAAATTAAGGCATAAAGTAAAATTAAGAAAATGTATTCAAAGAAATAAAATAAAAAAATGAAATAATTTTCGGGTCCTCACATTTTGTCCTTTTTTTAACTAGACAAATCCTTTAGATGTTAACTTGTGTAATAACTTTGTGGAGATTGCAAGGTCGTTCATGTAAATCATACAGTAAAATAAACTCTTGTTTGAATAAAAAAAAAGGATTAACGGGATAGTTACAGATGGTATGATTCTGAAAATTATAGATTATCATTAAGGATTAATTCCCCCAAGCTTATCGCTATTAGATCTCCTAATCCCTATGTGGGAGCCCAAAAAAATTACGATCTCCTTATCGCTATTAGGTGATTAGATCTCCTAATCACCAAAATGATATCAAAGCCCAATGATCTCATGAATAATCACATAAATTATAGACTAAATAATGATGATGATTATATTTCTGATGAAGCCTAGAATTTGAAAGTACTACAATCTGCTTGTTATTATTTAACTTATAAGTTTACTTGTTTCTTGTGATTAAACAACTTGATTGTACTCTAAATTAGTGTAGGATCAACCCTTATAGGAACTAACACTAACTAGAACAAGAAAATTAGTTAGGACATAACATGATAATATAGAAATGTGGGGTAATTGTTCAAATAATTATTGACAATTTTTGCATGCTTGATAAGTGGATGATGACTATGTGCCAAGTGCCAATACCATGCATAAGACATAAACCTCTTTAGCACATATTTTCCTTTTTCATACTTCATTTTAGCCGAGAGAAACATTAGCCAAAGTTTCACTTTGTTTTGCTCCATCTAGCCAAGAGAAAAGTAGAGAGAGTGGAGAGGAAAAAAAACTGGTGTCTTGCTTCCTATTTCAGTCGAGAGAAAGGAGAGAGAGTTGAGAGGAAATCTAGAGGCTTGCATCCTTGTTCCAGCCAAGTTAAAGTAGATAAAGTTGGGAGGAAATTTAGTGGCTTGTTTCCTTGCTCCAACCGAGAGAGTTAGTGAGTGAAGGAGGAGAGGAAGCTGCTCATTCTTCAAGCTTGGACCGAGGAGAGAGAAAAGGAAGGAGAGCTAAATTTCAGCTTGTTTTGTAAGGAAAAAATAAGGCAACATGTCATAGAAACTTCAATTTTTCCATATACTTTAGAGAAATTTGGATGCATGCTTTGTTTGAGGTTTGATTGAAGTAAAAACTAGTGATAGGAATCTGTTTAATGCTGGAAATTTTTCCAGCTTGGACCGAGCTAAGGAAGTTTGTTTTTTTTCTCCAGCTTTTGGTTTATATTTTGCTGCAAATTTCTAGAAATCTTTTACTTCTTTTGGTAAATGAATCTTGGTGAAAATATGGGATGCATGTGAATTTCATGGTGCTATTTTGGGTGAGAAAATTGAAGAAAGTTTGTTGAAAATTTCCAACCTGAACTGTGTGTGATGAGCTGTGAGTGATGAGCTGTGATATCCAGCTTTACCTTCACAAAATTTCATTAGTTTGGTTAGAAACTTACTTCATAGATTATGACTGGAATCCATGCTTTATGTCTGTAGAATGCCTATAGGGTGACACATGTAAGTTTTACGATGAAAAGCTTAAACTTTTGTGCTGGAATTCTTGTTTGGAGAACTACATGGCTGCTGGAAAATTTCCAGCTTGGGCGATGATGAATCTTCTAGTTTTGACCTGGGTATTTTGGTGGAAATTAACCAGAAGATCATGTTATGTACATTGTGTATGCTGTACTTATGGTTGTATGCAAGTTTTCTTTGGTGAAAATTCGATTAATGGGGCTGAACTGAAGATAAAATGACTGATGAACTATATACAAGCTTGATAACCGGTCCAATGGAGCATTAGCTGTGATTCTGGTTTAAAACTAGAATTTGATGAGAAGTTTTTGTTGGATTTCGAAGCTACATAATCTTATTGCAATGTTTATGTGGATACATGTCAAATTTGGTTGATGCATTAAATGAAATGTTGGTGAAGATATACGGCTAGAAACTTCAACTTTGAACCTGAGAATGCTGTTATGTTTTCCCAAGCTTAGATTTCATCTTGTAACCTGAAATTTATGCATATATTGGTCAAAAACATCCCTACTCCTCTGTTTTACTCTATATATTGCGATTGTCCTGATTTGGGAGGAAATGACTAAATCCCAGAAAAGAAATGGGAGCTAGTTGAGCATGCGAAACTGTTTGGCAGATTTGGGTTGATTGGATGATTCTGATTGTATTGCTGAGTTTCTTTAGAAATTTTAACTCAATCCTAACCAAAAACGATCTATAATAGAATGATCATGAATTATACATTAAATTTGAGAAAATTTAAGCAAGGAAATAGCAAACTAAAGTAAGAAACTTGACTACCCATTGTTGGAAAACTGTTTCTAACCATTTTAAACAAATGTTAGGATTTGAGATTAACTTTGAATTCAAAAATGGAACTTGAACCCAAAATTGACCAAAACCCCTTCAAACCATCTTATAACAATTTTACTTGTGAATATTCATCCAAAATATAGGACGAAATCAAGGAAGTTCATAGGAATACTCAGTTGCCAATCTCTAGAAAATTTATCAACTTTGAACTTTGATTTCTAAAATGATCCTTTTGATTTTTAAATGATCCTTAGAACCTAAATTCCAACCTTCATTAGAAAATGCAAATTGCCATAAAACCACTATACCTTACTTTATTTTGGTAAAATACGGAACTTTAAGGCTTGAAAGATTAAAGCTACCTAGACTTTAAACCTTTGATGTAGTAGAATAAGATAAATATTAAGATCATCTTAAAACCCTCTATATAAAGTATGCATTTAAACATCTCAAACTATACCTATATGCACATGTATACATTTAGCTAAAATCACCATGTGAACCTTAACTTCACCATTGGGGAAAATAATAAATAAACTAATGAGTCCATAACTATCTCAGGAACGGAGAAAGAACCGGAAGAGGGTCCAAGCACCGAGTAGTGTTCTCAAATTACTTTGGGTGAGTGTTCTACATTTGTTTGTAATGATTGAATATTTGATTAATGATAAATGTTAAGTGCCTAGTTGACTGAAACTTGTTGGATTATTGACGTTTGAATTGTTTAGAGTGAAAATTGACAATTGCTACTATTTTACTGAATGGCGAGTGCATACTTTATTGCACTCGACCTAAGTGAATTGTGGAAATGATAAATGCCTAATTGTTACTGGAATTGTGCATGAATGTAAGTCGATTGTATACTTTATCACAACGGCTGAACTGGGCCCAAACACTACTGTTGAACAAACTATTCGAGCCAGTAGCGGGCTTGTCGATTAGGTTGGAAGACTTTGGGCACTGAAATGTTTGGTAGACTCGAGTATTATCCCGTTACTGAGGCGCCTATTGGAGTGATGAAGTGATTAATGATTTTTTTTAGTGATGAAGTGATTAATGATTAATGATTAATGATTGTAGTGGATTGTTTATTATTCTGGAAGATATAAGGAGGAGATTGGTGGAGTGTGAAGTGATTGCAAAAAATTGTACAATGAATTACTGAACGGAGCTAAGTGCTACATGTGGAAATGGACGGGAGCCACCTCTAAAGTCCGTATCAGTACCATATCCTTTGATATTGATTGTGCTATTTATTGAGAATTATTTCATGAATTATCCTGTTATTAATTGATTGGTTATTCCTCTAATATTACTGAACGAGTGAAATTGTGTGTTTAAGATCATCTGTTTTCTTAGAACCCCACTGAGCATAAGCTCACTCCTTGAGTTTGTTTTCCTTAACAGGGGTTGGAAACGTGGAACCGGAGGATAGTGAATTCGAGAGTTGAAGCCTTGCTTTAAATAAAATTGCCATCCTATTTGTACTTAGTGAATTGATTGAATAACTTTACTTTTCTTGGGATGTACTTAAGTAAGATGGATTGTTAATGGTTTTAGTTAATGAATTGTTATCTATGAAGTTAATGTGAGTGAGTGAGCCCTAGCAAGAGCCAAGCAGGCGCTTCGCTAAACCCTAGGTTTCGCTCTAGGGGGTGGTGGGATCGTCACACCCTAAATATTAGGTATTCTACTTCTTGAATTTTTAGGATCTCATGCAATAAAAAATAATAATTGAGAAAATTTTATACTTTGTATGTGACTTGCAAATTTACGGCGCATGTGGTGTTACTAAAATCCCTACAACAATCTACAAATGTAGCAAGGCAGACCTATTTGTACTCATGTCCCTCCAATTTGTCATAAAATCTCAGAGCAAATAAAGTCTAGCTCGAGTTCCATATCAATTCTATAGCAGAATGATTAGTTCCCTTGACAATTAGGCGGTGTGGCTTGAGTTGGTGCTAAGTGCAAGGTTGGGAATGGGGAAGAAAGTTTGGAGCTATTGTCGTGTAGATGTAGTTTTGCACTTTTGCTACTTTACTTGTCAGGATGAACCCTTTGGAACACAACCTAGGTGACTGAAAGCAAGTTTCAGCATACGGAGAGCACAGCACGCAGGTGTAGAGGTGGTGGCTATGGGGTTGGACGTTGTTGGTTTGGGGTAGGTATTGGTAGCTAGACATTTGGATTCTAGGGCTGAATTACGGGTAATTTGCCTGCAATGCAAGTTAGCAGTTGATGTATACTAAAGTAATCGAAAGATCCAAAATTATCGGTTAAAGTAAGGATTTTTCTATGCCCTAAATTCATCTAAAATTGTTATCATTTCAAGTATAATTTTGATTAAGCGCAAAAAAAAATTGATTAAGCGAAGGCCTAGAATTATATCTATGATTAAAGTTAGGATTTGCCTACACCCTAAAATTATCTAGAATTGTTATTATTGTCAAGGATAATATTGATCAAGTAATTCTTATTGCGAGTTGACTCTGTCCAGTTTCTTTGACCTATATGTATCCAGTTTCTTGTTTCTGGATTAAGTAATTCTTATTGCTAGCTTACTTTGCCTAGTTTCTTTTGACCTATATCTTGACATAAATCATCAATAGAAGTATTGAGCTACTCATTGAATGTAAAGTTCTGCCAACTGCAACTTTGGAGGACAATGTAAAAGGTTATACTCCTGATTCGAAAAAGAAAAATTGTGCCACTGCAACTTTGGAGGACAATGTAAAAGTTATACTCCTGATTTGGAAAAATGCTAGAATTTCGTTGGTATGTCATCCCGCGACAATAGTATGCAACTTATGCCAAAGTAGTTAGTATGTCACAGCGCAACAATAGTCTGCAACTTATGCCAAATGCTTTTATCCTTTGTCCAATCTACCGTCATTTTCTTTTTCCCTTTTTAGTCTATAACAACATTGAGTATTAGCATTCAAAATAAAACACCTTAATTGCAATATAAGAGTGTGACGCCCCCACCTCTCCCTATTGCTATCCCTAGGGTATCAGCGGGGCGCCTGCCCAACTCTCGTCAGGACTTACGCACTTATTCTAACTTAATAGAGAATCACAAATCAACCATAGACTTAGGATTAAGAAATACTTCGACTATACAAGGCAAATTCTTCTAAGACTACCATTTACAATTACAGTCCAAAACCTCCAAATATAACAAAATTTACACTTCAAATGTCTCCAACGTCATACAAAAGATTCACTAGTTTCAACCAAAAAATCGCTAGTCTAGAGCTCCCAACTTCCACTTCCAAATCCTGTTAAGGAAAATAACTTAGGGTGAACTAACGCTCAGTGAGGCCAACAAAAGCAAGCAAGCAGCACAAATTATATCAAATAGCACACTTAAAAGCGAGTGTACATGAATTTTCATTTAAGTGCACAAATAAAAAGTAAAACACAAGTAGAAAAGATACGGGAGCTCTCAGGAGCTATATCCACACTGCTTCACGATACTCTTGAACCACAATTTTCAAATGTTGACACTCCATCAACCAAACAAGTAACAAGCTTGTAGAACCCCACTTTTCACCAATTTCCGTCCACCGTTACATCCCCTGCCGGGCCCACACGTCAAACAAGATGTGATATTATTCGAGTTTATCCAAACAAGTCAAGTACACGAACCTAAAGTTCACCAAACTCCTCAACCAAACCCTTGCTGGTTTGAGTTGAATGACTAGACATTGGATTTTGGACGTCCCCACAAGTACAATTGATCGATGAGACAACACTCCAATCGACTTAAAATCGATCATAGCACTGAGTCGGGATGAGAAGTACTGTGACGGCCCCACCTCCTCCTAAGGTGAACCAGAGGGTCGGCGGACCGCCTGCCCAACTCTCGCCAGGACTACGTATCAAATCATTCATAAACCTTACCAAACAGTCCAAAGAAATTCGGGAAAACGAATCATCGGAAAGCGCAAAGGACCGCGGCCACGTTAGAATCCGACCAAATTTTTCTTCCTCGTTCAAGCTTCACACTCGCTCGATTTCCCCAATGGATACAAGAAAGTTCACATAACCCTAGAAACGTACAATCTCAAACGAATACGCTTGAAACGCTTGATTACACACTTATATACATATATACATCAGAGTCTTCAACAAGTTAACTTGAAATACAAGCTATAGTAACCATACGTATACAAAATACAATTAGGGTTTCGGTTACAGAGGAGCATGATCAAAAGAATGTCTACACTAGCTCGACTCTTTCTTCAAAAATCATAGCTCTCAAAATATTGAACCCTGTAAGGAAAACAAAGATAACGGGAACGGGGTGAGCTTACGCTCAATGAGGTTCTACAAGTACAAGTAGTCAAGAATCATGGCATTTCACTTTTAAGGCACATATACACAACATATAAGAAAATGAACAAACACCTCAAATAGAAAGGATACAGGTGGCTCTCAGGAGCCAAAATTCCCCTTTGCAGTACTTGATCCCAACTCGTTGACGCTCCGTCAACGTTCGAAGAAACAAACATGACCGTAGACCCCACTTGACATCAAATTCCGTCCACCGAACATACCCCTTGCCGGGCCTGAATACCACACACAGAACAGAGGTGGTATTACTCGAGTATACCGGAAATCCAGAGTCTCCAATACCCAAAGATTTCCCAGAAACAGACTACCGTGGCTCGTTATCTAATCGACCAGGCCCTTGCCGGCTCGACTCGAGTAACTAGCCACAGGATTTGAGCTCAGAGGTCACAGAAGGGTCGTTGGATACAAGCCTCCAAACAACGTCAGAATAGACACAGATAACAGATTCAAATTTACACAGTAAACGATCACACAGGTAAGAGAACGAGTGTGATAAAGTACACCCTCGTCTCATTCAGAATAAATAGAGTTCAGAGTCATTCAAGTCACAGATTTCAAGTACAAATAAACCAATTAAGCAACAAATCAGGGGAGTGGTACACTCACCAGTTCACGCAACGATAACTTCAAAAGTTTTCTCCTAAAGGATGGCTTTGGTCACCGTCACGTCCTAAAAACAACCAAGGTAAAACAATTATGGTTTCCCCATCCACAAACCCAGGAAACGGAATGTACAAATGAGGCCCGATTACAAGTCGTAGCCCGAGTCAAGTTAACTACTAGGGCAAAGAAATAACAATGTGGCTTTGGAGTAAAAAGGTAGCGGTTGGTCTTAAAACATGAACAACCCTAGACCCCTTCATTTCAAGCCAAAATCAACCCAACCTCAAAGGAGTCAAGTAGCCCTAAAATTTTGGACAGCATGCCCCTTGTATTTCGCTATTTTCCAGCCATTTATGGCTTTATTATTTTTCTCAATTCAGCCCCAAAATCACACACAAATAATCTTATCACAATAGCCTTTCACTAGGCTCAATGTCATTCAATTACAAAACAATGCTAGCAATACGACCGGAACTAATGTTCAAGACAAATAACAAAATAACAGATTTGACGTCTCTTGGCGTTTCGGTCACAACCGAAACTACGCTTATCGGATTGGGGTACACTTTATGCCGTTTCGAAGCTAAGACAGATAACTACATTTCTTATGAAGACATCAACATCCAAATCGTGCATTTTCAATATCAAAAGGTGACATCTCAGAGGAAAACAGAAAACTGTCTGCAAAACAGTACATTTGGCAGTCAAGGGTATTTTTGTCATTTCACATGATACAGTTTTCCGATTGATCTGAAATTTTGTAGGCAGATATTTAACACCATTTCCTACAAATTTTATGTTTTAACCTAAGCCTGATTCGGCCTCTATCATGGACTACTTAGCCAGGTCAGAAACAGGACAGGTTGGTTTCAGATTTCTGGAATTGATGATTCAATGCTTGAAATTCACATTTTGTCTTAAATCACCACACTAAGTCCCTACCAAAGCTCATCAACATCATATGCTATATAAACAACACTAAACACAACTGAACAACTCAAACCCTAGAGCTCAACAATCCACCATATCAATCAAAACTAACCAATTAACCGTCATAAGGCAAGATTAAGAGCTTCTAACTAAACTTTAACAAGATTAAATGCAAGAAAAGGATAGGAATCGACAATACCTCACCAAGGCTGCTTGCAAGAGAGAACCACAACCTTTCCCTCCAAAACTTTGCCACACAAAGCTTCCTAAGTACTAAAGGGAGAGTTTAACCGGTTTGGATTTTTGATTCAACTCAAACTAAGCCAAAAATCAAGATTGGAATTGAATCGTTTTCTTCCCTCTTTTCTCTCTCAAACTCACGGCCAGCCAAGGAGAAAATGAAGAAGAAATGAAGCTCAAGGAAGGATAAGAAGTTTGGAATTAGTTTGGTCAAACAACCCTTGGATGGTTGCCAAGTGTCGCCTCAAGATCAAATCTCAAATTTTCTTCTTTTTCTTTGTTTTTTTGTCAAATATTTCGGCTGCATTGAGAAGATATTTAAGGCTGATTTTGTTCAATTAATAACAAGGAGATTAAGGTAATAAAGTAGTGTTCAAGTGATGCACTCAATCGGTAGTGAACAGTGGACATCGGTTGGGGCCGTTTTTCCTTATCTCGCACGTACTAGGGTTTTCACTTATAATTCACTCACTTATTATTATCACTTCTAATCACACATTTTTTCTTATATAAAACTCACTCTTAACCACCAAATTGAGTACACACTCCATACCGAGTAATCACACTATCAAAATACGTAAAAACCCTAGTTTACCTTAACGATGAAAGTAATGGGAAAACCCTTGGTTTTATGATTAATTGTAACTATTGAGGATGAGTAGTAAAGCTATTGTAAAATAATGGATTCCAAATAAAAGGGAATTTTTAAGAAAAAATGAGGGATTTTACAAGTCCTCACTATCACACTACCAAAATGCACACCAAAACACACACCAAAACCCTAGTATGCACAAAACCCCTAACTTATGCCCTTCCTTTATGATACGAAATATGGGCCGCTTATGGGCCATGTTTCAGGCTGCAAGAGATTGAATCTTTTAGTAATAGTTTAGTAGTTTGTTTTCCAGATTTCTATGTTATTTGGTAGGAATAAGTTCGGTCCAAGACCTCATGTTGAGTTAGATCCGATTTATAGAGTCTAGGCTCACTATTACTTAAGTTGGTTAATTAACTTTTATTGGGTTATGTTGGGCCAGCTTAAAGCCTTCATTGGGCCGATTATAAGCTGTCCATTAGTTAGCCTTAACTGTGATTAGTGAGTCATTAGTTTAGTTGTCAAGTCGAATAAGGAAACTTGCATTGTTTCCAACTTAGATTAGGTTTGCTTCTTTGTAAGGCTATATATAGCCAAGCTTATGATAATTTCAAGGGTAGACAATTATGAATGAAAATTGAGAGTTCTCTCATTGGCTCCTTGTGAGCTTTTCTTGAAGTTCTTAGATTAATCCCCTAGGATCTTCAATTTGACTTATCAATCTAGAATCACACTAGATTGTGGCGTCTTCTACCATTATACCAAGGTTCGTTAACCACGTGATTAACGGGTTGAGGTCATCTGCCCCAAGCTTGGTAACCTCTTGTCGATCCTGAGTCTAATCTCTTACGGGTTTCGTCACAAGGTTGGCGACGTTCGTATCAGTTGGTAATCAGAGTTAGTTAAGAGGTATCACGTTATATCCCTTTTCCTTATTTTGAGTCAAGTTTATCGTGCCAATTCATGTTTAGGTCGCTAGGGTTCTATTCTAGCAAGTTCAAAAATTCTGTTTTCGTGTTTTAGTTTGCTATCCGCAATTTTCCAGATTTATTGCGTCGTGTTGTTGTGGTTATTTGTGTTTGTCCAGGGGGAAAAAAATTCGGTACTGTTCATCGGGGTGGTACTGTTCATCCGTGGTACTGTTCATCCGAACACAAAAATCTATTTGTGTGTTATCTTTTTGTGTTTTGTGTCTAGTTCAATAAAAAAAAAATAGGAACGAAAACAATTTGCAGCAGCTAGGGTTTGTTCCTTGTTTCCTTTTATTGTGTCTCAAGTAGGATTGTGTTCTTGTGTGCAATCTGTCCAAAATCTTAGTCGCTACTTCCTATTGATTTTTTGTCCAGATTGTAGTGTTTGCTGTGTTGCTTTGGTTGTGAAAACAACCCAGAAAAAGGTGTCAAAAAAAAAAGAAAAAGGTGTCGCGTACCATTGTTCTTGAATCGCGTTTGCTGGAATTTTTTTCTCCTTGAATTACCGAATCTGTTTTGCCTTGAAACTTGAACTTTTGTGTTGAATCTTGCAAATCTTGGATACCAAAACCTAACTTGGGTAGTTCTTGAGCTTCTTGATCGAAAATGTTGAAGTTCTTGGATCAACCAAGACTGATTTGGTGATTCTTGACCGAGGGTTCTTGAAACTTGGGAAGAGAACTTTTTTTTTCTTGGCAAGCTTGCACTTTGATCCGAAAAATCAATTTGTTGGGACTGAATCTGAGTTCTTGAACAAATAGATTAGAGAGCCGCAAAGAAAGAAAAGAAAAAAAAAAGAGAAAAAAAAACGAAAAAAAGAAAGAAAGAAAGAAAGAAAGCCTTGGCTCTAAGTCTTCTACTTGGAAACAAGTTCAATTCTTGATCTAATTCTAATCCTAAACCTATTGGGATTGAAGTCAGCCAAGAAAACCAAGAACCCAAATCCAACCCTTCCTAAAACACCCCCAACCTTCCCACATCAGACCCAAACCACTCTCCCAAGCCCGTGTATCCCCAAAGCAAACCCAAACAGCCGCACTACACCCTAAAACAGCCGCCACCCTTAGCACTTGATCTCCACTTCGGTTACAAGACCTTGTGAACAGAATTAGTTTACCATCAAGGGCTAAAACAACCTACCTTTGTACAGCCCAAATACCTCCAAAAACAGCCTGCCCAAAAACAACAAATCCGCAAACCAAATTTCCAGCAATAACAAGAGTTCCTTCGATAGAGTCACTCTAAGATCCAAAAAAATTCTGCCATCGCGTTCTAATTGTAGTCAACATTAGCATTCTGTCCAGTTTGCTAAATTGGTGTCTTTGAGTCATCTTGCAGATTGTTGTTTGTGTTAGGAGTGTCCATAAAGAGTCCAAACAGTCCAGTCGACACTTAGCTTGTTAGGGTCCTTTTCAAAGTCAAACTCTCACAACACTTAAGTCACTCTTTGCGGACTAAATCAGTAAAACTCCAGCATGTTTGCTCATGTTCTTTGCTAACTTTTGAGTCATTATTCAGTCCTAAATTTCCAGCTATTCATACGCCACTTTTTGGGGAGAACTTGAGTGAAGTTTGGTTGAACTACTTAGAGAAAATTTCTGATTTCTTCAAAGGAAGCAATCAATGGATTTGAGAAGTGAGTGGTGAGAACATTGGAGTGTTTAAAACACTTGAGTGATACACGAGTGACGAGTGTAAACACGTGAGCTTGTGTGGTGAGGAAAATATCTTTTGTTTCACTAATTTTTTTTGCAGGTTTCCTCATACATCATGGCAAATACGAGACATTTAAAAGCTAGCTTACAACATCTTCTTCCTGATCCTAAGGGAGTCAAAGAAGTGGCATTACGTGGTGTAGATGAGCAATTGGACATCGTCAAATCTCAGTTGCATGGTTGGTTTTATACTCGTTGTGGTGTCAAAGATAAAACCTGCAGCTTGGCCATTGATAGGAGTTGTGAAGTCAATCTTGCAAGCGCTATCATGGTTAACAAATTAAATCTTCCAACCATTGATCATCTTCAACTGTATAAGTTGCTGAGTGCTCATAGTGATGTTTGGGTTACTAAGCACACACTTGTACCTATCCAAATTGGCAAGTATGTGGATGAGGTGTTGTGTGATGTAGTCCCAATTCAAGTGACACATGTATTGCTGGGTAAAGCGTGGATGTTGAGTCGAGAAATTAAATATGATGGACATACTAATAAGTATTCCTTCTTATTTAATGGTCGTCGTTCTGCACTTGTATCACTTATTTATGACCAACTTTGTATTGATCTAGCATACATGAAAAGTGAGCATGAGCGCTATAGTATGAAGAAAGAGCTAGATGAGGGAATTGTGACTGATGAGGTAAAATTCGAGGGAGTTGAAACCCGTACAGACAGGAAAGGATCTAGAAGGTGAGGACTCACGTTGATGACAAATAAACGCAGCGGATCACCTAAACCCATTGATGAATATCAAACTTTTCATGGAGTTTGCATCTTAAGTGTTGTATCTCTTTGTCATCCATTGATGTTCAACTTCAACCATGAGCCTGATTTGCTTGTTGGGAGGAATCATGAAGCTTCAAAGGGAGTTTCTACACTTGAAACTTGTTATAAACTTCCTTCTTATTTCGTTGGTGATAATTCTTTCCTCATTGTTCCAAATTCTGATTCCTTACAATCTGATTTTATTCTTCAATTTGAAGGTATAAAAGCTGCCTATCTCGATCTTGCTCCATTTGTGCAAGATAGGTCATACCAACAACAACTTGCAATGAATTTTGTAACTTTGCACAATCATATTCGGGATTTTTCTAACCTGATTGAGCATCACTATAAAGATCCTTATCTTGTGAATGTGAATGGTAAGCTGTCAAGTGATTTATACCTACAAATGCTAATTGTATGATTTATTGTGTAGGTCCAAATTCGACCATTCATGACAAAAGGCTGATTAGAGAGCTTTGGAGTGGAACCTGGAATTTTCACAAGCTTTATACAAGATGTTTCTTGTCTTGGAGAATGTCTTTGTTCAAAAGCAACATAAGGCTGGCCAAACGACATACAACATGGCTCGTAGTCATGCATCTATTTCCAACATTTCTATCCTATAAGCGCACCATCGATTTGGTTCTTGCACTTGAATCTTGTCCTTCGCCTCCTTACCATTTTGCAACAAGTGTTCCAAGTGATGATCAATCTAATGAAGTTGATCATGTTCAAAGTGTTCTTCATTTTGTCAGTTGCATTATGGAGGATCCAAGAAGATGTGACCTTGCTGCCAATGAACCATACATTTTACCTTGCATCATGGAACCAAAGCTATATGCGTTATCTTCGAAGAGTCGTTGGAGTAAAGCCTTGAGTTTTCCATGGCTGATTGTGAGCATTTTCAAGCTGACCAAGAGACATGTGCACCGAATTACAATAACCATAACGTATGCAAGTATCATTCATTCTAAGAGAGCCAATATGTGGAGATTTGAGGGTTCATACTGCCACCTCTTGTTCGTACCATTCATTTCCAGCCACGATTTGAGGACAAATCTTTTTCAAGAGGAGGGGAATGATACGAAATATGGGCCGCTTATGGGGCATGTTTCGGGCTGCAAGAGATTGAATCTTTTAGTAATAGTTTAGTAGTTTGTTTTCCAGATTTCTATGTTATTTGGTAGGAATAAGTTCGGTCCAAGACCTCATGTTGAGTTAGATCCGATTTATAGAGTCTAGGCTCACTATTACTTAAGTTGGTTAATTAGCTTTTATTGGGTTATGTTGGGCCAGCTTAAAGCCTTCATTGGGCTGATTATAAGCTGTCCATTAGTTAGCCTTAACTGTGATTAGTGAGTCATTAGTTTAGTTGTCAAGTCGAATAAGGAAACTTGCATTGTTTCCAACTTAGATTAGGTTTGCTTCTTTGTAAGGCTATATATAGCCAAGCTTATGATAATTTCAGGGGTAGACAATTATGAATGAAAATTGAGAGTTCTCTCATTGGCTCCTTGTGAGCTTTTCTTGAAGTTCTTAGATTAATCCCCTAGGATCTTCAATTTGACTTATCAATCTAGAATCACACTAGATTGTGGCGTCTTCTACCATTATACCAAGGTTCGTTAACCACGTGATTAATGGGTTGAGGTCATCCGCCCCAAGCTTGGTAACCTCTTGTCGATCTTGAGTCTAATCTCTTACGAGTTTCGTCACAAGGTTGGCGACGTTCGTATCACTTTAGAAAAAAATCATAATTTGAGTTACAAATATCAAAAATTCATACAAATTGGCTTGTTAAAAACTAGACTTCAAATACTAAGAATCTTTAGAAGACACTTCAAAGAGATTTAGTTCATAAGTTGGTCCAAATTGAGCCATAAGCTACTACAACATTCCAATGTTTACTTGTGCAGGGCATAATTTTCAGTCAATTTTGCCAATTTCCTAGAATTTATAGACATTGAATCAAACTCTAAATTTTACACCGTAGGAAGCCCTCTGAGTCTAGTTTCAAACGCAACAAATGGAACTCAATTCCGACTTTCCTATACAAAGTTATAGCCAATTTCCCAAAGCTGCGCAGAGCCTCCTGCGAAAATTCTAGATTTTCTAACAACTTGAGATTATGAAACTTTTCTTAAAAAAATTCACTCCCTTGGCTCAAATTCAACCATTAAAACAACCAAGAATCTTAAGGTAAGTAAGTTCAAATATGAACTATAAAGACAAGTAAAATTTTGGTGTCTCACACTCTCTTCCCCTTAAAAGAATTTCGTCCTCGAAATTCGAATCTTTGCTCGCACAAAACTTGATGTTACAGGATTTTCCTCCAATTCCTAAGTGGCTTTCTCTTACTCATAGTACTGCCACAAACTTACCTAGAGAGAAAATCTCACCGACGTAATGCCTAAGCTGATATGCTAAGGAAGTTCAATGAAGGCGTCAAATTGTGCAACGTGATATTAATTTAGGAACTTGATGAAAAGGAAAATTCGTAACTATGAAACTTGGTTACTACTCTTGCTAAATCGTGAAATAAAACACTATGCATTGGCAAATAATCTCCAAAGTATATCTCCTCTCATGACTACAATTAAATCTCTAGACACGTACTACCCTCCATGCCTCTTTTAAAAAAAACAAAAATAGACTATAGAGGTATAAGCAAAATAAAGTAGCTATAAAGTTCGGTAAAAGCATTTCCAAATCATAAAGTGAAAACAATAGAACACACTTAAAATAAAATACTCTCTTCATATACATAACATAACAAGTCACATACCCTATGGGACATTAACCCTAGGTATTGCTCAGGCATTATATTTAATCAAAACTTGAAGAAGTACCACCAGGTATGTACACTTGAATACTAAGAGTCCCAATTCTCCCTAATATCTTCACTATATCCCAAGTTCAGACTATTCGCAATCCCTGTGCCTTGGCCTTCGCCATCCGGACTCATTCTAATATTACTGGAGATATCGACTTATCATAACGGTATCACTCTTTGATACTCGGGTACAAGAATCCGAAAATATGATAATTTACCACTCGAGCTAGTTAGTCTCAAGAGGAAATCAACCACTTTTGAGATTCCTACCCAACATACATATCTAAGGTCCTCAGCAATAGACATTTGTTCCACACTTAACAAGCCAATCCCCACAGTCCGAGAACCCTCTCTCGGCACGAGCTCGATAAGAGCTCTGATACCATCTGTGACGGCCCCACCTTCCCCTAAGGCGAACCAAAGGGTCGGCAGACCGCCTGTCCAAATCTCGCCAGGACTACGGATCAAATCATTCATAACCTTACCAAACGGTCCAAAGAACTTCGGGAAAACGAATAATCGGAAAACGCAAAGGACAACGGCCACGTCAAAATCCGACCAATTTTTTTCTTCCTCGTTCAAGCTTCGCACTCGCTCAATTTCCCCAATGGATACAAGAAAGTTCACATAACCATAGAAACGTACAATCTCAAACGAATACGCTTGAAACACTTGATTAAACACTTATTTACATATATACATCAGAGTCTTCAACAAGTTAACTTGAAATACAAGCCATAATAACCATACGTATACAAAATACAATTAGGGTTTCGGTTACAGAGGAGCATGATCAAAAGAATGTCTACACTAGCTCGACTCTTTCTTCAAAAATCATAGCTCTCAAAATATTGAACCCTGTAAGGAAAACAAAGATAACGGGAACGGGGTGAGCTTACGCTCAATGTGGTTCCTCAAGTACAAGTAGTCAAGAATCATGGCATTTCACTTTTAAGGCACATATACACAACATATAAGAAAATGAACAAACACCTCAAATAGAAAGGATACAGGTGGCTCTCAGGAGCCAAAATTCCCCTTTGCAGTACTTGATCCCAACTCGTTGACGCTCCGTCAACGTTCGAAGAAACAAACATGACCGTAGACCCCACTTGACATCAAATTCCGTCCACCGAACATACCCCTTGCCGGGCCTGAATACCACACACAGAACAGAGGTGGTATTATTCGAGTATACCGGAAATCCAGAGTCTCCAATACCCAAAGATTTCCCAGAAACAAACTACCGTGGCTCGTTATCTAATCAACCAGGCCCTTGCCGGCTCGACTCGAGTAACTAGCCACAGGATTTGAGCTCAGAGGTCACAGAAGGGTCGTTGGATACAAGCCTCCAAACGACGTCAGAACAGACACAGATAACATATTCAAATTCACATAGTAAACGATCACACAGGCAAGAGAACGAGTGTGATAAAGTACACCCTCGTCTCATTCAGAATAAATAGAGTTCAGAGTCATTCAAGTCACAGATTTCAAGTACAAATAAACCAATTAAGCAACAAATTAAGGGAGTGGTACACTCACCAGTTCAAGTAAAGATAACGTCAAAAGTTTCCTCCCAAAGGATGGCTTTGGTCACCGTCACGTCCTAACAACAACCAAGGTAAAACAATTATGGTTTCCCCATCCACAAACCCAGGAAACGGAATGTACAAATGAGGCTCGATTACAAGTCGTAGCCCGAGTCAAGTTAACTACTAGGGCAAAGAAATAACAATGTGGCTTTGGAGTAAAAAGGTAGCGGTTGGTCTTAAAACATGAACAACCCTAGACCCCTTCATTTCTAGCCAAAATCCACCCAACCTCAAAGGAGTCAAGTAGCCCTAAAATTTTGGATAGCATGCCCCTTGTATTTCGCTATTTTTCAGCCATTTATGGCTTCATTATTTTTCTCAATTCAGCCCTAAAATCACACACAAATAATCTTTTCACAATAGCCTTTCACTAGGCTCAATGTCATTCAATTACAAAACAATGCTAGCAATACGACCGGAACTAATGTTCAAGACAAATAACAAAATAACAGATTTGACGTCTCCTGGCGTTTCAGTCACAACCGAAGCTACGCTTATCGGATTGGGGTACACTTTATGCCGTTTCGAAGCTAAGACAGATAACTACATTTCTTATGAAGACATCAACGTCCAACTCGTGCATGTTCAATATCAAAAGGTGACATCTCAGAGGAAAACAGAAAACTGTCAGCAAAACAGTACATTTGGCAGTCAAGGGTATTTTTGTCATTTCACATGATACAGTGTTCCGATTGATCTGAAATTTTGTAGGCAGCTATTTAACACCATTGCCTACAACTTTTATGTTTTAACCTAAGCCTGATTCGGCCTCTAACATGGACTACTTAACCAGGTCAGAAACAGGACAGGTTGGTTTCAGATTTCTGGAATTGATGATTCAATGCTTGAAATTCACATTTTGTCTTAAATCACCACACTAAGTCCCTACCAAAGCTCATCAACATCATATGCTATATAAACAACACTAAACACAACTGAACAACTCAAACCCTAGAGCTCAACAATCCACCATATCAATCAAAACTAACCAATTAACCGTCATAAGGCAAGATTAAGAGCTTCTAACTAAACTTTAACAAGATTAAATGCAAGAAAAGGATAGGAATCGACAATACCTCACCAAGGCTGCTTGCAAGAGAGAACCACAACCTTTCCCTCCAAAACTTTGCCACACAAAGCTTCCTAAGTACTAAAGGGAGAGTTTAACCGGTTTGGATTTTTGATTCAACTCAAACTAAGCCAAAAATCAAGATTGGGATTGAATCATAAAAAGGTAGCGGTTGGTCTTAAAACATGAACAACCCTAGACCCCTTCATTTCTAGCCAAAATCAACCCAACCTCAAAGGAGTCAAGTAGCCCTAAAATTTTGGACAGCATGCCCCTTGTATTTCGCTATTTTTCAGCCATTTATGGCTTCATTGTTTTTCTCAATCTAGCCCCAAAATCACACACAAATAATCTTATCACAATAGCCTTTCACTAGGCTCAATGTCATTCAATTACACAACAATGCTAGCAATACGACCGGAACTAATGTTCAAGACAAATAACAAAATAACAGATTTGACGTCTCCTGGCGTTTCAGTCACAACCGAAGCTACGCTTATCGGATTGGGGTACACTTTATGCCGTTTCGAAGCTAAGACAGATAACTACATTTCTTATGAAGACATCAACATCCAACTCGTGCATGTTCAATATCAAAAGGTGACATCTCAGAGGAAAACAGAAAACTGTCCGCAAAACAGTACATTTGGCAGTCAAGGGTATTTTTGTCATTTCACATGATACAGTGTTCCGATTGATCTGAAATTTTGTAGGCAGCTATTTAACACCATTGCCTACAACTTTTATGTTTTAACCTAAGCCTGATTCGGCCTCTAACATGGACTACTTAACCAGGTCAGAAACAGGACAGGTTGGTTTCAGATTTCTGGAATTGATGATTCAATGCTTGAAATTCACATTTTGTCTTAAATCACCACACTAAGTCCCTACCAAAGCTCATCAACATCATATGCTATATAAACAACACTAAACACAACTGAACAACTCAAACCCTAGAGCTCAACAATCCACCATATCAATCAAAACTAACCAATTAACCGTCATAAGGCAAGATTAAGAGCTTCTAACTAAACTTTAACAAGATTAAATGCAAGAAAAGGATAGGAATCAACAATACCTCACCAAGGCTGCTTGCAAGAGAGAACCACAACCTTTCCCTCCAAAACTTTGCCACACAAAGCTTCCTAAGTACTAAAGGGAGAGTTTAACCGGTTTGGATTTTTGATTCAACTCAAACTAAGCCAAAAATCAAGATTGGGATTGAATCATAAAAAGGTAGCGGTTGGTCTTAAAACATGAACAACCCTAGACCCCTTCATTTCTAGCCAAAATCAACCCAACCTCAAAGGAGTCAAGTAGCCCTAAAATTTTGGACAGCATGCCCCTTGTATTTCGCTATTTTTCAGCCATTTATGGCTTCATTATTTTTCTCAATCTAGCCCCAAAATCACACACAAATAATCTTATCACAATAGCCTTTCACTAGGCTCAATGTCATTCAATTACACAACAATGCTAGCAATACGACCGGAACTAATGTTCAAGACAAATAACAAAATAACAGATTTGACGTCTCCTGGCGTTTCAGTCACAACCGAAGCTACGCTTATCGGATTGGGGTACACTTTATGCCGTTTCGAAGCTAAGACAGATAACTACATTTCTTATGAAGACATCAACATCCAACTCGTGCATGTTCAATATCAAAAGGTGACATCTCAGAGGAAAACAGAAAACTGTCCGCAAAACAGTACATTTGGCAGTCAAGGGTATTTTTGTCATTTCACATGATACAGTGTTCCGATTGATCTGAAATTTTGTAGGCAGCTATTTAACACCATTGGCTACAACTTTTATGTTTTAACCTAAGCCTGATTCGGCCTCTAACATGGACTACTTAACCAGGTCAGAAACAGGACAGGTTGGTTTCAGATTTCTGGAATTGATGATTCAATGCTTGAAATTCACATTTTGTCTTAAATCACCACACTAAGTCCCTACCAAAGCTCATCAACATCATATGCTATATAAACAACACTAAACACAACTGAACAACTCAAACCCTAGAGCTCAACAATCCACCATATCAATCAAAACTAACCAATTAACCGTCATAAGGCAAGATTAAGAGCTTCTAACTAAACTTTAACAAGATTAAATGCAAGAAAAGGATAGGAATCGACAATACCTCACCAAGGCTGCTTGCAAGAGAGAACCACAACCTTTCCCTCCAAAACTTTGCCACACAAAGCTTCCTAAGTACTAAAGGGAGAGTTTAACCGGTTTGGATTTTTGATTCAACTCAAACTAAGCCAAAAATCAAGATTGGGATTGAATCGTTTTCTTCCCTCTTTTCTCTCTCAAACTCACGGCCATCCAAGGAGAAAATGAAGAAGAAATGAAGCTCAAGGAAGGATAAGAAGGTTGGAATTAGTTTGGTCAAACAACCCTTGGATGGTTGCCAAGTGTCGCCTCAAGATCAAATCTCAAATTTTCTTCTTTTCCTTTGTTTTTTTGTCAAATATTTCGGCTGCATTGAGAAGATATTTAAGGCTGATTTTGTTCAATTAATAACAAGGAGATTAAGGTAATAAAGTAGTGTTCAAGTGGTGCACTCAATCGGTAGCGAACAGTGCACATCGGTTCGGGCCGTTTTTCCTTATCTCGCACGTACTAGGGTTTTCACTTTTAATTCACTCACTTATTATTATCACTTCTAATCACATACTTTTTCTTATATAAAACTCACTCTTAACCACCAAATTGAGTACACACTCCACACCGAGTAATCACACTACCAAAAGACGTAAAAATCCTAGTTTACCTTAACGATGAAAGTAAAGGGAAAACCCTTGGTTTTATGATTAATTGTAACTATTGAGGATGAGTAGTAAAGCTATTGTAAAATAATAGATTCCAAATAAAAGGGAATTTTTAAGAAAAAATGAGGGATTTTACAAGTCCTCACAATCACACTACCAAAATGCACACAAAAACACACACCAAAAACCCTAGTATGCACAAAACCCCTAACTTATGCCCTTCCTTTAGAAAAAAACCATAACTTGAGTTATAAATATAAAAATTCATACAACTTGGCTTGTTAAAAACTAGATTTCAAATACTAATAATCTTTAGAAAACACCTCAAAGAGATTTAGTTCATAAGTTGGTCCAAATTGAGCCATAAGCTACTACAACATTCCTATGTTTACTTGTGCAGGGCAGAATTTTCAGTCAATTTTGCCAATTTCCTAGAATTTATAGACATTGAATCAAACTCTAAATTTTACACCGTAGAAAGCCCTCTGAGTCTAGTTTCAAACGCAACAAACGGGACTCAATTCCGACTTTCCTATACGAAGTTATAGCCAATTTCCCAAAGCTGCGCAGAGCCTCCTGCGAAAATTCTAGATTTTCTAACAACTTAAGATTATGAAACTTTTCTTAACAAAATTCACTCCCTTGGCTGAAATTCAACCATTAAAACAACCAAGAATCTAAGGCAAGTAAGTTCAAATATGAGCTATAAAGACAAGTAAAATTTTGGGGTCTCACAGAACCCTGTAAGGAAAACAAAGATAACGGGAACGGGGTGAGTTTACGCTCAATGAGGTAACACAAGTACAAGTTGTCAAGAATCATGGCATTTCACTTTTAAGGCACATATACACATCATATAAGGAAATGAACAAACACTTCAGATAGAAAGGATACAGGTAGCTCTCAAGAGCCAAATTCCCGTTGTAATACTTGATCCCAACTCGTTGACGCTCCGTCAACGTTCGAGGAAACAAACATGACCGTAGACCCTACTTGACATCAAATTCTGTCCACCGAACATACCCCTTGCCGGGCCCGAACACCACACACAGAACAGAGGTGGTAATACTCGAGTATACCGAAAATCCAGAGTCTCCAATACCCAAAGATTTCCCAGAAACAGACTACCGTGACTCGTTATCTAATCGACCAGGCCCTCGCCGGCTCGACTCGGGTAACTAGTCACAGGATTTGAGCTCAGAGGTCACAGAACAAATGACGTCAGAACAGCCACGGATAACAGATTCAAATTCTCAAAGTAAACGATCACACAGGCAAGAGAACGAGTGTGAAAAAGTACCACCTCGTCTCATTCAGAATAAACAGAGTTCATAGTCATTCATGTCACAGATTTCAAGTACAAATAAACCAATTAAGCAACAAATCAGGGGAGTGGTACACTCACCAGTTCAAACAAAAATAACTTCAAACGTTTCCTCCTAAAGGATGGCTTTGGTCACTGTCACGTCCTAATAACAACCAAGGTAAAACAATTATGGTTTCCCCATCCACAAACCCAGGAAACGGAATGCACAAATGAGACTCGACTACAAGTCGTAGGCCGAGTCAAGTTAACTACTAGGGCAAAGAAATAACAATGTGGCTTTGGAGTAAAAAGGTAGCGGTACGTCTTAAAACATGAACAACCCTAGACCCCTTCATTTCTAGTCAAAATCAACCCAACCTCAAAGGAGTCAAGTAGCCCTAAAATTTTGGACAGCATGCCCCTTGTATTTCGCTATTTTCCAGCCACTTATAGCTTCATTATTTTTCTCAATTCAGCCCCAAAATCACACACAAATAATCTTACCACAATAACCTTTCACTAGGCTCAATGTCATTCAATTACAAAATAATGCTAGCAATGCGACCGGAACTAATGTTCAAGACAAATAACAAAATAACAGGTTTGATATCTCTTGGCGTTTCGGTCATAACCAAAGGTACGCTTATCGGATTGGGGTACACTTTATACCATTTCGAAGCTAAGACAGAGAAATACATTTCCTATGAAGACATCAACACCCAATTCATTCATTTTCAAGGTCAAAATATGCAATTTCAGAGAAAACAGAACACTGTCCACAAAACAGTACATTTGGCAGTCAAGGGTATTTTTGTCATTTCACATGATACCGTGCTCTGATTGAACTGAAATTTTCAGAAATCTAGTTAACACCATTTCCTACAACTTTCATGTTTTGACCTAAACCTGATTCAGCCTCTAACATGGACGAATTAAACGGGTCAGAACAGGGGCAATTTCAACCTTAAAGCTGGAAATTTTCTTTAGGCAAGTCCATCTAGCACATAATACACTAATTTATCACATAACAAAACTATCAAACCATGGCCAATCATTAATCATCACATGAGGGCAGAAAATTCACCATAAAAACTGAAATTTATCATAACACTACTTCAACCCATGAAATTTCTCACATAACTACATATTTAACAACTCTAATCCACCAATTTACAATTATTACGAGCAAAGAGGGATTTCTAGACAAGTTACCTTGGAACCTTAAGAAAGATGGTAGCTTAGGGTTTCCTCTTCCAAAATTACTCCACCAAAAGCTCTAAACCTTCTTAGTGAGTAACTTTTATGGAGTAGTTTGCAATTTTAACGGTTAGAACTCAAGATTTGAGGAAAAAATTGAAGATGCAAGATGAATGATGTGTGCACGGACCTTAACCCAAGTAATGACCCAGTTCGAGTACCATTTGGGCCCATGCACGGACCTTAGCCCAAGTAATGACCCAGTTCGAATACCATTTGGCCCAGTCACACGTGCACGGGCCAAGCGCTTCAAGGAGTCACTCCAAGCCCTAGTGCGAAGTGTGCAAGACCAACAAGGAGTCCATAAAGACATTGAAGGCTTGGAAGGGGATACTCAAGTCATCTACACAATGATCCAAGCCCATGAAGAATCAAGTGGGCCTCCAAGTGGGTTGGTCGATTAGGCCCTAGGCCTTAGTCCCAGGTTTTCATCTTGTTAGAGTTGGATTAGCTTATTAAATTAGGTCATGGGCCGGCCCATCTTGTCCATGGAGTGGCCGACCCCCTTGTTTGCTTTATTAGGGTTTCATTAGTCCCTTGACCTAGTCCCTTAGCCTATATAAAGGCTCACTTTGTACGGTCAAAGGGGTTACGCAATTTTGATAATAAACAATTAGTTTTGTTTTCTCTTCCATTGAGAGATTCAAATCCTTTACTTGCTTTGGCAAGGGTTATTGAGCAATCTTGCGCTTGCCCATGATTGTTCTACCGACCTATCCACTTGAGTATTCACCTCAATTTGGAGTCGTCGTTCTACCGCCTTTAATCAAATCGTGTCGTCCGTTTTGGTTTTAAGCTCCGCAATCCAAGCGTTGGACAACCTCGCTAGATCCTTGGGCAAACGTGCTACGTGTCTCGAAACGTGTTGTTCGAGGACCGTATCAGTTGGCTTCAGAGCTTAGGTGGAGGTATCTTTCGTTATATCATTGTTTTTTTTTTCTCCTCTTTGTGTCATCTAGAATTCGTTGTTGTCCGCTGCTTGTTACAAAAAAAAAAAAAACGAATCTGCACTGTTCATCGGATACTGTTCACCGTCACTGTTCATAGGGGCTGTTCACGTACTGTTCATCCGCGGGTACTGTTCATCCGAACACAAATCTTATTAAAAGTTGTTTCAACAAAAGGTTTTTCTAAAAGGGTTTCCAAAACTAACTTGTTTTCCAAAGTCAATTAGGAAACTAAGTAACGCACTTGGATAACTCTTTTGTCTTCACTTGGGCACCCTCCTACATTTTCGGAACACCTTCCTACGTTTTAGGAACACACTCCTACATTTTAGGAGTTAGGGTTTTCGTTGATTCCTTTCATACTAGCACACCTTCCACTTCTGTCCGAGTCTAGAAAGCTTCCTAAACCGTCCATTCTTGTCTCCTTTTTGCACCCGCATTGTGTCTTGCTTCTTGATTACTTTTGTGGATAGTTTGGTGACAATTCTTGGATTTTGTGCGGCATTTCTCAACTACTCAAGCCGACAGGTAAGGAATTTTGGTAAGCTTATTTGGGTGCTTTGAGTGATACACGAGTGATGAGCACATACACGTGAGCTTGTGTATCGTGAGGAATCTCTTTTTTTCGTTGCTAACTTTTTGCAGGTTCCCTCATACATCATGGCGAGTACAAGACGCATAAAAGCTAACTCACAACATTGTCTTCTTGATCCCAAGGAAGTCAAAGAAGTGGCATTACGTGGCGTAGATGAGCAATGGGACATCGTCAAATCTCAGTTGCTTGGTTGGTTTTATACGCGTTGTGGTGTCAAAGATAAAATCTGTAGCTTGGCCATTGATGGGAGTTGTGAAGTCAACCTTGCAAGTGCTATCATGGTTGAGAAATTAAATCTTCCAACCATTGATCATCTTCAACCATACAAGTTGATGAGTACTCATGGTGATGTTTGGGTTACTAAGCACACACTTATACCTATTCAAATCGGCAAATATGTGGACGAGGTGTTGTGTGATGTAGTCCCAATTCAAGTGACACACGTGTTGTTGGGCAAAGCATGGATGTCGAGGCCGAGAAGTTAAATATGACGGACATACTAATAAGTATTCCTTCTTATTTAATGGTCGTCGTTTTGTACTTGTATCACTTACTTGTGACCAGCTTTGTATTGATCTAGCATACATGAAAAGTGAGCTTGAGCGTTATAGAATGGAGAAAAAGCTAGATGAGGGAATTGTGCCTGAAGAGGTAAAATTCGAGGGAGTTGAAAGCAATGAGATAAAAGGGTCAGCTGTTGAACTAGAAAAAGAGATGAAAAAATCTGATGAAATGGGTGGTAAAAAGGAAGAGAAGAGAGAAAGTGGGCTGATTTTGAGCAAGAATGTTGAGGGCCTATTATTTTCCTAACGAACTTACCTTTGCTTTGTTTAGTATCTCTTCTTTTGTGCAGATTACACAAAGTCAAGTAGAGCTGGTCATGGCATGTTCCATTCCGAAGTCACTTGGACACTTTGTGAGTTCCCATGGAGTTTGTCTTCTAGGAACTAAATCTCTTTGGTATCAATTCATGGAACAATGTCCATTCAAACCTGTCCGCGCCATTGGAGGACTCATTCGAGCTCATCTTAAAAGGGAAATTCCATATTCTACTTCTTGTTCTCTACCTATGGTTCATTCATCGCCTTTGCCTTATTTTGAGCATGTTACTAGCACTAACTCTTGTTGCTCTTATGTAGGTGTTGATGAGAAGTGTAAAGGACTAGCACTGGAATCTCGAGTTGAATCAATTAGTGGAAGGAATATTGAAGTGCCAAAGGGAGTTTTCTCATTTAAATCTTGTTCTACACCTTCTTACCATCTAACTAATAATGTCCCATTAGTTCTTTACCTTATTTCTGAATTGTTTCAAGTTGAAGGTTATTTTGTGCTTGTAGGTTGTAACGCTGTCCAAAATCTCCCAACTATGATTAAAGACTTGCAACCCGATTTCGTGCTTATTCCTGATAAAAGTGGTGCACGTTCGTGCTTCCTCACATGTCCAAAAGCTGGTCACTACAAGCTTACTTTACCAACTCCAACTTGTGCAAATTCATGCAATTCGTATGGAGTGCGTTTCACTTCACTGTTGCCACTTATGCCGGGTGATGCCCACAAATGTGTCAATCAAGATCCGAATGTTGGTCTTACCTCGCTGGTTCGAGCTTCTAAGGAAGTGCAATCCGATTGGTTCAATGTTCCACCTCCAGATAGGCAAGTCGTGCCAAATCAGCGACAACCAGGGAAGACTCATACCCCCTTGAACAACCAAATTCAGGATTTCTCTAGTTTCAATGGGCATCATTATGAAGATCCTTATCTTGTGCACATGACTGGTAAGCTATTGCATAATTTTATACCTATGACTACTCACTATGTGATTTATTGTGTAGGTAGTAACATCATGCCAGTCCATGCTCGAAGGCTAATTAGAGAGTTTTGGGTTGCAACCTGGAATTTTCGCAATCCTTATACACGTTCTTTCCTACCTTGGCGAATGTCCTTGTTTGAGAGCCCCTTGAGGCTGGCCAAACGGCATTTAACTTGGCTCGTAACCCTTCATTTCTTTCCAACGTGGTTGTCCGCTAAGCGTACCGTCGATTTGTGGCCAAATCGCTTTCAAGAGGAGGGGAATGATGCAAACATAAAGATCATCCTCCAAACTATTGAGTCAAATGAAGAGTGGCTGCAATTTGTTTCCCGTTCCGAGTGCTCCATTGTGTCAACAACAATGCTTACAAATTGGGGTTACCTGGGGGAGTGCAATGTTAGCATGACTTTCAATGTCGCGGATTTGAGTCCATTCCTTGACGGGGAGGATCCAGATTTGAGGACAAATTCTTCTCAAGTGGAGGGGACTGATGTGTGCACGGACCTTAACCCAAGTAATGACCCAGTTCGAGTACCATTTGGGCCCATGCACGGACCTTAGCCCAAGTAATGACCCAGTTCGAATACCATTTGGCCCAGTCACACGTGCACGGGCCAAGCGTTTCAAGGAGTCACTCCAAGCCCTAGTGCGAAGTGTGCAAGACCAACAAGGAGTCCATAGAGACATTGAAGGCTTGGAAGGGGATACTCAAGTCATCTACACAATGATCCAAGCCCATGAAGAATCAAGTGGGCCTCCAAGTGGGTTGGTCGATTAGGCCCTAGGCCTTAGTCCCAGGTTTTCATCTTGTTAGAGTTGGATTAGCTTATTAAATTAGGTCATGGGTCGGCCCATCTTGTCCATGGACTGGCCGACCCCCTTGTTTGCTTTATTAGGATTTCATTAGTCCCTTGACCTAGTCCCTTAGCCTATATAAAGGCTCACTTTGTACGGTCAAAGGGGTTACGCAATTTTGATAATAAACAATTAGTTTTGTTTTCTCTTCCATTGAGAGATTCAAATCCTTTACTTGCTTTGGCAAGGGTTATTGAGCAATCTTGCGCTTGCCCATGATTGTTCTACCGACCTATCCACTTGATTATTCACCTCAATTTGGAGTCGTCGTTCTATCGCCTTTAATCAAATCGTGTCGTCCGTTTTGGTTTTAGGCTCCGCAATCCAAGCGTTGGACAACCTCGCTAGATCCTTGGGCAAACGTGCTACGTGTCTCGAAACGTGTTGTTCGAGGACCGTATCAATGAAGTTTTCTCTCTTGTTTCCTCTCCCTATTTTCGGCCAAGAAGACAAGAAAGTGAAGGAAATTTTGGTCAAATTTTGAGTTTTAGTAAAGGTAAGAAACTTGGGTCAAAGTTGGATAGATTTCCGACAAGTGTCGCCGTAGGATCAAAGCTCAATTTTTTCTTTCTTTTTTTTTTCCTTTTTCTTTGGTCAAACATTGTGGCTGGTTTAAGAGATATTTTAGGGTTAATTAGCTGAAATAAAAGCAAGGATATTAAGGTAATAAAGTAGTGTTCAAGTGGTGTACTAACTCGGTAACAAACGGTATACGTCAGTTCACACCGTTTTTCCTTATCTCGCGCGTACTAGGGTTTTCACTTATAATTTACTAACTTATTATTCTTACTTCTAATCACATACTTTTTCTTATCTAAAACTCACTCTTAACCACCAAATTTAGTACACACACCTCCACAATTAATCACACTACCAAAATACGCGAAAATCCTAATTTACCCGAACTATAAAACTAAGGGTAAAACTCTTAAATCTCTTATTCATTACAACTATTGAGGGAGTAAATGAGTAGTAAAACTATCATAAGGTAATTGAGTCAAAATAAAAGGGAATTTTAGTCAAATTTTTGTATTTAGTAGAAGTAAGAAAGTCTTGGTCAAAATCCACCATTCATTGGTTTCGCGACAAATGGCGCACTAGGGTTTATTCTCATCCTTTTGGCTATCAATGGTTAATTTACCTAGCTAACCTCTAATTATCCCCGAGCACCTTGAAAAAAATAATATTCCCTAATACAACGTCACCTAGTCGTCAAAATTTTATCGCACTAGCGGGTCCCACGTCCAATATACACTACTAACGTCACATAAACTAACTTGTACCGGAAAAATGTCTTAACAACTTAATTCCCTTATAAAATCGCTTAAAAATTAATATAACAAAGAAAGGTATAGAAATTGTATGCAAGAAAATAACATAATGACTAGAAAATAAAGAAATTTTCGGGTTCTCATACTCTCTCCCCCTTAAAGAAATTGCGTCCTCGAAATAAGGACGAAATTTCTTACCACCAGGATCTATCCAAATCTTAATTAACAGGTGAAACACGGGAATCATACCTTCTACGTTCCCAAACGAGTCAAGGACACGATGTTGCTCTAGGGAATACACCCGAGCCGGTACTTTCGATCCAGTCCCTTCCCTTTTCGACTGTCCAAGGTTAGTCTTGGTTGGTTGCTGGGTCTCTTTCCCTTCTCGCAATCGAACTGGACAGTCAGCAATCCGATGATCGGCGCTCCCACAACGCAGGCATTTTCCCTCTTTCTTCCAGCAATTGTTGTCCGTGTGGTTTGGCCCCCCGCAAAATTCGCAGGGACCACGAGATGTAGAAGACGAGCCTCCCCGTGAGGCACCACTCTGTTCTCGCCCAACTTGACCACCTCTAGCCTAGGCTCCCCTTGACTCCCTGGGAAGTTTTACTCCTCCAGTTCCCCTTCCAGACTTGGGAGGGGTACTTTCATCCTCTTGTCCCGAAGTACTTCCATGCCATCCCCGTTTCTTCGCTTGGAAGGTTCTAACTTGAAATCTCTCATTTTCAACTCGTAAGGCTTTCTCTACAGCATCACTAAATGTATTGATGTGGGCTACGGCTAAATCCTTTTGAATCTCAACGTTCAACCCCTGAATAAATTGCCGTATCCTCCTCTGCCCAGTCACAATAAGTTCGGGAGCGAATTTAGGCAACCTAGTAAAGTGGCTCTCGTATTCTGCCATGGTTTGAGATCCCTGACGAAGCCTAATGAACTCATCCTCCTTTTGCTCTTGAACTAGAGGAGGAAAATACTTGGCATTGAACTCTCTCATGAAATTGACCCAAGTCCTTGCCTCCTTGGTGTTTGCTCCCTCTCCCACTTCATTCTGATCACATTCCACCAAGCACGGGCTGCTCCCTCCAACTGGAAGACAGTAAATGTTAACTGTCTCTCTTCAGTATAATGCAGAGCAGCGAAAATGTCAATCATCTTCTCCAACCACTTCTCGGCCACATCTGGGTCTGGTCCTCCAATAAATTGTGGTGGAGAGAACTTTTGAAATCGTTCGAGGGCCCTATCCTCACCCTCTACATGGTTTCCAAGGTTTCCAGGTTGAGGAATAGGGTTTTGGCCCTGACGCTCCACTACATGGGCCAACAGATCGGTCATACGCTGAATAGCGGCGGCTACCTAAACATTAGGGTCAACCCCCGGTCCAGGATTCTGTTCAGGTACCGGTTCACGGCTACCCTCTTCATTCACGGGTTGCCTAGATCCGCGCCCACGGCCTCGTCCACTACGAGTACCCTCCATTCGATTTAACCAATCTAAGGTCAAAGCACGAAGGTAATATGAAAGAGAGATAAATGCATGGACAAGTTACAACAATACACACAAGTCAAAAATCAAACAGTTAACACAGTTTTAACATATATATCACACAGTAATAGTTAGATACAAACAAAAGTAATCCCATGGAAGTAGGGGGTCATTCAAAAGTATAATATACAAACTAGGTCAGAAGTACAAAAGCATCTGAGCTTTCCTAACTGTCCCTCACATGGAATAAAACTTGGCTTACAGGAGGTCTAACCTAGTTCCCAATCGAGTTAACGAACTCTCCCTCATGGGTAGAACTAGATGCGTCTCCCTTTCTAGGAGCTCCGTCCGTAACCAACAAGAATAACGCAGTTTATATCGTAGATAGGGTTAATCATACTTAATGATACCTTAACACATCACATGAAGTTCCGTAGAATCAAAGTTCTAGCTCGCCCAAGTCATTTCTAATCTAGGCTCTTATCTATTTAGTATTCGAGCACAAGAATCCAAAATAAGATAACTCACAACTCGAGCTGGCCACTCCCAAGAGTAAATCATCTACATTTGAGATTCCTACCTGACATACATATCTATTATCTCCAAGTACCATGATAAAGGTTTGAAACCTATAACATTTCACGATCCATAGCTTATGCTCAAAAAAACACTTAGTCCTTTACACTCATTCACGATATCAGGACCATAACACCACTCAGCCCAAGCTCACTCCGCGCAGAGACCACGCGAAGCAACTCTGATACCATCTGTGACGGCCCCACCTTCTCCTAAGGCGAACCAAAGGGTCGGCGGATCGCCTGCCCAACTCTCGCCAGGACTACGGATCAAATCATTCATAAACCATCCCAAACAGTCCAAAGAAATTCGGAAAAACGAATCATCGGAAAGCGCAAAGGACCGCGGCCACGTCAGAATCCGACCAAATTTTTCTTCCTCGTTCAAGCTTCACACTCGCTCTATTTCCCCAATAGATACAAGAAAGTTCACATAACCCTAGAAACGTACAATCTCAAACGAATACACTTGAAACGCTTGATTACACACTTATATACATATATACATCAGAGTCTTCAACAAGTTAACTTGAAATACAAGCTATAGTAACCATACGTATACAAAATACAATTAGGGTTTCGGTTACAGAGGAGCATGATCAAAAGAATGTCTACACTAGCTCGACACTTTCTTCAAAAATCATAGCTCTAAAAATATTGAACCCTGTAAGGAAAACAAAGATAACGGGAACGGGGTGAGCTTACGCTCAATGAGGTACCACAAGTACAAGTAGTCAAGAATCATGGCATTTCACTTTTAAGGCACATATACACATCATATAAGGAAATGAACAAACACTTCAGATAGAAAGGATACAGGTGGCTCTCAAGAGCCAAATTCCCGTTGCAATACTTGATCCTAACTCGTTGACGCTCCGTCAACGTTCGAGGAAACAAACATGACCGTAGACCCCACTTGACATCAAATTCCGTCCACCGAACATACCCCTTGCCGGGCCCGAACACCACACACAGAACAGAGGTGGTGATACTCAAGTATACCGGAAATCCAGAGTCTCCAATACCCAAAGATTTCCCAGAAACAGACTATCGTGACTCGTTATCTAATCGACCAGGCCCTCGCCGGCTCAACTCGAGTAACTAGTCACAGGATTTGAGCTCAGAGGTCACAGAACAAACGACGTCAGAACAGACACGGATAACAGATTCAAATTCTCACAGTAAACGATCACACAGGCAAGAGAACGAGTGTGATAAAGTACACCCTCGTCTCATTCAGAATAAACAGAGTTCATAGTCATTCATGTCACAGATTTCAAGTACAAATAAACCAATTAAGCAAGAAATCAGGGGAGTGGTACACTCACCAGTTCAATCAAAAATAACTTCAAACGTTTCCTCCCAAAGGATGGCTTTGGTCACCGTCACGTCCTAATAACAACCAAGGTAAAACAATTATGGTTTCCCCATCCACAAACCTAGGAAACGGAATGCACAAATGAGACTCGACTACAAGTCGTAGGCCGAGTCAAGTTAACTACTAGGGCAAAGAAATAACAATGTGGCTTTGAAGTAAAAAGGTAGCGGTTGTGAGGACGTGTAAAATTCCTTATATTTTTCTTAAAATTCCCTTTAATTTGGAAATTATTACTTTACAATAGCTTTACTACACATTCACTTTCCCAATAGCTACAAATAATCATAGAACCAAGGGTTTCCCTTTTACTTTCTTCGTTAAGACAAACTAGGGTTTTTACGTCTTTTCGTAGTATGAGTAATCGGTACAAAGTGTGTACTAAATTTAGTGATTCCGAATGAGTTTTAGATGATATTAAATGTGTGATTAGAAGTGATAATAATAAGTTAGTGAATTAGAGGTTAAAACCCTAGTATACGTGATTTAAGGAAAATCGGCTTGAACCGACCGGTACCGTTCACTACCGATTGAACACACCACTTGACCACCACTTCATTAACTTAATCTCATTGTCATTAGTGCCAAAATATCAGCCCTAATTATGCTTGTGAGCCAGCCGAAATTATTGACTAGAAAAGGAAAGGAAAAGAAAATTTTCAAGATGAAATCTTCAAGTGACAAGTGGAGGGCATCCAAGCAACTTTGACTCCAAACCAAGACCAACCTTCTTATACCTTCTAGGACTTCATTTTTCTTTCTTTTCTTCTCATTTTGGCTGAAATTCAAGAGGGAGAAATGGGAGAAAACACTACTTCATACCATCTTGATTTCTAGTTGATTTGAGTGAAAAACAAGAAATCTAAACCGATTAATCTTCTAGCTGAGAGGAAAGGTGTGCCAAAGTTTTGAAAGGAAAGGTGAAGGATTGCTCTTGTAAGCATCTTAAAGAGGTATTATAGCTATCTTCTTTTATTGTTTCTCTACTCTTGCCTAATTTTGTAGAACAACCCAAACTTGTGGCTTATGATAGTTATTTCCATGGTTTGTGGCTCATGATAGTTCTTTTCCATGGTTTTGAGGCTTATGGTGATTTATTTGAGTTAGGGTTTTGGAATTTTTCAATCATAAATCTTGTTATTTAGATGGTATATGGTGTCTATAATCTTGTGTTGGAGGTTGAAGTAGTGATTCAAGCTAGAAAAGTGAAGTTTGCACCATGAATTCATAAAATTCCAGATTAGAGGTCTTATGTTGCCCTGTTCTGACCAGTTCTATTCGGCCATGCTGGAGGCCGAATTGGGCTTAGCTCAAAACATGAAAGTTGTAGGAAATGATGTTCTATAGCTTCCTCTAAATTTTCAGCTCGATCAGAGAACGGTAGGATGTGAAATGATCGAAATACCCTGACTGCTACAAGCTTCAATTCGTAGACAGTTTTGTGAATCCACCAGTTTGGCTTCGCTTTTTCACCCTGATTCGTATCCAATCAGCTTTTGGCCAAAACACAAAACTTGTAGCCTTATGTTTTAGCTTTCTAACGGCCCTAAAACGCCTCAAACGGAATTGTGTAGCTTGAGTTGTTACCGGTTAAAGTCAATACTGACAACCAGACTGATCATGAACTTTTGGATCTGTGATTGGCAAATTCGACTTAGATAAACTGTGAATTAGGTTAAGTTGCCTTCATGAAAGTTGCGCCCCTCCGTCTTAGTTTCTCAACGGTATAAGGTTCACCCCGATTCGATAAACATAGCTTCAGTTATGACTAAAATGCTATGGGTGTCAAATCTGCCGTTCAGTTTTTGTCTTCAAAATTGATTTCCGATTGTACTATTGTACTTGTGTTGTACCTGGATGATTTTGGAGCCTAATGGAAGGGCTATTGTGGTAATATTACTTGTGCATTATTGTGGGGCTGAATTAAGGAAAATAAGGAAGCTATAAATGGCTGGAAATTAGGTAAACACAAAGGGCGTGCCACCCAAATTTACACTCGAAGGTTAAGTAGAATTACGCTCGTCTTGAGTAAAGCTTGAGGACGAATCTAACTCGATTTGTCTAGGTTATTCGAGTTCCCTTTTATGGAGGTATATAAGTTGAAAGTCAGCCGAAACTTGTACCCTTGGAAATTTGCAACCAATAGAAATACGTTTTCTTCGTTTCTTCGACTCAAATGGTATTTTCACATATAATTGCTTCAAAATTTCACCGTTTGAAAAGCGAGCAAGGGTTTTACGAATATTCCCTAAATAAGTTCAATTACTTGATTCTCGTTAAACGAAATGTTTAAGTTTCGAGCCTTAGTTACTTTTCCATGCTCTTAAACAATATTTCCTCGCAGATTTGAACTCCAAGAGCGGAGTAATACCCAAAACCAACCCGTAAAGGCACTGTATCTGTTGGTGAGTGCTTCGAATATCTGATTGAACTTGATATTTGTGTTTAATACTTGTCCAATGCGATTACATGATATATGAGTGGATCGATAGGGCAAGAGTGTACTTTATCGCACTTGCCCTAATGTGATATATTCTTGTTCAATGATTGCAATTGAATTGCTATACATGCGTATGAGTTGTATCTTGTATGGAATTCCAGAAACCCTGTGGCTAGTTAATTGAGTCGAGCCGGCTAGGGCCTGGTCGATTAGATAACAAACCCTGGGTAGTTAGTGATGTCGAGTGGAGTGTTATCTCCTCGACTAATCGGTATACTCGAGTATTACCACCAGTGTTTATTGTGGAGTTCGGGCCCGGTAAGGGGTTTGGTTGGTGGATGGAGATTGGAGTTAAGTGGTGTTCTACTGGATGAGTTACCTTACTTGAAAGTTGACGGAATGTCAACTACCAATCGATCAAGCTATGGTGGAGCCGATATATGAGCACCTGTATCCTTATATGTTAAATGCGGAATATTTATCGTTTGGCTATATGAAGCATTATTACTCATTTCTTGACTTGTTTTGATCGCTATTTCACTATTATGTTACATTCACCGTTTATTATTGGTCAATTGGCTATTTGGAACATCACTGAGCTTTAGCTCACTCCGTTAGTTTTGTTTTCCTTACAGAGGGTACGAGCGAGGCGCGAGATTTGTAAAGCCTAGCGTAGTTTAGTTGTTTTGAATTTTGAAGTTGTACTCGCGCTATCACTCGACTAGGGTGATTTGTACTTGGATTGTTAATTTGGTGTGAAGGAGCTTTATATTTTAAGTTGAATATCAATGTATATTATAAGTTTGAATTATGATATTATTTATTGTTCTATGGATGTAATTTAATTTCTCGAGATACGAGTGAGTGAGTCCTGGCGAGAGCTGGGCAGGCGACCCGCCGAACCTGGAGTACGCCCTAGGGAGAGGTGGGGCCGTCACAGCGATTGGTCTTAAAACATGAACAAGCCTAGACCCCTTCATTTCTAGTCAAAATCAACCCAACCTCAAAGAAGTCAAGTAGCCCTAAAATTTTGGGCAGCATGCCCCTTGTATTTCGCTATTTTCCAGCCACTTATGGCTTCATTATTTTTCTCAATTCAACCCCAAAATCACCCACAAATAATCTTACCACAATAACCTTTCACTAGGCTCAATGTCATTCAATTACAAAATAATGCTAGCAATGCGACCGGAACTAATGTTCAAGACAAATAACAAAATAACAGGTTTGATATCTCTTGGCGTTTCGGTCATAACCAAAGCTACGCTTATCGGATTGGGGTACACTTTATACCGTTTCGAATTTAAGACAGAGAACTACATTTCCTATGAAGACATCAACACCCAATTCGTTCATTTTCAAGGTCAAAGTATGCAATCTCAGAGAAAACAGAACACTGTCCACAAAACAGTACATTTGGCAGTCAAGGGTATTTTTGTCATTTCACATGATACCGTGCTCTGATTGAACTGAAATTTTTCAGAAATCTACTTAACACCATTTTCTACAACTTTCATGTTTTGACCTAAGCCTGATTCGGCCTCTAACATGGACGAATTAAACGGGTCAGAACAGGGCAGTTTCAACCTTAAAGCTGGAAATTTTCTTTAGGCAAGTCCATCTAGCACATAATACACTATTTTATCACATAACAAAACTATCAAACCATGGCCAATCATTAATCATCACATGAGGGCAGAAAATTCACCATAAAAACTGAAATTTATCATAACACTACTTCAACCCATGAAATTTCTCACAAAACTACATATTTAACAACTCTAATCCACCAATTTACAATTATTAAGAGCAAAGAGGGATTTCTAGACAAGTTACCTTGGAACCTTAAGAAAGATGGTAGCTTAGGGTTTCCTCTTCCAAAATTACTCCACCAAAAGCTCTAAACCTTCTTAGTGAGTAACTTTTATGGAGTAGTTTGCAATTTTAACGGTTGGAACTCAAGATTTGAGGAAGAAATTGAAGATGCAAGATGAAGTTTTCTCTCTTTTTTCCTCTCCCTATTTTTGGCCAAGAAGACAAGAAAGTGAAGGAAATTTTGGTCAAATTTTGAGTTTTAGTAAAGGTAAGAAACTTGGGTCAAAGTTGGGTAGATTTCCGACAAGTGTCGCCGTAGGATCAAAGCTCAATTTTTTCTTTCTTTTTTTTTTCCTTTTTCTTTGGTCAAACATTGTGGCTGGTTTAAGAGATATTTTATGGTTAATTAGCTGAAATAAAAGCAAGGATACTAAGGTAATAAAGTAGTGTTCAAGTGGTGTACTCACTCAGTAACAAACGGTATACATCGGTTCACACCGTTTTTCCTTATCTCGCGCGTACTAGGGTTTTCACTTATAATTTACTAACTTATTATTCTTACTTCTAATCACATACTTTTGCTTATCTAAAACTCACTTTTAACCACCAAATTTAGTACACACACACCTCCACAATTAATCACACTACCAAAATACGCGAAAACCCTAATTTACCCGAACTATAAAACTAAGGGTAAAACTCTTAAATCTCTTATTCATTACAACTATTGAGGGAGTAAATGAGTAGTAAAAGTATCATAAGGTAATTGAGTCAAATTAAAAGGGAATTTTAGTCAAATTTTTGTATTTAATAGAAGTAAGAAAGTCTTGATCAAAATCCACCATCCATTGGTTTCGCGACAAATGGCGCACTAGGGTTTATTCTCATCCTTTTGGCTACCAATGGTTAATTTGCCTAGCTAACCTCTAATTATCCCCGAGCACCTTGAAAAAAATAATATTCCCTAATACAACGTCACCTAGTCGTCAAAATTTTATCGCACTAGCGGGTCTCACGTCCAATATACACTACTAACGTCACATAGACTAACTTGTACTTGAAAAATGTCTTAACAACTTAATTCCCTTATAAAATCGCTCAAAACTTAATATAACAAAGAAAGGTATAGAAATTGTATGCAAGAAAATAACATAATGACTAGAAAATAAAGAAATTTTCGGGTTCTCACAAGTACCTCCCACCCGAATAGAGTGTGGTACATGCTGCCGCTCAGTGCTCAGGAGTCAAAATATGTTCGAGTACAAGTGCAAGTCATACAAATTCAAATTTCAAATAGCAAGCATTCAAGAGGAAAAGAACGAGAGCGATAAAGTATACCTTCGCCTCAGCAAATTCACGAGAATCACATAACACTTGTACAAATTTCATTTCAATCAAAGCAATATGAAACATGCACTTGACACTCACCAAAAGTCAAGAGCAAAGCAAGAGGTCAAACGAGCTTCTCGGTGTCCAAGTGATCACCTGAGACATGCACAATCACGATTACCTAGGTATTCGACCAAGATTAATAAGAAAAATATCCTCTTGCTACCCACACTCAAAGCCACAAGTTCAAATCAAGTTAAAAGGGACTTTCTCGCTTAATCACTGAAATAATACTCAAGGGGACTCAAAAGTCGATTTCGAGTCAAGTCGTGGCAAGAAATTTCGATTCCAAAAGAGGAGTACCATACTTAATTCTTGGCACGAAAATCGAGAAAAGGAAAAATGATTTTCATATCTTAAAACTTCTAATCCTGTGCCCAAGTTTTAGAATATAAAGGAGCGCTCACGTTTTCTAAACTTATGGAGTAAAAATCCATCAAAACGCTACTTATTTTCATAATAAATATTGGAGTTAAAAACTCCAAATTTTAAATATGAAGCTAGTGAAATTCCTCAAGAATTACTCTAGCTAAACGCTCCAATTTATGGTTCGTTTTCATGGGAACCAAGGGTATAAGACTAGGAGGTGAAATCTATTTTTCAAGTATGAAATGAGATGCAAATAATCAAGTAGGTTAGGTTTGAAACCTAGAAAATGTTCCCAAGCCACTTTTTAAGCTTTTGCCTCTTTATTAGGAAAATTCATTTTTGGCAACATTATTTGAAAAATCATAACTTAAGTTCCATAAGTTTAAAAATTACAAATCTTATACCGTTGGAAAATAGACTCAATGAACTAAAACTCTCTAGAAGACACTTTTTCTAGATTCAAATCCGAAATTAGTCCAATCTTAGCTTCAAATCACTGCTTCAGCAAAAAAGGACAAAACAGTATTGAACTTCAGTGAACTTTGAAAATTTACCAAATTCATAGGAATCGAACTAGCCCCTGAAATTTATACCACTGAAAGAACTCCAAATTTAGTTTCAAACGCAACAAATGGAACTCAATTTATATTTTTTTACACCAAGATACAACAGTTTTATGAAAGCTGATTTTTGAAACCTGGTTCACGAAATTCCAACTTTGGAACACCCAACACAATTTCTAAATCAGGTCATAACTAAAGCTATACAAGTCCAAAATTAGCGTTGTTTATGGCGTTGAAAACTAAATTCAAAGTACTAAAATCATTAGAAGAGACTGTCTTCAAATTCATTTCGTAAGGGGAGTGAAAATGAGTTACAAACTGCAGTTGTGCTTAACTCTCGGCTAAAACAGTGAGTGAAAACAACCAACTTTGCCGGTTCACTGCGACTCATAGAAAACGAACTAGCAGGTGCATTTTACACCGTTGGAAAGCTCTCGGAGTCTAGTTTCATATGCCGCCAAAAGATACTTGATTTCGACTCCTGTATGAAAAATTATGTGTTGTTTAGTACACACTGGTCGGCTGCACTGATCAGAAGTTTCCAGATTTGATTCCTCCCTTTAACTTAACTTTAACTCACTCAAATGAAGTGATTTTTGAAAGACAATTTACACACACATAACCCAACATGTAGCAAGCATTTTTACATCAATATAACCACAAATTTCGAAATTAAAACAAGAGAAACAAACCAGCAAAAATTAGACAGCCTTGCTTCTTCTTTCTCTTCAAATATTTCTCTCCAACTCTCACACCAAAACCAAGTTAGAAATCACTAAAACAACAACCAAACAAACAAGAAATCCTCAAGGCCACTACCTAACAATCTTCCTCAAGGCATCTACCTAATGTCAAGGTTCATGGAACCCATCAACAAACCCAATCTCATATAGCTAAAAACTAACTAAAAAATAAAAGAAAAATGGGAGCTTTGAGGGTTACCTTTCCTCCAAAAGTAGTAAGCAAAACCACAAGAAATCAAACTCTAAACCACCAAGAGTCTCTCCTCCTCCAAGTCTCCTATTAAGCTTGAGGATGATCCAAGAAAGTGAGCAAAGTTGGAGCAAGTTTTAGTGGGCAAAATGAAGAAGATGAAGATGAAATTTTTTGGCTAAATGGAGGGAGTGCGTTTTCAGCCAAGAGGGAGGGAAGAAGAGAGGGTTTTGTTTGCTTTTTGTGAAGTGATTTGGATGAAAGAAAGATGGGATACAAAGCTACGTTTGGTGCAAAAGTCAACAATTGAATAGTGACCCATTAGTGCTCCTAATTGAGTTTAATTCAACTCACTCATCTCTAATCCCTCAATTAACTTTTCTTAAACTATAATTGATCATCCTTAACTCTCCAAAACCACTGCACTCTTATACCAAATTTTGCCTCGAAAAACGTGTATTCACTAATTTTCACTAATCGAGCGACAAAAAAATTTAAGTTTACAAGCAAACGTTTTAAAATATAAAATGAAACAATGTACCATGCAGATACAATTAAAATGAATGAAATAGATTAATTGGAACAAATAAATAAATAAATAATTAGATAAATCAGTAAAATAAAATAAATAGAAAATTCGGGTCCTCACAAAGAGAGATTATCTTTCATGTTCCAAACCCCACTATAGTCTACAAGTTTTCAATGTAAAGAAAGAACAAAATGTCACAAAGATCAAACATAGGGTAGTTATAAGGCTCAATGTCAAAAAGCAAACATCCAAACCAACAGCATTGTCCTCCAAAGTTGGCAGTTGACAAGATAGCTCAAATAAAATTTGAGAAAAATGCAATTTTGGTACCCAAACTTTGACATATGAGCGGTTTTAATCTCCAAATTTTGGACAATGACATATCTAGTACCTAATTTTTCAACTATTGAGCACATATAGTACCCCTGATGGATTTTCCCAAATCACTACCGAAAAAAGTCACGTGATTGTCACATGTCTGATAACTATTGTCAAAAAAAAGTAAAATATCGTTTTGACACTAAGTGCCATATAAAATATCCTTTTGACACTAAGTTTAAGGACTGATAATTTTATCAAAAGGATATTTTATATTTTTTTGACATTTTTTTTATATAATAGTTGCCGGACATGTGACAATCACATGACTCTTTCTGATAGCAATTTGAAAAAAAAAACTGTCAAGAATACTAAAATGTGCTCAAAAGTTGAAAGTTTAGGCACTAGATTTGTTTTCATCCAAAGTTTGGAGACGAAAATTGCTCATCTGCCAAAGTTTGGGTACCAAAACTACATTTTTCTCATACATTTAACCAACCAGAAAATATTCATGAACTGTAGGATATCCTTAGACTTGCATTGTATCACATTTCTCATGTGGTAGGACATCCATATATCTGAATCAATAGAAAATAAAACCCACTCACCACCTATCTTTATTACTAAATAAAGAAGGAGGGCTATTGATATCCCGACGTCCAACTATAAGAACAAGAAAGCTTGCATAAGAACTAAATGGAGGACACTACAGGGCGTTTATCATTCTTTTCATCTCAGCTGACCTCCTTGGATCTGGTTCTTCAATTGCCCTCTCAGTCAATACATGCTTTATTCGACACATTGATTTCCTTACCTGCAATTTTGCAAAAAGAATCTGTTGACCTCCTTAATGCTGTGAGTAAACTGGTAGACACCACAACACATTCCACATGAAAACAGAATGCCAATTTTTTGCATTCTAGACCATCACATAGTGGATGGTAAACAGAATTTGTAAAACATGATCTTGCCATATCTGTAGTTGCAATGCCTAGTGATAAGGTACAACAAATCAGATTACAAATCCCTGCAGATAAACAAATGGCACCCATCCAAAAGGAAACTTCGGTTTCTTTTACATACTTTAACCAGGTATGCAAGTTCCTGTTGACTAGTCCTGTTTTGCCCACAGCTCGCAGCACACGGATTTGGCTCCTCTCCAGTGGTTCTCTCTCCATTTTCCACAATGCACATCTAGATGTATGACATGTGTCTTCATTTATTAGGAAGGAACATGATCATTTTTTGTTTGACTAATCCTAATAAATGAAGACACGTGTCATGCATCCAGATGTGCACTACAGGAAATGGAGAGAGAATCCATTGGAGAGGAGCCAAGTTCCACAGCACACTTGTATAATGCATCTTCCTGGATTTGATCAAACTCAAAAGTGAAGATTTTATTGTCAGCACAAGATCTCTACCCTATCAATGTCAATCAGTGGTTTTCTTTTTCTTCACAGTTATTTCGATGTGTAGAGACTAATTAACTTCATAGATGATCGATATCTGGAAAGAGTTGACGTTCTTTCATCACTTTGGCTCAGAATGTGAAAATATCAATATCCAAAAGTAAAAACTTTCAGGATAATCAAGATTAATGAAGACTCAAAGAAAGTTTTAGGACCTCAATAGTCAAAGTTAGTGGATCAGCTTAAAATGAACTGAAAGGAAGCAGCAGTCAAATTCTCAAAGACCCAAGACATTTAAGTGCCATGTTAATGTCAAACTGTTGTCAGGAGCATTCCCAGTGGCTTACAGAAGTTTGCTGAAGGGAACAAATGCGCATCTTTAGGAGGGTGAAGTACAAGACAGAAATAAACCTTTAAAATTACACTATCAGTTGAATAAACATACCTAGAGCTTATGATATCTAAGGATAGTAGTTGTGTTATTTAATACACCATTGCACTCAACCAATTCTTACATGTAAGGCAAAGAACAGAAGTGCTGTTAATCTTCAGATAAGGAATTACACTTCCAAAATCAATTCACAAACTTTACAGGCATTTTTCCACACAAGATTACTACATTTACTAGAAGGCCTTTGCAACAAGGTTGATTAGGGATTAAGAAGGCATCTGAATTTTCAGGAAGCTAAGAATAGAGAAATGACATTCAAATCAAATATAAGGACACACAAAGGATATTTACCAGCCAGGAATGCCAAACCTAATATGATAGCGCAGTATGATAGCGTAGTAGTTAGACCATTTCAAAAACAGAGACAAAAATTGGTGAGAGCAAAACTCTATGCAGGTATGCAGAATAATTTCAAAGAGGTGAACCAATTCCTTTTATTGTATAGGCTGGAAAACGAATCATGAATGCAACCTAGGAATTAAAGATACCAATACATGACATAAAATACAACTAAGCACAACGTTGGAGAACAAGAAAGTAACAAGAAACACTGAATTGTTTGCTGTTGTTACCATCACCAAATACCACACTTGACCAAATATTCCAGTAATTTGATAAAGGTAAAATCCAAAATACTACATAAGTCAGATGGTATTTAATGGCTCAAAATCGCTTATCACAAAATGTGGTAAATGAGATGAGATACTAATAACCTTGCAACAATTGATCTGTTGGGAACAATTGGAACTAATATTGTGCAGTTAGTACAAATTATGGGCTGGGTTGCATTTAAAAGCCCTTGAAAATCATGAATAGCCAACTAGTGGATAGATAAAAGAGCTCTCTAGTTCATGAAGAGTTTGAAAGCTTACCAACAAGGGAAAAAAAAGCATTTATATACCTATTTCTTCTGACTTGGATAAACTAAGAAGGAACAAGAACCCTGAGCAGGACAACAGCATGGTTGCATGATGATATGGTATAACCATTGAAATTGTAGAACTAAACAACTACCTTGTTCTTTAAAAGCTAAGACTGTGACTATGGTTTTAAAGGTGAGAATTCTACAATCCAATGTCTCAACTCTCAAAAATTTTGAGCTCAGGGCTCTCTTAGTCTTCAAATGCATACCAGTATGTTAATTCTTACCCTTCTCACTACTTCTACAATCATCCATGCAACCTAAAGTTACCCCTGGATACCCAATTATTTTTATTTGATCAGAAATTCATAGAAAAGCAGATCCGCCTCCCATTTACCTTAATCCCCTTCATCTCAATTAAACAATGGGACTAGTAATGACCAAACAAATGTCAAATGAAAAAGTACAATGTTAAAAAATGGAGCATATTAAGGAAACAAGTCAGAAAACCTCAATCTACTTCCTGTAACTTATAGTAAAGGAGCAATGAAAATATTTCATCCACTCCAAACCCATCTATGTAAAACACAACATTTTGTAAAAGTCCAATCTTCACAACCTCTAAAAACAAGCTTTTAATAGGAGAACCAAGAAGAAAATTAATTTTCAATCAAACAGACTGAAAAAATGCAATTTGTTGATTAAGCAAATAATTATGTCAGCAAACAAAAACACTTGCTGATAAAAATTATAGTTGGCACAGTGTTTCAGATAATTATAGAAGGAACAGCTGAATGTGATAGTAAATCCTTTGAGGCTGAGAAGAGTAAAGATCTCATACGGAAGAACCAGAAGAAATATGCATCTGGCAGATGGTGTTTCTTCTAGGACTGCTGTAAACTACAAATTATAAGAATTTTTTTTCCAGAGAAACATGTATCTGACAGATATCTGCTTTCTACTGGGACTACTGTCAGCCAAAAAAGTAAGTGTATTTCCCTGTAATCAGGCCTCCCCCCGGTCCCACCACCCCCAATTTTTTCTTTATTTATCATGTAGAACTGCAAACTAAGAAAATATCTGGAATTGCTTTCACCTTGCATGGTGCCATGATTCCAAGAAGTGATGAGGTTCTTCACAAGATGTCCAGAGGTTATCTCAACATAATAAAGGAATAGGGATAACATAGTTGAAAAACACAATTTTGGGTGCTTACTACAAGAAATGCAGAATATTACAACAAGGGGGATATGCACGTACATGCATTTCCTTTTTGAGATAAATGGCTGAAATGGCTCCACGAAATTCAACCTAAAGAGTGGAAAAACTATTGCGAGAGAGAGAGAGAGAGAGAGAAAAAAAGCTATCTGGATAATACAGAATCTACCTTGGAGATACGTTCTGGATTCGGAAAACGTAGATCCTGAGCATGAAGCATCTGGCGCTGGGTCATCAGCATGTTTTTCTCCTTTAATAGTACATACCATAACTTCTAAAGATCATCCCACGATTTGAGGCGCAATTCAGAAGCTTTCCAGCCCCTACCTAAATGGGAATATCAGCAATTATCTCTAAGTCACAAATGAGACCCAAAAAAAAAGAAGCAATTGTAATAGCATATTCCATGGCCATAGACACAATAAGTACTAACTCCTCCACATGCACCATGAGCAAAATACAACCAAGTATTCGCGAAACATACTTTTGATTAGATGATCAGGAAAACAAAAAGGTCCATAAGCTACTTGCATTAGCTCAGACTATGAAGCAAGCAGCCACAAAAGAAAGTACAACTGATTTTATGAACTTGAGGATAATCATTCAATAAACAGCCTATGTAACATTAGAAAAGCTAATGACCTAATGAACATGGTTTTACAATTATCTCATACCATATCTCTCTTGCAAAATAATTGATGGTTTCTCAGAACTCAAATTTCCGCATATCCTGTTACCTCAAATGCCTCAACCTGTTGTCAAAATTAAGAAGCTACATATTGTGGGTAAGGTCGAAGTATTTTCTGATGTCTTTCAAAAGTCTGTAGGTTTACTTTGCTGGAACAAGCTATCTAGGTGTAAGAAAATAAAAAAATCGAAAAATAGCTCTTTACATAAAACTAGCATAGCATCAGAAAACAGAACAAAGAATTATCAAAAAAAAAGGCCCCAAAAAAGAGGAAGAAAAAATACCTACGCATAAATACTAGTCATACTTAATGCTGTTTCCACAAGCCCTTTTATTTTTGACATTCTAAGCCAAATAAAACCCATTTTAAAAGGTTGTCACCACAATGCTTAAAGAGAATCTTGAAGTTTAAGACGCATCATAGGAATTCCCACACCTCCCAACTAATACAAGAATACAGCTCCTTCTCCCTTTTCCCATTAGACAATAAGCTAAAATACTAAAAAGTCATACCGTCCATACCACATAGTTTTTCTAGTACATTACTTCCATGGCCAGTTGCATACTCTTACACGAAAACCAAGAGCTTTAGAACATGGACCATAGCACAGAAGGAATTTATACCATATACAACAGGTTTATCATCATCTGGACTTCGTTCGGCCTCAAAGAAATCCTCAAGAGGGTTATGTCTAGAAGTAGTAGTAGAAGTTGCAGTTGCTGACGAAGTTTCACCCTTGGCTGTTGCAAAAAGTGTTCTACCAATTACTCTTATTGTAGACATTGATTTAACTAACAGATCACTTCCTGCAAACATCAAGAAAATATAATACAAGAACCAGTTAAATTAACCAAGAAATCAAAACCACCGAGGAAAAAAAATTGGCCTCATTCAAAATCACAAGAAAAAAACAAGACAAAGTACAAAGTAAAACTAAATGTTCCACGAGAACTTGGCTGGCTATTCCAAGAACATACTCCACAAGTCGGAGACTTCAGACACGGTGGCTGAATCAACTCAGTGAGTCAAAACTGCAGCCAAATGGTCCAAGTTGAACCGTTCCAACTTTCAACTCCATACCAAATATTAAAAAAAAAAAAAACTTTCTGCTTTGCAAAAATTAATTAAACGAAAACGACAATCCCCCAAGAACATCCAATTACATTGCTAAGTAAAATCCGTTGGACAAAACTAATGTAAGAAAAATATACGTCAAAACTTTGAAACCAAAAAAGTTTCTAAATTTTCATACCGGCTAAAATTTTCTCCTTCTAAACCCCTGAAAAAACAGCAAGTGAATGGAGAGAGGGAGAAGGGGATGAGAGAAGCTTCGATGAGCGACTGATGCATCAAACGCCTTTAGCAAGGAGAAGGCGTTGCGTTGGAGAGGAGAGGGGAGGTGGCCGTCGGGTTGACGAGTGGGGTGGGTTTAGTTATTGGGCTAAGTGGGCTTAAGTTGTTTAATGGAGGTTGTTAAGATGGCTTATTGAGTTATTGGGTTAAAGTTATTTACACATGACATAACGATGATAGTCTATATTTAGTGTCTATAGTGTATGTAAGATGAATTCTTAAATTATTCATAATTTATCATATTAATTCATATAGTTATAATTAATGCACCTCTTATATTTGAATATTTTCCCAAATTAATTACACTTTTATAAACCAAAAAAAAACTAATGATTGGAACTTGGGAAGGGCATCTATTAGGGCTAGGAATATTCTATCAGTGTGGGCACCCATTAAGGCTAGTGATACTGCCAATGTTCCTTCCAAAGCACTTTTATTTTTAAAGCCTAAATTGTCCTTTTGAAAGTCAACTAGTTTCTTGGAACACACCAAAGTATTCCTATCCCTCGTCTTCTTTTCCTCTGAAATTCGAATATCATTTCCTCTATCCATGTTGACCAATAAGTCTTACAAGAAATGGCTCCATATTTACATGTTGTTGTTACAGGAAATCAACTGGCTACCATCAACAATCAAAACTTGACAAGCCAAAGGTCCTAAGATCTCTGGATTCATGCATAGTCTTGTAAAATTGAAATAGAGCACAATCCATTAGAACAACCCCCACACTACAAAATTTCTTTTTTTCAATTTTACAAACATATGTTGGGATATTGCATTATCTTCGTCAGTTACAAGAAAAAAAAAACACGAGTTTTATCAAGATTCAAGGCTAGTTGACACCAAAATATTTATGAAGGAATCCATTCAAGAAGAGAAATTTAAGTCTCAAGTCCAATTCATTTCACATAATTTCATATGTGAAATATGTTTTCTATGTGGAATAGATTCCAGAATTAAAGAACCTATTAAAGTGATGTCCACTAGAAGTCCAAAAAGTCTTTTAGTCCTTAGTGATCAACGACTTAAAAAAAAAGGAAAAAGTAAGGTTTTTCAATTGTAAAATTGAAATGGTGCTTTTTTTGGAAGGAAAGAGAAGAAGACTGGGAGATTTATTTGGCGAAGGAGAGGTTGAGATAGTTACTAGAACAATAACCTCTCTCACTAACTCTCATAGTTGTTACATTCAAGCTTTTTCTCTCACAATCAAATACATCTTCACTCTCAAATTCACTCACTTGACTTTTTGAATTTTTATTCTATTTTTCTTCCATGCCTCCCTCGCATTTTATCTCTTCCTTACCCTGAAATTTACATCATAGCTCACACTTTTATCTTCCATCTCGTACAATTTGTCTTCGACTAACTCTTGCTTCTTAACTAGTATATATTGATCTTCAAGCACTTCTTGATCATGATAGAGTGTTGAATTCTCTTCAATGTCAACCTTCTCAACCAATGATGATTTATGAGATTCTCCTTCATGAATAACGGACTCAACAGATTCCTTCATAGGAACTTTATCTTCATGGCAGCCCTTTGAACCCTTCATCCGACTATGTTGATCAATGTATGGTGCTAGACAGGTCTCCAATATATGCTCAATGAATCCTCTATGTATGACTCATCCTCATGTTTAAGTCTAAAAGAAATGGATTGAAACTTCTCCTTCCTCCTTGGATAATGCGACCTCCCATGATTTAGATTGATCATTGAATAAGGTTGAGTAGTACCTATTCTTTTGGCAGTGTTATTCACCATTCGATCAAGCTATTGGTGGAGTGGTTGAAAGCATCGTCCAAAACCTACTTAAATTCTTCTCTCATTGACTCCATTATAAGATTAATGTCATTATGCTAGGAACTCCTTCACCTCCAATAGACGTTGCTTCAACTTGTAACAATGGTTAGTAGGACAAAAAATATCCTCGCGCACTCTCTTACATGTATCCATTCAACTCTTGCATATCACTCAAATGTATAACACTAATAATTTCACCAATTAAGTTCTCAAGGCTCTTGATTGCTCTCCTTAAAGAAATTAGAATTTCTCAAGGTGAATCAACCAACTAACAAATCAAAAACCAACAAGATTATGGCTCAATGAAAGATTCAAAAGATTTAGCAAGCTCAACTCAAAGAAACTGATTTTTGGACACAAGAAATTGACTCAAGAGTAGAGTGAACTTAGCTGAAAATTTTAAAGACTTCAACGACTTGAAATTTGAAGGAAATCCTAGGCAACTAGAGAAGTTTAGGTAAGTGGCTGGAAATTTGAGTTCAAATCTGATTTGCATTTAATTGCACAACAAATTTAGTTAACATCCCTTTTTCCAACTAGAATTAGATTTGTTAACCCCTTTTATCCAAATCCAACGCCTTTTAGGAAAGCAACTGTGAAACTAGACTGTTTTATGCAAATCCTTTCCAGGTTAGGAAATGAATTAGGGTAGTGGCTATTTCCTTTTTATTTTAGGAAGCTACTTTTTTATTTTAACATGCACAACCTTTACTTTCAAGATTCAGTAAGAGCGAAGCTTCTTCATTTTTGTTTCTCTTCGATTCAAGATTAGCTAAGAAACATAAGATCAGCCCACACAACCCCAATAAAGTGCAAGTAAGAAACAAACAAGATAGCATTGGATGGAAAACAACACACCAACAGATTTCTCCTTTTTTTTTTGGATCAAACAGCCACAAGAATTTAAGATTCAATGAGTTTTAAGTTCAAGAATCCAAGAAACCCTAAATGCTTCAAGAACTTTAAGGATTTAACCAAGACAATTCAAGAACATCAAGAAGATGTCAAGAATCAATTTGGACAGCAAAGATCAACTACAAAACAGCCACGAAAACAAAGACAAACACAATGAACAAGTTTTTTTTTTTATTAGCAGTGACGAGAAATAGTAGTAGTGAACAGTAATGATAAACACAAAACATAAGACACACACGAGAACAAGAAGATAAAGCAGGATTCAACAAAAAACCCTAGAAGAACAAAGCGACATAGATAAGGGAAATGGACTCAAAAAACAAAACAAAGGGATATAATTTGTTACCATAAACCAAAATTCTAATACCAGCTAATACATCCTACACCCTGTCTCAGGTGCAACCCGTAACATAATAAACCACAAGATCTAGAATTGTTGGTATCAAAGTTTGGGAGTGAAAATCTAGCTCGATCTTTGACAGCACAAGAATGAATTTAGGTTGGGTAGAACATCACCACAATCAAGTGCGATTCTTGATTTGGATAAACACTTAGGACAGCTCTGAGGTATTCAAAGAAAGCCTGCAAGAAACCAAGAGAATTTTCACACTCGATTTTGTTTGCTGGAAAAATTCGACTTCCTTGTTACAAGTAAAGGACCAGCTATTTATACCCAAAACTAACCTATTTAGACTAATCAAAATTGGACAAGGAATCACTTTTCTTATCCAATAACTACTATGCTAATGGACTTAAAATAAACAAACAAAACATATGGCTCGTTAAAGTTATGTAAGCTTGGCTGAATTTATTGAAAAAACAAACTATGAAATAGACTAAATAATGACCAAGGAATCGGCCCAAATAAAGGACTTAAACATGGCATAAACGACTTGAGACAAAACAAGCAAGGCTTGATTCGCTTCTTGTGATACATGAACAGCTCATCCGACTAGAGTTTTATCGTGGATCCATCAACACCAATGACTTGAATTAGGGTCTTGATTGGCTGGTTCTCAAGCTCGATTCCTCAGCTCGAGCCAGTGTACAAAGTTTATTCCACGTAGGTCCAACACCTTCTATGTATTTCTATGTTCCAATTTGCTTTTGAATAAAACAGACCAAAACTTGAATTGAAGTGTTACACACATTTAAAGGTCCGCTTGAATGGTTGAATACTTACCTCAAGACCCTTGGGAATGCACAGATAGGTAACTGAATTCATATAAAAAAGTGCCACAATCAAGTGTGGTTCTTGATTGATAAACCAATTGAACACTTGAGTCTAACTCTAAAGTATTCAAAGGAAGCTTTCAAGGATGCCAAGAGAAACTCTCAATCTCATTATCGAAAATGTCTAACTTGGTAGAAGCAAAGGAATGGCTATTTATAGCCAAAACTTGACTACTTAGATTAATCTGAATTTGACTTCGATTTAGTCAATTATTCCAACTACTAACGGATTTAACAAACTAACTATTGGCCTATTAAGCTTAAAGCTTAAAACAAACTTGGATGGTTTATTGAAAACTCATGAAAACTATCACAACTAACTAACAACTAACGAAAACCCATTGAAAATTGAAAGAAACACTCGCAAAGAACCCTAAAACAATAAAACAAATTCTAACACCTGAGTTAATGCCAGACTTGCTCTGAAGCACAATCCGTGGCCAAATTTGCACGTAGCTCTACCGCAGATCTTTCATTTTTCTTCTTTCTCATCTTGGACCAACGTATAGAATTCATTCCCTGTGAGTCCAACTCCTTCTATATGCATTTGTATGGTCTGAATTGCTCTTGAATAGTGCATACTAAGGCTTGAAATGAATCTTTGAACTTTTTAGTACGAACTCTTGTAATTGAACCCACCGGAACCTTCACTTGATCATCACTCAAACTACTTGATCCTTACATTGAATCACCATATTTGTAAAAATTCCACAAGCAATCACTTGAAGTGCATTTCCTACGGTAATTGTCTAACAAAAAAGATAAGTTTAGATAATTATTGTTGAATTGAAAAACATTTACCTTATTTATTCGATGAATTGGCACATCTTGTCTTGTGCTATACTGCTGAGAATTTGTAGCCATATTTGCAATTAACTCCATTGCCTCTTTAGGAGTTTTAACTACCAATGAATCTCCGCTTGCAGTATCAATGATATTCCTGTCTATCGAGAGGAGACCTTTATAGAAGTATTGAATAAAAAGCTGCTCACTTAACTGATGATGTGGATAGGTTATTCATAACTTCTTGAATCTCTCCCAATATTCATATAGAGATTCTCCATGGTGCTGCTTGATACCACAAATTTCTTTTCTTAAGCTGACAACTCTAGAAGCAGGAAATTATTTTTCTTAGGAACTTCTGCTTCATATCATTCCATGTTATGATGTTTCCTAGAGGTAAGTAATAGAGACAGTCCTTTGTAACATTTTTTTAGTAAGAAAGGGAGTAATCTCACCTTGATTTGCTCTTTTATGACACCAAGAGGTTTTATACTCTAACAAACAACATGAAATCCCTACAAATGCTTGTGAGGTTCCAAACCTAGAAAACCATGAAAAGAAAGTAAAAGATGTATGATCCCATATTTTAATTTAAAGGTAGTATTTTCATCTAAATTAGGAAATGTAATGCACAAGGTTGTTGGTTCAAGTCAGGGGCAGCCAACTCCTTTAATACCCTATTATTGGCCATGGTTTCTTCTTTTGTCTCTGAATCACTATAATAATATCTAGAGGAATTAGCCAATTTAATAGCTAAATTTAATCTTGGAGATGAAGTAGATGATGTGACAGCCCCACCTTCCCCTAGGGCGTACCCTAAGGGTTAGCGAACTGCCTGCCCAGCTCTCACCAGGACTGCTAACGGTCACATACACGCAATTCTAAACGTTTCGAAAAGTATACCGAAGTAAGGTTAACAATAAGCGCACAAAACGAAAACAGAAAAACGGAACGGACGTGAACGGTACTTGCCACGTCACAATCCGGCCGGAATCTGGCCGGCCAGAATTTTTCTTTTCCTGCGTTTGACGTCCGAACTCGTCCGAACGCGTCCCAAACACGACTAAACTTTAAATCAACATAAACAAGTACATTTCCAAGAAAGTACATCATATATACATGAGAAAATATGAACACATAACCCACTCTAGGGTTTTCCAATCCAAAACAAAATGTCCAAGTCCCACATTAGGGTTTCTAAAGTCAAGGAGCTATACAAAAGTACAAAAAAATGCCTAACTAGCTCTACTCACTTCACAAAATTATGATTTCCCAAAAACATGCCCTGTAAGGAAAACAAAAGGAACGAGTGTGAGCTTTCGCCCAATGAGGTACTAAAAATCATGCATTCAAAGCGCACGAATGTAGCCATGCTCAGTTACACTTACTATCACACATGAAAAGAACACCAACCAAATTCAGGGGTAAAAGGATACGGGTGGCTCTCGGGAGCCAATTTCCCCTTGCAACACTTGATCACATCCCGTTGACCCTCTGTCAACGCTCAACGGACAAGTACGACCGTAGATCACCACTTTACTTCCAATACCTTCCATCATACTTTCCCCTACCGGGCCCGAACACCTCACAGTAGTCAGGGGGTAATACTCGAGTATACCACAAAGTCGAGGAGCAAACGCTCCACTCGACACACAGTGACCTCGTGGCTTGTTACCTAATCGACCGGCCCTTACTGGCTCGACTCGATGAACGGCCATTGAGGCTTGAGCTCAGTTATCACAGTAAGGTCATAGGATTCATGCCCCAACCGACATTAGGCCAAACACAAGGCAAATTCACATATATCCAGTAATCAATTATACACATAAGAGAACGAGAGCGATAAAGTACACTCTCGCCTCAAGCACAGAAATCACAGTTATCCAATTCAAGGAATTAAGTACACAACCAATTAAACACAATTCATGCATAGTACACTCACCACTTAAGCAAGCAAATCACAAGTTTTCGCCCAATGGGTGTCCGGAATCACCGGCTCGACCTACAAGGAACAAGAAACTACAATTGAGACTCGAACACGAGTCGAAGGCTTCTTACATGAACTATGAAAGCAAAATTCAAGTATAGCTCAAAAATGGAAAATACTTTGATTTTAAGGCCAAAGGTGTAAATAACCCAAAACCTCGCACTTTTACTCAATCACGACCTAAACGCACGAAACCCTAATTTTCTCGATACTCGGACAGCATTTCCCCTAAATTTCAGCTTTTCCATCCTACAATCAAACATCAATTTCCATCCAATCCAATCACAATTGCTACAATTCAACCATAAACCAATCAATGACTTTCATTAGGGCCACAATGCCCCTCATTCACAACCAATTGCAGGATTAATAACCAATTATAGAAAACCCCAAATTCAAAACCCTAAAACTGAAATTTTCATTCAAAACTGAAATTTTCCGCAATTAACCGCAATTCACATACAAGAGCTCCAATTGGCCCAAAATTAAACCATCAATCCAAGGCTAACTAACATTTATCATATAAAACAGAAAAATTCCCCAAAAATCAGAAATTCACCCAACTTCCAATTAAACTATAAATTCATCCATAAATCTAGCTATTAAGCCACCATAGGCCACCAATTTAGCATTATTAGAACCAAAAGTGAAGTTTCCAAGCAAAATACCTCAACTCTCAAGAAAGTTTGTAGCTTAAGTGTTCCACCACCAAAATAGCTCCACCAAGAGCTTCAAGCTTCCTTAGCAAGCGGTTTTTATGGAGGAATTTGAGATTTCAATGGTTGGATTTCAAGATTGAGCAAGAAATGGAAGACACAAGGTTGAAGCTTTCTCTCTTCTTTCTCTTCAAATTTTCGGCCAAGAGGGGAGCAAAAGTGAAGATGATTTGGTCAAAATTGGCCTTTTGGTAAAGGTGGTCAAGAGTTAGGCAAGTCTTGTCCAATGAGATCGCGACACGTGGCACCTTTAAGTTTTAAACTTATCCTCTTACTCCCCAAGGTTAATCCTATTTAGGTAACCTCTAATCACCTACTAACACCTAGTAATTAAATCCCTGTATGCAAAACTTAACCTAATCGCCCGAATTTCTCTCACTTAACGCACTAGCGGGTCCCATGTCCACTATTCACTCCAAAAATCTCGTAAACTAACTTATACTAGAAAAATATTTTTAAAACCCTATTTACTCATAAAAATGTCTAGAAAATTTATAGAATAAAGAAAATGTGGAAAACGGGTGCAAATAAATAAATTAAAGCCTAGAAATAAAGAAATTTTACGGGTTCTCACAGATGACTGCTCCTCTTCTTTTTTCCTGTTCTCTTTCCTTAACTTATGTGCAGTTTTCTCAATTTCAAGAATATATACTAGTTCACCTGTACAAGAAGAACGAGCATAAACCAACAAAAATATCAGAAAATAAAAAATTTCAAAAAAAGAAATAAATCAAATTAGGCACTAATTCTCAGCAAACAATGCCAAAATTTTGACAAGTTGTCAGCCAATCAAATCCAAATTCCTATTCTACAATAAATAAAAATTAGAGTATAGTGGTAAATAGGATTGTATACATAGGGATTGGGATGATTTATTCTTTTCAGAGTACTAGTTAGATGCGGGAATTTTTCCTAAAAAATTAAACTAATTAATTAACTCTAATAAAGAAACGCATGCAAAATTTAATTTAATCTAAATAATGATAACAAAGGCTATAGTTAAAGGAATAACTTTAGAAATGGTTCATGCAACTAATCATTTATGCAAAAATAAATTCAAGCATCCATTGATATACTGATTATAGTTGTCAATAAGTTTTGACAACTTGTTTTTCCTTTTTTTTATAGTCAAGGTACGGCCATTAACTACTTCTTTAATTGAAAAGATAACTCTCGGTACGATCATAGAATTTAATCTCACAATTGTATTAAGAATTCTAATCAATAAACACGCTATAAGGGTTCATTAATGTTAGCTTGTACATCTCCCTAATAGAAATCTAATCCTGCCAGTCATCACAAATATTGAGATCATCAAAAAGTTATAGATTTGACTATTCAATTGGTAATAGACTATTGTGAAAAATCAAATGTTGCGTACTATTTAATCATACCCAATAATCATAATACAAGGAAAAAAGAAACATATGCATACCAATGAAAGAGAGAAAGAATTAAAATAAATTTGATCTCAAGTTATTTGTAGAACCAAAATTTCAATTTATCCTTTGACTAGAAAGAAGAACTTAGCCACGCCTTATAGAAAAAGTGGCCAAGAAAAATATCGATATTTTTCATTTCAGGAGAAGAAGAGAGCAAAACTACTAATTGCGATGTTCTGAGAATGAGAGTGAGTTGGGAATATATGTCGATGTTCCCACTCAAAAGCGTCTCTCTAACTTCCTAAAAATTATCAGTATAATTATCCTACTAAGATAGATTATTCTCCTAGATAAAAATAAAGTTGGAATAAAAATCCTAAGTAATTATCTTCCATAAGCTTCCCGAAGGAATAGGACTAGTCTTTTTTTTCAATAGCTGCAAAGAATAATCAATCTTCTGACATTAGATCTAGGTCTTGCAGCCTTAAATTATGCAAGCTCTGTAAGATGCACCCATGCTTTACAGCATCCTTTTGAGCTTTTTTTTTATTATTTCAAATTCCTAAAAGATACCAACAAAACACAAAACTTAAATAGAATCCACACAATAACGGAATAATTAACTAAAAAAGGGAGAATTGACACAAATTATATAACAAATTTAGCACATTATCAGACAATAAAAGATGGATGTTATTTTAAGAGTCAGTGACTAAAAAATGATATTATACAAAAATTTGAATATAATTGCATCAGTAGATTTTAGTTGAACTGAATTTCTTTTTTTCTTTTTATCATCATCATTGCCATTGCTGTCGCCATTGTTGTTGTTGTTGTTTGTCTTAGTGGAAGGGTAAATGGTCTTTTTCCAAAATAATACTTGGTCCCATAAGAGAAGATGATAACACCAACAACGACGACAACAAAAACAACATGGGACAAATTCATGAAATGATTTTAGTAGGATTTGAAAGTGTGTTCAAATGCAATTTAGGGCCCGTTTGGGTTTGCTGTAATTTATTTAAAAGTACTTTCCTAGTAGAGTTTTTGATAAAAGTACTTATTAACTGCTTAAGTACTTTTAAATATATTATTTGGAGACATAGTTCAATAAGTACTTATTGTATTGGATAATGTGTGATTCGAAATTTTTTAAAAGTATTTATCTCTTTATTTGATTCATAATATAGGATAAATGATTAAATTTGATATTTTATTTTATAAATCACAAAAGCTACTTTAAAAGCACCAAATTTGGCTGTCGCTAAAAGTGCTTTTAACACCAAAAGCTCTACTCCTAATTTTATGGAATGATGTTCACCAAACACTTTAAAAATCCTTTTAGCACCTAGAAGTGCTTTTTTATCAAAAGTACCACAACCTCAACGGGCCTTAATCCATTATATATTATCTCATTATATTGGCAGTGCATGAAGAATTTTCAATCCAAATTATGGGAAACATCAAGAAGAGGAGTTTGAGCCTATCACTAGTGAAGCTTATTTATTACCTCTAAAGAAATCAATGTTGTAAAAATTGAAGAGTAAAGAAATAAAGATCTTGCCATAAATTAAGGTTTCAAATAAATCAAGTGGAGTTGAGTTTCTAGTGGTAGGCCTCTTACGGATTGTTATGATAGTCTTTTCTGTAATGACACAAGTGTGGGTCTTCTCTCCTATCAAGGATCGTGTGTTGGGGCTTTGTGCAAAGCTTATTCTCATTCGGCCCTGGTCTTTGAACTTCCATACGTGGAACATGGCCAGCAACAAAGCAACATAACGAGGACCATTGAGGAAGCTCTCATGAATTTATCAGTCTCTGGATCTAGTCAGCGGCAACATCACAACAATCAATGGAGGGACCATGCAGCCTACTTACTAACGGGGACCATTGGACAACTCTTGGTTCTTAGTTGAGGTGGTCTTGAGCTGTCCAAATGGAGGTGGTCTGTGCTTAGCTTGATGTGAATCAGTTAAGGTCCAAGTTATTTCAAAGAATGTTAATTACTTCTGTGTGCAAGTTACTGAATTATCTGGCCTTCAATGGGTCCTCTTTCTTTTTTATGGCCATTCAAACTTGCAAAAAAGGCAGCATATCTGGCAAGATGTGAAGTCCAAACTTTCACCTTATAATCAACCATTTGCTATTGTGGGGGATTTCAATCAGATTTTAAATGATCAAGACTTAGCTTTTGTAATAGACCACCAACGGGCTCTCACCAATTTCGTTCCTTTCTATCTGACTTGGGACTTTCAGAATTGCAACATCAGGGGGTTTGGTTCACTTGGACAAATTCAAGGTTTGGTTCCCATGCCACCTTTGAACAACTAGATAGGGCTTTTGTCACTCAGTCATGGTTGCAATTGTTTCCAAATGCAATGCTTCAAAACCTTCCAATTATGTGCTCGGATCATGGCCCGTTAATTCTAGATACGAAACATGTACAAAGCAAAAGCCCAGAATCTTAAAATTTGAATCCTTTTAGGTAAGAGACTCAGCATGCAGAGCCATTGTTAGCAAGATATGGAGGAATCCAGAACACTATTCTACATCTAACCCAATGGCACCAATTGTCCTACGGTAACCTGGATAACAAGATCAGTCAAATCCAACTCCATTTACAATGGCTTCAGGGTCAAATCAATAATGCAAAGGCAATTGAGTATGACAGCCAACTGAGGGGTTATCTGGATTACTTATTGGATTGTAAATAAAATTACTGGGCCCAAAGATCTTGATATGCTCCTCGATCAACACGTTTCGAGACACGTAGCACATTTGCCCAAGGATCTAGCAAGGTTGTCCAACGCTTGGATTGCGGAATCTAAAACCAAGACGGACGACACGACTTGATTGAAGATGGAAGAACGACAACTCCAATCGAGGTGAATACTCGAGTGGATAGGTCGGTAGAACAATCAAGGGCAAGCGCGAGATTGCTCAAGAACCCTTGCCAAAAGCAAGTAAAGGTTCAAAATTCTCACAAGAGAGAGAATCGAAAACAATATAATTTTATTGATAAAACGTCTAACCCCTAACCCGTACAAAGTGAGCCTTCTTATAGGTTAAGGACTAAGAAACCCTAAAGACTAAACTAGGAGGAAAGGGTCGGCCACCCTTGGGCTTCAAGTGGACTGAGATTACACCTTCAACTAACACTAATAACGATACTTAACGCTAAAAACTAAAGGCCCAGTCAGCCATCCCCACATGTGTGGCCGCTTGACTCTTCATGGGCTTGGATCATCGTGTAGACAACTTGATTATCACCTTCGAAGCCTTCAATGTTCCTATGGACTCCTTGTTGGTCTTGAACATTTCGCACAAGGGCTTGGAGAGACTCCTTGATATGATACCCAATTGACACGATCTAGACAACCAATCACCAACGGTTTGAGCAGCGGAAATTTGACCCAATCTAATCCCCGAAGCAGCGAACAATGTTGATATTATCTCAACCCACTACTTAACGAATTAGCGAACCGAACTATAGGTAGAGGAACGCCACAACCAAGGAGTTACTTGATTGATTAGTTCAGTTGAACAATTTGAGAAAGATTCTCAAATATTCAAAGAGGCTCTCTTAGAAAGAGAAAGTGAAAACTCACAATTGTATTGATTCAAAAACTAAGTGTAAAGGTCTCTTGTCTTGGCTATATATAGCCATACAATTGACATCCTAAAGTGACTTGGAAAAGTAGACCTAAAGTGGATTGGCTCCACTTAAATGACTGAGGCCCTTGGGCCGAATCTAATGACTAAATAACTACTAAAGGTTCGGCCAACTAGGAGCTAGTTTGGGCCGAATTGTTATTACAAAAGGAAACAACTAAACGGCACTAAAAATGACTACTAAAGTCTCGGCCTTGGCTTAAGATGATCACCAACTCTCGGCCTTGACTAAAGCTAGTCTTCACTTGGTTCATCCACTTGAAGCAAGGTGTATATTGTAGAATCCTCGTTCTCCAAGCCTTCAATGGTCTTTAAGTCGTCTCCAATTCTCTCTTGGATGGTGCATACAAGTGCTTGAAGGGACTCGCGCATCTTCTTGGCGCGAGCTCTTGTGAACGGTCCTTGTCGTACTTGAATGACTTGGTCTTGATCACCATTTGTCCTTGGTGCTCCGTCATCAATCCCCTCCTCTTGAAGGCGATTTGTCCCCAAATCAAGCTCATCGTCTGCATAAAAGGGACTCAAGTCAGCAACATTAAATGTAGCATGTACCCCATACTCACCTGGAAGGTCAAGTTTGTAGGCATTGTCGTTGATTTTCTCCATTACTTGGAAGGGACCATCACCCCTTGGGAGGAGTTTGTTGCGTCTGTGAAGTGGAAAACGTTCCTTTCGCATGTGGATCCAGACCCAGTCGCCTGGTTCGAAGACCATCTTGCGACGCCCCTTGTTTGCATTTTGGATGTATTGGAGTGTGCGCTTCTCGATGTTGGCTCGAACTTTGGCATGTAGGTCCCGCACAAATTCAGCCTTCTTCTTACCATCCATGTTAACTCTCTCATGATCAGGTAAAGGAGATAAGTCCAATGGGATGAGAGGGTTAAAGCCATAGACAATTTCAAAAGGGGAGTATTGTGTAGCAGTGTGCACAGTGCGATTGTAAGCAAATTCAACATGCAGTAGGCAATCTTCCCAAGTCTTAATGTTCTTTTTGATTATGGCACGCAACAAAGTAGACAAAGTCCTATTAACTACCTCAGTTTGTCCATCAGTTTGTGGATGACTGGAAGTAGAGAAAAGCAATTTAGTGCCTAGCCTACGCCACAAGGTTTTCCAAAAGTAGCTAAGGAACTTTACATCTCTATCAGACACAATGGTACGAGGCATGCCATGCAGTCGTACTATGTTTCTAAAGAACAAGTCGGCTATGTGCTTAGCATCGTCGGTCTTATGACAGGGTATAAAATGTGCCATTTTAGAGAAGCGGTCAACCACCACATAAATAGAGTCATGATCTTGTCTAGTTCTAGGTAATCCAAGGACGAAATCCATAGACAGGTCAATCCAAGGTGCATGCGGGATAGGTAAAGGAGTGTAAAGTCCATGAGGATTTACCTTTGATTTTGCATGGTGGCAAGTTACACACCTTTGTATATGTCGTTCCACATCCCTCTTCATGCGTGGCCAAAAGAAGTGCTCTTGGAGGGTGGACAATGTCTTAGTAATTCCAAAGTGACCCATTAGTCCTCCTCCATGGGCTTCGCGAACCAACAGGGGTCGCATGGAGCTTAGTGGAATGCACAATTTGTCCTTGTAGTACAAGAACCCCTGTGAAAGAAAGTAATGCTCACGAGTGTCTCGTGGCAGGGAGTTGAAAATCTCACCAAAATCTGTGTCAGTTGCATAGAGATCCTTGAGATATTCAAATCCAAGTAATTTGGCATCTAATGTAGTGAGTAGTGTATGTCTCCTAGAAAGTGCATCAGCCACTACATTAGACTTACCTGTTTTATACTTGATCACGAATGCAAAGGTGTCGATGAAGGCGATCCATCTTGCATGTCGTTTACTCAGCTTAGTTTGTGACTTGATGTGCTTGAGTGATTCATGATCCGTATGCAAGACGAACTCTCGAGGTCTAAGGTAGTGTTGCCAAGTTTGGAGGGCTCGAACTAATGCCATCAGTTCCTTGTCATAGGTTGAGTAGTTCAAGGCGGCTCCATTTAGCTTTTCACTAAAGTATGCGATCGGTCGACCTTCTTGGAGTAGAACAGCTCCAATACCTATACCAGAAGCATCACACTCTATTTCAAAAGCTTTGTCGAAGTTAGGCAAACTGAGAACAGGTGCATGTGTGAGCTTGTGTTTAAGTAATTGGAAAGACTTAGCTTGTTCTTCCCCCCATTGAAATGGTGAGTTCTTCTTGATGATGGATGTAAGTGATGCAGCTATGGTACTGAAGTCCTTGACAAAGCGCCTGTAGAAGGTTGCCAAGCCATGGAAAACTCCTCACCTCACTTACATTGGTAGGTGATGGCCATTCATTTATAGCCTTCACCTTTGCTTGATCAACTTGTACACCCTGTGCACTTATAACATAACCTAGAAAAACAAGTTGATCAGTGCAAAAAGTGCACTTCTTAAGGTTGGCGTAGAGCCTTTCCTTCCGAAGTACATCCAAGATAGCTCGTAAGTGCAATGCATGCTCTTCTAAACTCTTACTATAGATAAGGATATCATCAAAATATACCACTACAAATTTACCAATGAAGGGACGCAGAACATGGTTCATTAGTCTCATGAAAGTGCTAGGTGCGTTAGTTAAGCCAAAAGGCATGACTAACCACTCATATAAGCCATGTTTAGTCTTAAAAGCAGTTTTCCATTCGTCCCCATCTTTCATACGAATTTGATGGTATCCACTTTTCAAATCAATTTTTGTAAAAATAATAGCACCATGCAATTCATCAAGCATGTCATCTAGACGAGGTATGGGATGGCGATACTTTACCGTGTTGGCGTTAATGGCTCGACAGTCAGTGCACATCCTCCATCCTCCATCCTTCTTAGGCACAAGTAGGACGGGTACAGCACAAGGGCTTAGACTCTCACGAATCCATCCCTTACCAAGTAGTTCCTCTACTTGCCTTTGTTGTTCCTTAGTTTCCTCGGGATTAGTCCTATATGGTGCCTTGTTTGGTAAGGAAGCCCCAGGGATGAATCAATTTGATGTTCAATCCCCCTCAAAGGTGGCAAGCCATTAGGTATATCCTCAGGAAACACATCATGATACTCCTGTAAGAGGTTAGTGACAACACTAGGCAGAGAAGTATCATGTTCATTAGTGAGTAAGGCTTCTTTACTAATCAATATGAACATGACTTGATTGGAATGTAAAGCTCTTCTCACGTCTCTCATTCGAGCTAGCATGCTGGTTTTTCTTTCTTTTCCTAGCTCATTGGTTCGGTTAGGTTCACTTTTACTCCTAGAGGTCTCGGCTACCCCCTTTAACTTTCCTTTTGATGGTTGTTTTTGACTAGTGACATGCATTTCATACTCCCTTTGTAAACTAGTTTGGTCCTCATGCACTTGTTGTGGTGTGAGAGGTGCAAGTGTGATTTTCTTACCATTGTGCAAGAAGGAGTATTTGTTTAAGAAACCATCAAAAATAACCCTCTTATCAAATTGCCAAGGGCGGCCTAAAAGAATGTGTGCAGCTTGCATAGGCACTACATCGCATATAATATCATCTTCATAACGACCAATGCGAAAAGTAAGCAAGACTTGTTTAGAGATACGTACCTCGCCGCTATTGTTTAGCCATTGGAGCTTGTAGGGTCGAGGGTGGTCGGTTGTTGGTAAGTTGAGTCGCTCCACCATTAGTGCACTTGCAACATTAGTGCAACTCCCTGGGTCATTAACTAGGCTACATACCTTGTTGTGTATATGACATCTTGAGTAGAAGATGTTTTCTCGTTGAAGCTCATCTCGACTCGCTTGAGTAGCTAGTTCTCGCCTTGCAACTAGACATCCAACCATGTCATTGACTGGTACCTCTTCGAGCTCGTCCTCCTCATCCTCCAATGATGGCATCCCCTCATGTTCCTCGTCTTCTTCATCTGTCAATAGCTCTCCATTGGGTAACATGATCAGGGTCCATTGGGTTGGACATTGTGAAGCAATGTGTCCAAATCCTTGACACTTAAAGCATTTAGTGTCACGGGTCCTTGGCTTAGAGACCTCTTGTTGGGGCTTAAACCCCTCCTTCGAAGTTGATTTAGAAGGTAGAGCATTCGACCTCACTTCTCCTTGCGATGCTCCACTCGATTTTGGAATTTTTGGTGCATAAGGGGTGTGGGTTTCAACCCTTGTGACCGAGTTTCTCCAACTCCCAGATTGGAAATGGGAGTTTTGACGACTCGTTCCTCTCCTCTTGAACCTCCGTTCTACCTTGATAGCCTTGTCCAAGAGTTCTCCCATGTCAAGGTAGTGTTGAAGCTCCACAATGTCAGCAATCTCAGGCCGTAATCCTCTCAAAAATCGTGCCATGGTGGCCTCCTCATCTTCTCGAATATCAGCCCACATCATGGACATTTCCATTTCTTTGAAGTAATCTTCGACCGTCATACTACTTTGAGTGAGGGTTTGCAATTTGTGATGCAAATCCCTGTGGTAGTATCCTGGTACGAAGCGCTTCCTCATGATTCGCTTCAATTCGTCCCATGTCCGAATGGTCGGCTCCTCATTCCTGCGTTGCTTGACGCGGAGTTGATCCCACCAAATCGAGGCATAATCGGTGAATTCGATTGCGGCCAACTTTACCTTTTGAGACTCTGTGTAGTGGTTGCAATCGAAGATCAACTCGATCTTTCTCTCCCACTCCAAGTATGCTTCGGGATCCGATTTACCTTGGAATGTAGGAAGTTTTAATTTTATTCCTTTGAGTTGGTCCTCTTCGCGGTCAGCCCGTTGTGTAGGTCGCCTCGGCTTTTGCTCATCATCTTCGAACTCCCTCTCTGAGTTAAAGTCACTGAGTTCGTTCAAGGTCAGTTTTCCCCTAGTTTTCTTAGAGGAGTTTCTTGACGGGTCCAATTGTTCGATTTGCTCTTGCATGGATTCAAAACGGAGCTCAAATTTTCTTTGCATTTCTCTCCACATAGCATCCATCTTTAGTGCCAATTGTGCAATGGTAATGTCATTTTCAGTGGCCATGGTGTAACCTGCAAAACTTCAACAAACGTTAAGGTAAAATCCTCACTCACTCCCTCACGTGTTTCGCTCACTCTCGTGTATCACTCAAGTGTTTAAAACACTCTAATATTCTCACCACTCACTTTTCAAATCCCTTGATTGCCCCCCTTGAAGAAATCAGAAAGTTCCTTCAAGTCGTGCAACCAAACGTCAACCAAGTTTGTCCTCAAAAGTGGCGTGTGAATAGCTGAGATTTAGGACTGAATAATGACTCCGAAAACAGCAAAAGACACGAGAAAAATAAGCTAGAATGCTACTGACTTAGTCCGCAAATGAGTAAGAGTTTGCCTCGGACAAGGACTTTAGCAAGTCCAATGTCGTTTGGACTGTGTAGACCTTGTATCGCTGGAAAGTTTGGTTGGTTGGTGCTTTGTGGTTTTGGGCAGGTTGGTTATGGTGTACCCGAGCTGTTTGGGATGTGTAGTAGGTAGGTTTTGTAACCGGAGTGGGTACAAGTGCCAATGGGTAGTTGGTTTAGGAAACTAACTTGGCGCGGCTGTTTAGGTATGTTGTGCGGCTGCTTGGGTTTGTTTTGGGAGGTCAGGGCTTTGGATGATTTTTTTGGATCTGGTGTGGGAAGTTTGGAGGTGTTTGAGGAAAGTTTGGGCTTGGTTTCTTGGCTTTCTTGGCCGACCTCAACCCCAATAGTGTTAGGATTGGAAGTAGAATAGGAATGGGACTTGTTTCCCAAGTGGAAAACCCTAGAGCCGTTGCTTTCTTTTCTTTTCTTTTTTTTTGTTCTTTCGTTTCTCTCTTTTTTTTTCTTTGCAGCTCTTTGAGTTGTTTTCACGAACTCAGATTCTCTTTTTTTTTTCTGTCCCAACAATCGATTCTTCGGATCAAAGTACAAGATGGCCAAGAAAATAGAGATGTTCTTCCCAATTTTCAAGAAACCAGCGATTGTGCAATCAAGAACTTCCCAAAACAGTTTTGGGTGATCCAAGAACTTCAAGATTTCTGGTCAAGAAGCTCAAGAACTTCCCACTTCAGGTTTTGGTGTCCAAGATTTGCAAAACCCAACACAAATATGCAAAGGTTCAAGGTGAAATAGGTTCGGCAGTCGAGAAAAGAAATTCCAGCAATTTGATTCCAAGGTGCGCGACTCCTCTCTTTTTTTTTTGATTTTTTTTCTGGGTTGTTTGTACACGACCCAAACACACAAGACCCCAAACGAATTAAAACATAAACTGGACAGAAACTAGAGCTAACTAGTGACCGAAATTTCTGGACAGATTTGCGCACAACACAACACCAAAAAGGAAGACCCTAGTTGCGGCAAGAAGGAAAGAGAACCCTAGTTGCGGCTGTTTTGTTTTTGTGTTTTTTTTTTGACTCGATGACTTCAAGACTCTATCACACAACACTAAGATGCATTAATGACAAGAAACACAGCAGCAATAGACGACACAATGTGGACAGCAAAGGGGTAACTTGCGGACAATCAAGACAAACGACAAACAAAGGAAGACTAGCGACTAAATTTTTTTTTTTGTTTGTTTAACATACGAGACAGATTCGACACACGGATAGGACTCAAAAACAAAAACGAAAAGGAAAGATATAACCTGGTAGTTGTCGACTAGCGCTGATTACCAACTGATGTGATACCCAATTGACACAATCTAGACAACCAATCACCAACGGTTTGAGCAGCGGAAATTTGACCCAATCTAATCCACGAAGCAGCGAACAATGTTGATATTATCTCAACCCACTACTTAACGAATTAGCGAACCGAACTATAGGTAGAGGAACGCCACAACCAAGGAGTTACTTGATTGATAAGTTCAGTTGAACAATTTGAGAAAGATTCTCAAATATTCAAAGAGGCTCTCTTAGAAAGAGAAAGTGAAAACTCACAATTGTATTGATTCAAAAACTAAGTGTAAAGGTCTCTTGTCTTGGCTATATATAGCCATACAATTGACATCCTAAAGTGACTTGGAAAAGTAGACCTAAAGTGGATTGGCTCCACTTAAATGACTGAGGCCCTTGGGCCGAATCTAATGACTAAATAACTACTAAAGGTTCGGCCAACTAGGAGCTAGTTTGGGCCGAATTGTTATTACAAAAGGAAACAACTAAACGGCACTAAAAATGACTACTAAAGTCTCGGCCTTGGCTTAAGATGATCACCAACTCTCGGCCTTGACTAAAGCTAGTCTTCACTTGGTTCATCCACTTGAAGCAAGGTGTATATTGTAGAATCCTCGTTCTCCAAGCCTTCAATGGTCTTTAAGTCGTCTCCAATTCTCTCTTGGATGGTGCATACAAGTGCTTGAAGGGACTCGCGTATCTTCTTGGCGCGAGCTCTTGTGACCGGTCCTTGTGGTACTTGAATGACTTGGTCTTGATCACCATTTGTCCTTGGTGCTCCATCATCACTCCTTGAAGCGCTTGGCCCGTGCGCGTGTAACCGGGCCCAATGGAACTCGAACTGGATCATTACTTGGTCCGTGCACACATCAGTCCCTTCCTCTTGAGAAGGATTTGTCCTCAAATCTGGATGGAGATGAATGATACTAACAAGAGTTAGTAGTATGACACCTCAAATCGACAGTGCGCTTGGAGGTCAGCCACGTTGGGAACAAATGAAAGGTCACGAGCCAAGTTAAATGCCGTTTGGTCAGCTTCATGAGGTTCTCAAACAAGGACATGCGCCAAGATAGGAAAGAGCTTGTGTAAGGCTCGTGAAAGTTCCAGGTAGCAATCCAAAGCTCTCTAATCAGCCTTCGGCCATGGATTGTCATATTGTCACCTACACAATAAATCTCATAGTTAGGGGTCATAGGCATACAATTGTGCAATAGCTTACCATTCTCATGCACAAGATAAGGATCTTCAAAATGATGCTCATGGAAGCTAGAGAAATCCTGAATCGGGTTGTACAAGGTGGTATAGTTCGGCCCTTCTTCGCAACATACAGCTGGAACAAGCATGAAATCAGGTTGCAACTCTTTGGTCAAAGCTGAAAATTTTCGGACAGCTTTACTACCTACAAAAATGACATAAGTTTCAGCTTGTTTCGAACCAGAAATTGGATAAAGAAGCAATGGGACATCATTAGCTAAATGGTAAGAAGGCGTAGAACAAGATTTAAATGTGAAAACTCCCTTTGACACTTCGATGTTCCTTCCACCAATGGGTTCAACTTGAGAATCCAGTGCTGGTTCTTTACACTTCTCATCAAAATCTACATAAAAACGACAAGAATTAGGACTAGTAACATGCTCAAAATAAGGCAAAAATGATGAATGAACCATAGGTAAAGAACAAGAACTAAAATCTGGAATTCCCCTTTTAAGATGAGCTCGAATCAATCCTCCAATTGTGTGAATAGGTTTGAATTGACATTGTTCCATGAATTGATACCAAAGAGATTTAGCTCCTAGAAGACAAACTCTATGGAAACTCGCAAAGTGTCCAAGTGACTTCGGAATGGAACATGCCATGACCAACTCTACTTGACTTTGTTTAATCTGCACAAAAGAAGAGATACTAAACAAAACACATGTTAGCCGGTTAGCAAACAAAATGTTCACACTTTCAGCCTTTGTAAACACGGTCAACCTCTCCTCTTTACTCTTCACTAAGGCCAAATTATTCTTGCCTTTTCCCACTCCATTCTTCTCGGGCTATTGCTCACTCATTATACATGAGGTTTGATTTTCATTGTCTAGCTCATGTTCATGGCTCGATTGCAACTCATTCATATGTGGCTCTTCAATCAACGAGGGACTAGGATGAATTTTCCCTTTATTACCACCGGTTGACACATGATTAAGTTGCTCCAAGTGGGAATCCAGCACTTGGCTAAGTCTTTCCATCATAGAATCAACCAATGCTTTAGTCCGACTTTGGAATTCATCCTTTGATTCACGAAGCTTTGACTCAACTCGAGAATTCTCAAACTCCTTGTCTTGATTTGTCAAGACACTTCTTAGATGAATCTCGTTTGCTTGAGGTGACCTCGATTCAGGTGCTCGGCGCAAACTTCCTTGCTCCTTCTCATATTCATCACAATCACGTTTATACCTTTCATATGCATGCGAAGCACCGGTAACGTTCCATATTCTCATTGAGTGAACGAAACTCATGTTGTGAACTAGGCTGCATGGAACTAGAGTACTTGTGAGTAGTTCGCTTGGAATCCCTCCTCTTGAGAGGCTCAGTCTCCAAGAATTCTCGATTGTATGAGCAAGAGGCAACTCCATTAGGCATGATTATGTGACCTGCAAAGACGGTTAGCAGAGAAAAGAATTTTTTTTCTCCCACACACAAGCTCACGTATGTACACTCCGCTCTCGTGTATCACTCAAGCTTATGAGACTCTAATGGTCTTACCATTATTCTTACGTTGCCGGATTGAGTAACTTGAGAAATGCCGCATAAAACCCTCAAATTGTTCACCCAACTGTAGCACAAGAGTAACCAAGAGCAAAGACACAATTTGGAAACAATTTGGATACGGTGGTGGATGGTTGTTGACCATTTCCTAAGGTGGACAGATTTGGAAGTTGCGAAAATAGGAAAAGGAAATAAGCAAATGCGAGATTTGGGAGTTTCCTAATTTGAATGGACTTAGTCAAGTGGAAATAGGAGAGTTATCCAAGCTATCCACTTAGTTTCCTAATTGAATTTGGAAACAAGTTTGTTTTTGGAAACCCTTTGGAAAAACCTTTTCTTCTTGTAACAACTTTTAGAAACTTCCAAATTCTACTCCAAGAAGGATTGCACAAATCAGATTTGGTTTAGGAAACCTTTTGGGAAACCTCTTTCCTTCTTGTAACAACTTTTAGAAGGTTCCAAATTCTACTCCAAGAAGGATTGCGCAAATCAGAAATTTCCTTCCCACAATTCGGTTGCCTTCCTTTTTTTTTTCTCTCTTGTTACGTTTTGCCAACCGATCCTTCCTTCTCTTTTTTTTTCGTTTCTATTTTGTTCCTTTTTTTTTGTAACAAACAAACACAACACAAAGCTTTGACCGAATGGATTATTGTTTTTCCAGATTTGTGTTCGGCCAATTCAATCGCACAAGACACCTTCAAGAACTTCAAGATCCTTCAAGAATTCCCAAGTAAGTTATCAAGAACTTCAAGAGCTTCAAGATTGATTTCAAGAAACTCAAGAAACCCTAGATTCTTGTAGGTTTCCTTCAAGATTCACAAACACCAACGAGTTTAACCACAAATCAGATTTGGAAAACAAGTAAAACAACTTGGATAACTCAAGAACACGATTGAACAGATTTGGGCAGCAAGACACGACAACAATGGCACTTCGTTTGGAGGGTTTGTACGATTACTACGGGCAGATTGTTTATGCCAAACGACAAGCACAATTCATGGACAGAATTTGATGCCAAAGACGGACCAAAACTTCAGACAGAATTGAAGATGCACGAAGAACAATTAGTTACTCAACAACACTAAGCAAGTTCGGCCAGATTTGTGACACAACAATGGACAGAAATTTCGCCAAGCTATAACACAAATCACGGTCAGACTTCAAGACACAACAATTGAACACAAGACGGACAGAAATTGAAGACTCACGGCAAGACACAACCACGGACAAATTTTCAACTTTTGGACAGATTTGATACCAAAGAGAAAGAGGCTAACGACGCAACGAACAACAAGGCACGTTGCAGACAGACTTGAGACAAACTTATGGTCAGAATTTTAAACTAAACGATGCTACCACTACGAACGGATTTCAAGGCACGAATGGAACACACAAATGGCCGAAAATCACGACACACGAAGACACAACTCCGACCAGAAATTGACGCGACAAGGCACAACAAGGTGCGGACAGAAATTATTATTATTTTTTTTGAACAAGGCAGCGGAATAACACAAACCCTAGACGACACAACGACGAAAAACACGGATATAACGAAAGATACCTCAACCTAAACTCTGAAGCCAACTGATACGCTCCTCGATCAACACGTTTCGAGACACGTAGCACGTTTGCCCAAGGATCTAGCGAGGTTGTCCAACGCTTGGATTGCGGAATCTAAAACCAAGACGGACGACACGACTTGATTGAAGATGGAAAGAACGACAACTCCAATCGAGGTGAATACTCGAGTGGATAGGTCGGTAGAACAATCAAGGACAAGCGCGAGATTGCTCAAGAACCCTTGCCAAAAGCAAGTAAAGGTTTAAAATTCTCACAAGAGAGAGAATCGAAAACAATATAATTTTATTGATAAAACGTCTAACTCCTAACCCGTACAAAGTGAGCCTTCTTATAGGTTAAGGACTAAGAAACCCTAAAGACTAAACTAGGAGGAAAGGGTCGGCCACCCTTGGGCTTCAAGTGGACCGAGTTACACCTTCAACTAACACTAATAACGATACTTAACGCTAAAAACTAAAGGCCCAGTCAGCCATCCCCACATGTGTGGCCGCTTGACTCTTCATGGGCTTGGATCATCGTGTAGACAACTTGATTATCACCTTCGAAGCCTTCAATGTTCCTATGGACTCCTTGTTGGTCTTGAACATTTCGCACAAGGGCTTGGAGAGACTCCTTGAAGCGCTTGGCCCGTGCGCGTGTAACCGGACCCAATGGAACTCGAACTGAATCATTACTTGGCTAAGGTCCGTGCACACATCAGATCTTCTATTTGTTGGGCGTCACAAAGGGATCGTAACACAAAATTTTATCATCAATGGGCAAATAAAAAGAGAGCTAAAACTCATATCTCTAACTTACTGAATGATGAAGGTAATTGGATCTCTGACCCCAATGATATTAGCAATCACATCTTGCAATATTTTTTGAACCTATGCCAAGGCCACAGATCCAGAGTTTATATAGATCTCTCTCCAAATCAGGACAGACCGGTTGATTTTGACAAACATCTTAGCTTGTGTTAATACTCATTTAAATGATGAAGATAGAAGTTACTAACAACAGGAGTTTACTGCAGATGAGGTTTAAACAGCAGTCTTTCAACTGGGCAAATGGAAGGCGTCAGGACCAGATGGGTTTCCTGCAGGGTTTTTCTAGCATTATTGGGATTTAGTTGGCCTGGAAGTTACTAAAGCAGTTTTACAATTTCTCCGTTTTGGTTCGGTGTCAGATGGTTGGAACCACACAATATTATCCTCATTCCAAAAACTCCTAGTCCTAGCAAGATCTCTGACTTTCGCCCCATAAGCCTTTGCAATGTTTTCTACAAAATCATTGCTAAAATATCGGTCAATCGGCTAAGGCATAAGATTTCAAAGCTGGTTTCCCCTTATCAAAATGCTTTTGTTCCAGGAAGGTTAATTTCAGACAATGTGCTCATAGCACATGAGGCGCTAGAGTTTTTAAAGATGAAGAAGGGGAAGACCTATCTAGCTGCCTTAAAGCTTGATATCAGCAAAGCTTATGATAAGGTTTCTTGGCAATTTTTAGTAGCCATACTTTGTAAAATGGGCTTTCCAGATCCTTGGATCAGGATTATTTCTCAGTGCATATCCTCGATTTCTTACTCAATCATTATCAATGGGGTATCTTCGCCTACATTTTACCCCACTCGAAGCCTCCGTCAAGGTTGTCCGTTATCCCCTTATTTATTCATCCTACGTCAACAAACTCTATCCTCCCTCTTAACACATTTGGCATAAACGAATTCATGCCCACCTTTACGAGTTTGTCGACGTGGTCCTCATTTATCCCACTTGATGTTTGTGGATGACACCATGGTATTTTTCAAATGTACCATAGTGGCAGCCAGGAAGCTAAAGGATATGTTTGACACATATCAAGATGTTTCGGGGTAGGAAATTAATTTTGCTAGATCAAGCTTTGTTGTTAGCCCAAACACTCCCACTGACATAAGAATGGCCATCTCAAGAGTATTTAATATTCAATTTGTGGCAGGAATGGGAAGATACCTTGTGACAGCCCCACCTTCCCCTAAGGCGAACCAAAGGGGTTGGCGGACCGCCTGCCCAACTCTCGCCAGGACTACGAAGTCGAATCACACAAACCCTAGATTACGCGCGATCGAAACCAAAGAAAACAAACACTCGGAGACTACTACGCCGATTACACACAACTAAAATGTTCCGAATGATTACAAGTAGTATCTCAAATGAATACACCTAATATACAGGCTTAAACACTTAAGTACATACATAGAAAGTTGTACAAGTCAAAACGTGATACTTGATAAAAGTAACTAGGGTTTTGATTACAAAAGAGCGTAACAAAATAACATTTACACTAGCTTGACACTTTCTTCGAAATCATGGTTCAAAAGTGTTGTTCCCTGTAAGGAAAACAAAGATAACGGGAAAGGGGTGAGCTTACGCTCAATGAGGTACCAGAAGTACAAGTAGTCATGAATCATGGCATTTCACGTATCAATCATGCAGTTATACACACCAGATAGGGAAATAAATAAACATTTCAAAGGGAAAGGATACAGGTGGCCCTCAAGAGCCAAAATGCCCAATTGCGATACTTGATCCAAACCCGTTGACTCTCCATCAACATAGATAGAACCAACATGTCCGTAGACCCCGCTTTACATCGAATTCCGTCCACCAAACATACCCCTTACCGGGCCCGAACACCTCAACCGAACAAAGGGTGGTAATACTCGAGTATACCAGAAATCCAGAGTCTCCAATACCCAAAGATTTCTCAGAAACAGACTACTGTGGTTCGTTATCTAATCGACCAGGCCTTTACCGGCTCGACTCGAATAACTAGCCACAGGATTTGAGCTCAGAGATAACAGAAAGGTCGTTGGATGCAAGGTCCAAACGGCAGTAGATTAAGCACAGATAACATATTCAAATTTTCCACAGTAAATAGGCATGCGGACAAGAGAACGAGGGTGATAAAGTACACCCTTGTCTCAACGGAATAAACAGCTAGTACAGTCATTCAAATTACAGATTGCATGAACAGAAACCAAGTTAAGTAACTAAGGAAGAGAGTGGTACACTCACCAATCCAAGTAAAGATACGTCAAAAATCTTCACCCAAAGTAGGGCTTTAATCCCCGAGAAATCCTAGAATAACCAAGACAAGAAAATCAGAGTTTTCGCATTCACAAACCCCGTAAACGGAGTGCACAAGTGAGGCTCGACTACTAGTCGAATGCCTATTCAAATGGTCTACAATGCAAGAAGATAAAATGTAACTTTCGAGTAAAAAGGGGTAATATTTGGTCCTAGGGTAAGAATGGCCCCAAAACCTTTCATTTCTTCGAAAACCATACCTACAATGATTTACTAACTCCAAACTTAAGGTGCAAAATGAAGGTAAGAATAATTCTAGAAAAACAGGATTTTCCAGTTTTGCACACCCTCATTGGAAAAATCATATCTCACAAGTTTTAAGTCTAAAATTGATAAAATTTATACCGTCGGAAAATACACTCAAAGGGGTATAATTTCTCAGAAGACACATTTTTAAGATTCAGATCACAAGTCGGTCGAATTTGAGCCTCAAGTCGCAGCTTCATCCAGTAAAAGACAGAACAGGTACGTAATTTCAGTCAACTTTGAAAAATCACCATAATTCACACAGAAAGAACTAGGGTCTGAAATTTACATGGTTTATAGCTCTATGAATCTAGTTTAAACCACAACAAACGGAAATCAATTCCGACATTTCTACACCATGTTATAACAGATTTCCCGACACTGCTCGGGAGTTCCTGCGAAATTTCAGCAGCACTTCCCTTGTCTCTCTTTACTTTTCCCACCTAAGAATCAACCACCAATCTCATAACAATCAATCACAATTGAACATACACATTATCGGCTATTAAACACCCTTAAAATACAACCAATTTAAGCTTCACAACCATCCACAATAAAGCCCCAATTCAAAACCCTAAAACTGAAATTTTCCGCATAAACTTGAAATTTCCGCAATTAACCACAATTAACGCACAATAGCTCCAATTCTATACCATATTAAGCCATCAATCCAAGCCAACCTTAGCCATCATATGAAAACAGAAAAATTCCCAAGAAAATAAGAAATTCATCTAACTTCACTTTAATCCATGAATTCATCCATAAAATAAGCTCCTTAACTACCACAAGGCACTAATTCGCCATTTATTATGAACAAAAGTTAAGTTCCAAGCAAAATACCTTAATCCTCAAGAAAGGTAGCAACTTAGAGCTTTCCCTTGCAAAATAACTCCACAAGCACCTTCAATCTTCCTTAGTAAGCTAGTTCTACGGAGAAATTCGGATTTTTATCGGTTGGTTTTCAAGTTTTGGACAAGAAATTGAAAGAAAAAGTTGAAACTCTCTTGTTCTTTTCTCTCTCTAATTTTTGGCCATCAAGGAGCAAAATGAAGATGATTTTTGGTCAAAATTAAGCTTTTGGTAAAGTTAAAGGAAAGTTAGGCAAGCTTGGTCCAATAAGAACGCGACACGTGGCACTTTTGGATTTCTTTCTTATCCTTTAGCTTACTAATGACCAAATATCTAACCAACCTCTAATTATCACTTAGCGCCTAGTAATTTAATGCCTTACTGCACAACTTAACCTAATTGGCCGAATTTCTCTCACTTAACGCACTAGCGGGTCCCACATCCGCTATTCGCTCCAAATCTCTCGTGAACTCACGTATATTAGAAAAATATTTTAGAAAACCATATTCACTTATAAAATGTCCAGAAAATTAAGGTAGTAGAATAAAATAAAGAAAATGCATGTAAAGAAATAGAATTAAACGATATGAAATAGGAAAATTTTACGGGTCCTCACATACCTGGGGCTCAATCTTGATTTTTCTCAAAACAAATCCCAATTGTTTGCTGAACTCAAGTCACGAATTTTTCGGCGTATTAGGAAATGGAGGTCATCTAATCTTTCAGTCATGGGACGGATTATATTAGCAAAGCATGTGCTGAGTGTTCTATCACAACATACCCTTTCAATGTTTCGTGTCCCACGCACCATAACCAAAACAATTGACAAGTACATTGCGCGATTCATTTGGACTGGGGATGTGGAAGGACGTGGGCTCCATTGGAAAGCGTGGTCCACTCTAACTATGTCCAAGTTTAGAGAGGGTCTAGGAATGCGATCTACAGAAGAATTGAACAGAGCCTTAGTCGCTAAATCAGCTTGGCGAATACTTTCTCAGCCAGAAACTATGTTTAGCCATTTATTCTTAGCTAAGTATTGCAGGAAAACAGATTTTCTAAGCGTGCGCTATGCGTCTAATGCTACTTGGGGATGACGAAGCGTCTTGTGGGGAAGAGATATACTGAAGTTGGGACTCAAGTGGCGAGTAGTAAATGGAGCAAAAATAAAGTTAGAGGATAACTAGATTCCTGAATGTCAAAATCCTCTTTGCGGCATTTACAATCTACCTCAATTGCTAAACATGAGAGTTGCGGACTTGCTTGATTCTACTGGGCACTAGAGGGAGTCATTGATTAAAGTGTTTTTTCCTACCATGATAGCCCGTAGAATCCTTGCAATTTATATTCCGTAATATGGAAGAGAGGATCACATCATATACAGTTTGAAAGAAGCGGGGTTTATTCTATCAAGTCGGGATACCATTTGGCTGTAGCTGTTCGACAGAGTCAGAATCCTTCATCATCTTTTCCATCCAATGGATCAACAATTCCACATCATGTTTGGAAACGGTTATGGTGCCTAAGAATTCAATCGCGCATCCAGTTCTGTGACGCCCCCATTTCTCCCTAGGGCGAACTCAAGAGTATCGGCGAAACGCCTGCCTAACTCTCACCAGGGCTCAATACAAGTCAAATTTAAACTAAAGGGTACTCAACCAATAATAAAAGTCAATATAAAGAAAAGTCGGTTCCTTATATAATCATTCAAGTCTTACATCACAAAGTTTCCAAAAGTTACATCAAATTTCCCCAAAATACAACCATCCAAAGTTGACTAAACTATTTACATCCAAATTCTAATCAAAAGGTAATCAAGTCAGCTTCTCCAAAATCTTTCCATCCGAGCTCTTGTTAAGGAAAACAAACTAAGGGGGTGAGCTAACGCTCAGTGAGGCCAAGAAAACATGCAAACAAATAAGTTCAAGTAGCAATAAAGCTCATAGAAAGGAGATAGCCATAACATTCAAGTAATTCACAAGGAAGTAAAACACAATCAATAAGGATACGGAAGTTCTCAGGAGCTAACTCCACATAGCTGGGCCAAGGCCTTGATCCAAATATCCCACGTTCACTCTCCGTCAACCGAGCAAGTATCAAATCCGTAGACTCCACTTTCACCAAATTTTCGTCCACCGTTACACCCCCTACCGGGCCCGCACTTCACATAGAAAAGGCAATACTACTCGAGTATGCCAAGCAAGATCTCAAAAGATCAAGCTTTATAATTTTCTCATGGTTCTTCAAGCTTCTCGACCAAGACCAAGCCCATGCCGGCTCGAGTCGCAAGATTAGCCAATGAGTTTTGGGCGTCCCCACAAGTACAGGTATAATTTGTCGACAAGGTTCACCCCAATCGACATTCAAGTTCAAGTTCAATACAAGTCAAGTTCAAGCAAGTCAAGTAACAAGTCAAGTAAAGGAGAGCGAGTGTGATAAAGTACACACTCGCCTCATCAAGTCATGTTCATGAATACAAGCAAGATCAATCAAGTAGATACAACAATTCATGCACTTGACACTCACCAAGTCAAAAGTAAGTGAGCAAATAAGGTCCTTCAATTGTCCGTACCGGGATCCCCTTCGAAACCCCCTTGAGCACCTGAAGAAATAGTTATCAACCATCACTCACATATACTCTAGACCACTTAGCATTCAAGGAAGAAAATGTCTTTGCTCAAAACTTAAACAACGCCTTAAAAGAGTTTTTTCTCATCGAAAATCGAGATTCAAAAACGAGGATTTAAAGTCGCAAGGGAAACTTGTATCATCCATGAAATCAAGTTTAAAACGGACTATCAATCTCAAAAGGAAGTTGGAAGTTCTTAAAATTTCATTCCTTAAGAAATCAGAAATTTTCAGCTTTACGCGACAATACTTGAAAATTCATATCTTGAGTTCGGTAAGTCCAAAAATTGGAAACTTTACACCGTTGAAAATAGATTCATAGTACTCTTTCCAGAAGACACTTTTCCCAGATTCCCACTAGAAATTATTCAAATTCCAGCCCAAATTTACTGTTTCATGAAGACAGGGCAGAACCAGTTCTCGTTTTTCAGCAATGTTTGGAAATTCGGCAAAATTCACTGGAATTGAATTAGCCTCTGAAATTTATAACACAACAAGAGTTTCAAACCAAGTTTCAAACACAACAAGTATAACTAAATTCGGATTTTTGAACAGCAAGATACAACAGTTTGAAGTTGGCTGGATTTCTCAACCTGTTCAACCATTTTCCAGTTTCCAGCTTTGACACAGTTTTGAAATCAGACCATATCTAACTCCACACAAGTCCAAATTGAGAATGGTTTATGGAGTTAGAAACTAGATTCAAAATGCTATATTTCATCAGAAGAAATCGTTTCCAAACTCCTTTCACAAGAGGGAAGAAATTGAGCCACAAGATACAGTTTCCCAGTTTCTCTCGGATAGACAGGTAAAACAGGTCAGTCCACTTTTCCGGTTCGCTACGGCTCACTCAAAACAAATTAGCATGGGAATTTTATACTGTTTGAAATCCCTTGGTGTCTAGTTTCAAATGCCGGAAACGGCACTCGATTTAGACTTTTGTACAAAAATTTATACGCAGACAAAGACTCACTGGTCGGCTGCCCTGGCCACTGTTTTCCAGATTTCTTCCTTTTCACAAAACTCAAGTTTTATGTAACCAATTGAAATGATTTTTAAAAGACAATTTCCAAACACATAATACAACATATAACAAGCAATTTAGCAGCCATATAAGCAACCAAATTCGAAATCCAAGCAAGGCAACAAGACAGAAATTTCGGCCAGCTCTCCCCATGAATTTCTTCCAACTTTCTCTCCTCTTACCAAGCCAATATCAAGTCACTCATCACACAAACAACAACAATCAAGCAAAAGAACCTCAAGTCAACTACCTAAAGGCCACCTCAAGACCACTAGCTTAGGATATAAAGCAAGAAATAAAAGTTCCTCAAGTCCTCTAGTTTAGAATCTTGATTAGGGTTTCAAACCCATGAAATACAACCTCTATTCTTGGTAAACTTTGAAAGATTAAGGAAGGATGAAGGTTACCTCTTCAAGCTCCTAAACCCTAGTTGTAAGTAAGACTTCCCACCAATATTTCACCAAGAAACACCACAAGCTTGCACCTTTCTTCTAGTGAGAGCAAAATTCCAAGAGATTTGTGGTTTGGATGAAGAGTATCAAGCAAGATTGGAGCAAAGAGTGAAGCTTTCCCTTCCCCCTTTTCCTTTCCCTTGTTTGGCCGAGAGAGAGAGATGGTGAGGGAGTGTGTATGTTTTGATTTTGGAGGGAAAATGAAGGAAAGGCTAGCCATAAGTTTGTGAAAAAGGCCAACTCTCAATAGTGGCTCAATAGTGGCTTGCATTACCACTTTCTTTCTTGTTTGATACACTTAACTACTAATCCTCCAAGGTAATTCCTCTAGCACTACAATTACTCATACATATTAGCCTAGTATTAAATCCTCAAATCTCCAATTAGTCGTGCCGGTGCGACTTTCGAGAACTTTCGATGCGTGCGCGATAAAAGCTTAATTTAAGAAAATTCATGCAAAAATAGTAAAATTAAATAACACTAGGGCAAAATAATTATAAAATAGACTAAATTAAAATAAAAATATGGGTCCTCGCAAGTTCTTTGTCTGGCGACATCTACATAACGCTTGTCCTACCAATTTAGATTTGTTCAAAAGGAACTCCAGTTTGTCTTCGATGCGGTACACATGAAGATTCGGCTACCTATTTATTTCTCCAATGTCCAACATCAGTCCGAATTTGGAGAGCATCACAGCTGGGATTTAACTTCGAAATGGGTGCACCAATTCCTTTATCCATATGGCTGCAGCAATGGATCACAGAAGCTCCTGAGGATGAGGATTGAATATTATCGATATACATCTTATGGGACATCTGTCTAGAGCGGAATAAATTTGTGTGGGAAGGAAAACAAACAAGCCCGGAACATATATTGCTTGCAGTGCAGGCAATGAACCAGAGGAATTTGCCATGGCAAGAAGATATTCAAGACCAACACTCTTCAAATCTCAATGCTTGCAAGAAGCCAGTCAACAGAGGTAATCTTAAGCTATCTTTTGAAGAGCTAGAGACAGACCATCAACATTGTCAGCTCGCAATCACCATTGATGGATCCTTTCAAATAAGTGAACATAGGCATAACGCAGCCGTAGCATGGGTTATTGAGGATAACATTGGCAATTTGATATTTCAACACTCCATTAAAGTTCCGGCTCTCATAGCTTTGCAGACTGAGGCTTTAGCATGTTTATGGGCTCTTAAGCACCTTTGCACCATCTCTTGCCACTCAGCTCAAATCAAAACTGATTCTCTTCTATTAATTCATACCCTAGCTGAACCAGAGAGTTGTCCTCCACATATTCGCTTTATAATAGAAGATATCATATATATGTGTAGGTTCTTTTCTGTACTCCATGTTGTAAAGGTCAGGAGATCTTCAGTAGTTAAAGCCCATAATTTGGCATATGCCACTAGAATGCTGTAAGTGAAGTTTAGTAATGAATTTTATTTCGTTTTTGTTTCTAAAATTGTTTCTAAAAAAAATCATGCTTAAGCTCAAGTCTAAATCAATTGATCTCAAATTCTAAATGTAAAACAACGAGCTCAATTTTGAATTAAAGTTCAAGCCTAATTGGGCTTGAGTTTGAACCCAATTGAGGTTACATAAAAAAAAACACATAATTATAAGTACATGGAACCAAAATTAAATTTTAATTAAACATACAGGATTGAGCTAGTTTGACGAACAAGCCGAGTGTCTCTATACTCAGACTCAACTCAATAGCTTCACTAAGTCCCACTCAAACTCTGCTTTAACTCAATGTTTATGGAGTCCCACTCAAACTCTGCTTTAACTCAAGGTTTATGGAACTCAAATCCAGTTTGACCAATTTGGTTGTGTGCGAATTGTGAGCACGCACAATTTGCTTGCAAAGCTACCATATATATGGTGGACACGAATAAAAGATGAGAAAGCAAAAACCACTGCAACAAGAACTATTTTTACCACACTAGTGGTCTTTTTATTAAGGGATAATTTCAGAAACCTCCCTTGAGGTTTCTGACAATTGCACTCAGCTCCCCCAAGTTTAGAAAATTACACTAACCTCCCTCGGTTCAATAAAATGACTTCAACGCCCTCTACTTAATAGATAATTTACCACTTATGTGGGACACAAAAACCAAACCAAAAGTAAAAGAAAAAATAAAAACCTACAAGAACTCGTCATTATCTCCAACCCTACTTTAATTAACAGTCGTTTTTTTCTCTTTCCCTCCCTTCATTTCTACCTCTTTTGATTCTCTCCTTCCTGCCCATAATCCTATAGTCTCTTCCATCCACCAACTACACCACCATGCAAACCTACCCGAAGTGTTTATTTCTTGTCTACTTCTCTCTTTCCGTGGTACTTAACTATCAACCCCTCTTGTTTATTTCTTCTTGTATTATAATTTGCATACGTTAAAGAATCAAAATTTCCAAAATTACAAATTGAGTGAGCAAATGAAAATTTCATGGTCAAATTAGATGGAGATGATGAAGATGGTTGTGATAGAGGGGAAAAAATGAAATTAATGGGCTATGGTCGGAAAATGAAAAGGGATGAATTTGGGTTATACTTTTATGTCTGTTCGCACTAGAATCTACTATCTTCATTTGGTTTCGTTGTTGTTTGATTTACAAGTATTGGTGGTGGTTTGTTACAAAGATTCATTTCTTCATTCCTAACGCCATTGGAGTATGGGTTTGCTCTTGACATAGGCATCAATAGCAGTTGGCCAGGTCTTTTTTGTTCAAGGAAGGTGATAGGCGATAGATGTTGGGTTCATAATTTGAGGTGTGAAATTAGTCAATAGACAAAATATAATGTTAATTTGGGGCAAGAAACTTTTGAGGGTATTTTAGTTTATGGGTGATATCGAATCAAGCTCGAGTATGGCTCTAGCGAGTTGTTTGAATAAAACTCAAACTCTACTCGATAGAGCTCGAGAAGTTGGCGAGCCTCGAGCTCGACAAATGGTTAGGATCGTAATTATTGTAAATAATTAACCTAAAAAGGTAATTAATTATTTATAATATATTAATTAAATATTACACTGAATACTCGATAGAGCTCGACGAGCTCTCGAATATATGATATACATACTCGACCTTGACTCAAAACCTCAATTGAGTGGTTCGAGCTCGACTCGAACTCAACATTAACTGAGTTCGAATCAAGCAGTTGACCTAACTGCTCGCGAGCTCAAGTCAAGTTGCTCAATTGAATTGTAGCCTTATTTTAGTTGGTGGTGGTGGTTATAGTCGATTTGTAGAAGTGATTCTGGTAGAGTTTGAGATTTTGATGATGCCAAAATTGATATAATTCGAGGATTAAGTTAGGAGTGCGATTCTGGTAAAATTTGAGATTTTAGTGATGCCAAAATTAATAGAATTTGGGGATTAAGTTGGAATTTGCTTAAATAGGTTGATAAGATTTTGGATTTACAATTATTTGGGGAGTGTAACAGGTCTGGATGAAAGTGTTTGTTACCTTTTTTTCGGTTAAATTGATCACTAAACCTTTTTTCATTTTCTTTTGATGTATGATATTGCATAAGGGTATTTTAGGATACTTAAGTATAATTCTAGCTTGATATGAAGGTCAACATAATTTTCTAATTTTGAAGGGAGCTAAGTGAAATTGTCAGAAACTTCAAGGGAGGTTTCTGAAATTATCCCTTTTATTAATCACTAAACATTTTAGTTAGCCAAAATAGTCATTTAACTAATAAAAAGTATCTTTTCTTTGTCACTCAATTTTTAGAAAGTTACAGTTCATCACTTTTCCCCATTTGCTCTAATTTAGTTTCGTTCTAAAACATATTATCCTCACTAACGAGACAAACGACGACAGATCCAGATACCAGTAGATAAATGCCAGTGTATCCATTTCCTATGAGTTTAATAAGTTCGAAACAACATGCACATACATTTTGTACACAATTCAGAGGCCATGATAGTTCATATCCTTCGAGAGTTTTGGAACTTGTAGGTGACCCCTTTACCAGTGTCTATAGCCTTGTCGATGTTTGCTTTCAAGAGCACTAATTGTTATCACCGTTTTATTAACTTTTCCAGAGGAAAGAAAACGGTTGCAAATTCTTCGAAGGACGACTGGAAATCCTCATGTACCTATGAATTAAAGGACAAATAAAAACCTCAAGATTATCCGCACTTCTTTACAAGTTTGACATTTTTTGCATACCTCATAATGCTTCTACCCTTTCAGAACAAAATCACCTATACAACTGCAGTTTTTGATACTAGCAATAGTAGCGAAATAAGCACCCAAAAAAAAAAGCATTGAAATGCCCTTCTAATCATTATGAAATGTATCATTTCTCTCCAAAAGTTTTGACATCCATCTGAAGCATCACTCACAGAATGAGAGTATCACTAATCTATTCACATTGCTAACTAATCCAGAATTTTTTGAGAGTTCTTGGTTACCAAGAAAGTGAAGAAACTGCAAAAGATGAGAAGTCCAGTTGCTAAGGGGAATTTACAGACAAAAATCCTCAGGCAGGCCTTTTGTAACTTCTTCGGAAATGGGTGTAAGACGCAGTTTTTTTGCAGCATGCTCCACATGTGATTCCAATGCCAAATCATCAACTTCATTGCATGTTGTGCCCCCATTTCTATCTGCACCATTTCCTCCATTGAAAGATTCATTGAAATGCATTGAAAAAAAAAAAGCATTGAAATGCCCTTCTAATCATTATGAAATGTATCATTTCTCTCCAAAAGTTTTGACATCCATCTGAAGCATCACTCACAAAATGAGAGTATCACTAATCTATTCACATTGCTAACTAATCCAGAATTTTTTGAGAGTTCTTGGTTACCAAGAAAGTGAAAAAACTGCAAAAGATGAGAAGTCCAGTTGCTAAGGGGAATTTACAGACAAAAATCCTCAGGCAGGCCTTTTGTAACTTCTTCGGAAATGGGTGCAAGACGCAGTTTTTTTGCAGCATGCTCCACATGTGATTCCAATGCCAAATCATCAACATCATTGCATGTTGTGCCCCCATTTCTATCTACACCATTTCCTCCATTGAAAAATCCTCAGGCAGGCCTTTTGTAACTTCTTCGGAAATGGGTGTAAGACGCAGTTTTTTTGCAGCATGCTCCACATGTGATTCCAATGCCAAATCATCAACATCATTGCATGTTGTGCCCCCATTTCTATCTACACCATTTCCTCCATTGAAAGATTCATAAAGAATCTTTGTGCAAGCTTTGAGAGGATCAGAATTATCATGTTGATCAAAGCTCTGAAAAGAAGAACGAGGGTCAGCAATTTCCAGCATATTGCTGTGAGCAGATGCTAACCCATCTGTCAAGTCCTGAACATTTTCTGTTGATTTATTAGTTAGGTTCCCTTCATTATCAAAACTGAGTTCTCTGGTAACTTGAAAATTTTCATCAACTCTTCCATCTAATGATTTCTCAGTGCCACAAATAGATGCTACTGGCACTGAATCATGGTTCCCCTGCAGAGTTTGATGCATAGGGATCTCTTGGTCCCAAGAAACCTCATTTTTGAAGTCTCTAGATGGACATGGGTAATTGCAAGCTTCAGTTGATATTCCCCCAAGATGCTGAAGGCCATCTTCCTGGCAACACTAAACAAAGTCAACTGGTTTGAATAGGATCACAATGACAAAAGAAAATTTTAACTCAAGGCAAAGGCAAAAGATACATGTTAAACTAGCAACAGTTTAAACAGTTAAACTTCACAAAAAGATCGAGGAGTATCATAAATTTAACTTAAAGAAACACTGAAAGGCAAAGTCATCCTGCCCATACTTTAGAAAGTAACTGAACACAGATAAAACAAGTTACAATTGTCAACTTCATTTCATATCTGCAGCAATGCATATTTTGATACTAGTCTGTGTTACAAGAGTGAATATGGTTGAAATACCTGTAACGAAGCCATAGCACTCTTAAGCTCATTGAAAGATGCCATCCTGTCGAAAGCTTGATACTGCAACTCAATTAAGGATCCTGCAGCAGATCCAGAGTCGTAGGCATCCCTTGAAGCCATGCCAGAATCATTTGCACAAGAAGCCCTTAAAGAAGAAGCTGGGAATAGAGCCATCTCTACACCCTTTTGAGCTTGAGTAGAGAGTAAATTAACACTATAACCCTTTGAAGTGCCAGAGCTCTCTGGAAGAAACTCTCTGGCATTTCCAGCCTTGGGACTTTTACAAGGATAGCACTTGTCAGTGCTACTAGCTGGAGAACTTTCTTCAGAGTGATTCTCAAGGAGGTCATAAATCAACTTTTGGATATCACGTCGCTTGAGGGAAGGCTCAGATGATGGGAACCAATATGCACCAAGCTGGAGAGAGGCCAAAAAGAAAGTTTGCAAGAAAATATTTAGTCCCATTCTATATGCAAATTCAGAGCAAGAAGAACAGAGAATCCAATAATTAGCACCAATAGACGTACAACACAAAATAGCACTACCATATGCTTTAGATAACAGCAACTCAGACACTATACATATGTAACTACATAGCAGGCTCTAATGAAATAAGAAACTGAGGTGACATGCTATAATGATGCATTCCCACAGAGATACCTCCATGCGCTTTGATTGAATAATTTCTACTGCCAAGCAGGACTAGATATTGATGCTCAGCTTCACTTCATTCAGGAAATGGTTGCAGCAAAACAAGTTCAGATATTTTTCACAGAGCTAAATAACAGCTCATATGAGACTACAAGTGTAAGAATATAATACGCTCCTATGAAGTAACAAACCAAGGCAATAAGTTACATGGACTCGTGCCATGCAGATGTTTCAATGCCTTGATGAAAATTCTAGTACCAAGCAGGAATAGATGAATATTCAGCTTCACTTCATTCGAGATGGTTGTTGACAAAGAGAAATAATACGACAAGTTTATTTAGGACAATTGCAACCTCAATTCCACAATGATGTACAATTAATTTCTAAATCAAAAGCATAAGAAACCTTTTTTCTTTCATTCCCAAACAAAACTAAGCCGTGGGCATTTTTTATTTGATACTTACCTTGAATTCCCCCATTCCCTCACTAAAAATTGAAAAGTGCTATTTAGACAAATAAAGCAGCATAAAAACATGTAACTTTTCTAGTGGAGAAATCTCAACCACTAAAAAGTAACTAATAGATATTTGAAGTTGTAATTCCATATGCCTAACTCTATAAGGGCATCAAGAGACGCAAATATGTTGGCTTACATCAAATGTTGAAGTATATCAAATTGCACAAAAGCAGCGAACTTTGAAATGTGCAAAGCCATTATGCAGAAAAAATGCCACGTACGCCACTAAGTAAGGTGTAATCTGACAGTATCAGCCAAGAAGTAGCTACTGAGATCATTCCACAAAATGATCCGTCAGAAATTACAACGGAAAAAGCAAAAGATTGCATTATCATATCATTTAACCTCTGAAAGACTATAATTAGACACAAAGGTTTGTAAGCACTGCATACTCAGAAACTACAAACTGTAATCAATATGCAATTAAGCAATAAAAAGCTTTTGTATCCACAACAAAACCACACAAACTAACACTTGCCATAGAAATGTGTTAGTGACAGTTTCTTGCTTGAGGTGATTTTGACCAAAACCAATTAGAAGCATGAAATCAAGTTTGTTGCCACATAAAGATCATAAACCAACAGAAATATGAGAAGAAACAGATAATATACTGAGAAAACACAATAATCAGTGACTAAAAAGTTTGAGGAAAAAATTACTGTCTTTTGGGGGGATATGTATAGCTTTATTTAATGTCCATGTTAAACATGACTCAATTCTAATTATGGGAAGAACAGCATGAGCAACAGAGATGAGCAGCCAACTTACAAACACTGAAAGTGGTGTTATCTTGAATGGGCTGACAGTAGCTGGGTCTTCCTCCAAAAACTGCTCGACATAGTGGAGCAAGAAGAGACCACAATCGTATGAATTTTGCTGCTGTGGAAGCTGCAAAAGACAGGGAAAACAAGTAAATGTTCAAGAATTCTCCATGAACAAGTAATGTCCAAAAACAAGTGAAAAGATAAAAAACATTTAAGACTTTGTTAAAGAAGAAATGGTAAAAGGGTCACACACAAGGAGGAAGTTTTCCTTCAATATACCAGGTATCAAAGCACCAGCAACAGCAGAACGAGCAAGAAGACTGACTACTTTATCAGCCAAACAGGATCCCAAAAACAATGAAAACTCCGTAGCATAACATTCACTCAAAACAATATATCTAATCCACCTCTCCTAAATTTTTTTGGATTGAAATGTAGCGAAAAAAACTGTTATGGTGGGAGTTCCAGGAAATTGAAAAGGGACATCGGCATTTCTCTGCTCTTCATCATGGCTTCATATGAGTAAGCAAACAAGAATATCATGAAAAGTATCAGAAAAGTATTCCTTTTTGCCCACTTCAAATGACCAAAACAATATCCAAGTATTTCTTGCTCATTCCTGATTTAAGTGTCAGAAATATACATAAAGCTGCTTTTTTCCACTGTTTGAATTAGGATTGAAAAATGATTCGAGACCATATACATGTAAAGTTCATTATTAAAATCTCAAAAATACCTAAACCTTGAAATCTACCACATAATCTATCTAGCCTAGGTTCTTCTTTAGGTTTTGCATATTGTAAAGGATAAACCATTATAGTATCGATATCTTGTGTGCTTTCAATGGCATTGATAATCAACTTAAGAATTCATACTGATTAATCCGAAGCCCTTCAAAACAAAAACCATCAAATTACTCAATAGATACCATGCTTTGACCAAATGTGCAAATAAATCAGGCACTTTCAAACATACCCACCTAGCAGATGACAATAGCGTTACATAGAATCTTGGCTTAAAAAGGGGAAAAATCCACAATTAGAAGGAAGAAGACAATAACCAGAGTCCAGTGGCTCATTATGACAATATGAGGAAGCGAAAAATAGATCCCATTTACTGATTTGAAGTGTTTCACAGGATAATTCAATGCCTTTGTAATGATGATATGAGACTTGAATAAGATAACTAAACACAGCAGAATGAGATAGACCATCAATAAAACAAGGAGTGAGGTACACAAGAAAGAAGGAAAAGGAGGAGAAATATCAATGAGGCGTTTTAACTTTGAGGCCTCAAGAAAAACTCGATCGCCTTCTCAAGAGTCTTGCAATTCAACTACGCAATTGGCAAGATTTTTATACAAAGTGGATTATCAAAGTCTGCTTTTATGAATTTGATTTCAACTTCACGTATGCAAACAAACTTCCCATATAGATTATTCTAGTATAACATGCAAATAAAGTCTCTAAAGTTTGAAGGTGGCACCCCTGCCAGTCCTGCAGCAAGCAGCTTCTAAACCAGAATAGATGTCTAGCACTCTCATGTCAGTAGACAAATGCTGGGATGGTGTATGTCAAGCTGCCCAGATTGTATAATTCATGGGACCAATATAATTCTGCTAACAATCTCAGCAAAGGAGACAATAAGCTTTATCATCTCCCCAAAAGTGTAGAAAAATGGCCATGAAGTTATTTGCAAGGAGGATCTCACATAGTACTGATGAAACAAATAATGGCCCAACCATCCAAAATTGGGCTTTCCTTTAGGGAATCTTCCACATAACATAAGATTCCTTTAAACATGAAACTGCTATTTGCATTTTTTTAAAAGCAACCTCTACTTTGTGTACTCTTGTATACCCGTTTAAATCTTGTTCAAAGCAGAAAGATAGTTCTTTGCACTTAACCAAAAGCAAACTTTGCCAAACTCTGAATCTTTTCCAGATAGAGGGGACAAATTACCAAGCTCAACTATCTAGCTTAATTAGTAGAAAAGAGCAATAAATTTCACATAGCATTGGATTCAATACATCTCTGATCTAAACTCCTATTTGAGCCTCATTTCTGGATTCTTCTTATATGTGATCTGCAGTAAGCCATAAGCAGAACTTGTGCTGGACAAATAAAATTGTAGACGCAGCTCAATAGAAAACAGAAAACAAGAAATAGCAAACTGTACACCCACAAAACCATCTTGAAGATCATCCATCCACATAGACCTTTAAACTTTTTAACTCTATAAAATCCCGCGCACAGCATTGTCAGAAGCGGGCAATAAAACATCCAACATTATTCTGGTTGATTAAATGACTGAAAGTCATAAATACTATTAGTGAGTAAGAAACAATAATATCAATGTCCTCCGCTTCATTAAATGACCTACACCACAATGCACATCATAACAATGAACCTTCTGATAATATTCATCCTATAATTTGTAATTTTCTATTCTTATGACTGATCTCTAATTCCTTAACTTGTATCACATATGGGATGTACAGCTGTTCTCAAATTGGATCATCCTCCCAAAAGTTAGCATAGTCTAGTAGTTGACAACTTAGTTGACATTGTCATGGATATATACAATTTGATTCGATTTGCACAGCCTTCCATTTAAGTCGAAGAAAAAGAGAACTGCTTATGATGCAAGAATGAAATTATTAGACCAAAAGTAACCTCATATTGGGACAAATAGAAGTTACAGTAACAGTGCTTTCCAGTAAAGGCTACCATATCATAAAGGGCAAATTACTAGAAAACCCCTTTTATAGTTAACCTGCTCCTGAACGATGCTTTCACAATGCACTTTTACCTCTCTTCCCTTATCTTTTTGACTAAACTGAAATCACCTAATTTTCTACATACCCATATTACATGGACTCAGGTTTCGATTTTGAGCATAGGCATGCGTCCAAGTGTTGGATATCTAATGCTCTGAAATTTAGAGGGTTTCGAGCATAGGCATGTGTCCAAGAGTCGGATATCTAATGCTCTGAAATTCAGAATAGGGGGACATATCTATACTTAGACATGGCCAAGGTTCAGGGTCAAACCAAAACCAGACCGGAATCCGAGCTGTGGTTTAGTTGAACCAGAAGCGAAACAGGCTTCGAGGAACCAGAACCGGGGTCAAAACAGTGGCTGACAGTTCCGACTCAAGTTATATAATTTTCTCACTGAGATAATTGAGAAAATTATATTTTTGTTTTATTTAAAACGTTCAATAATGGTGAGGTACTTTTCCATAGAATTTGTTCATTTTTCATTTTCCTTGTCAGCTAATACTACATTGGAAGTCTTATATTTCTTCTACATTCATTTTCTTTAGTTTCACCTTATTCTAAATTCATTGTCATATTTGAATCAATTTTATAATCACAAGTGATTTAAGTGTAACTAGAAGCAACTGGAACCATAGCCGGAAGGAACCGGAACCATTATTAGAAGGAACTGGAGGTTTCAGAACTGTATCAGTAACCATCCCTTCAAAGTCCAATTCAGTTCCACCTTTCAAAGGAATCGCAACTGGCAGTTTTGGAACTGTGGCCAGCCCTAGCTATTGTACTTAAATATTTGATAGGGGATATGCATGAAACTTCAAGCAAATCGGTTAGAATGTAAGAATAAAATGATTTAAATGTCTCTGAAAAAGATGAAATAAGCGTGATTATTGTTTTCCAGTTTAGAAACTATGATGAGTTAGGATATAGACTTATGTGGGTAAAAGTAGAATGAAAGTACTAAATATTGGGCAGATCAGTGTCTTTGATGACATGTTTGGGCATTTTTTGAGGATGTATTTGCAAAAGTGTTTTGAGGGTACATCAGTATAGTACTTCCATGTCCATCGATCATTCTTAGTCTATTATCCATACTCGCAGAAGAAAAACGCAGAGCAATCTTAGAGCTCCAATGACCTATTCCTTCCCCCAAAAACCATTTTATCACCATTCTTTTTGTGTGGCCTGCCCAAAAAATGAGTTCTTCTCTTCGTTTACTCGCCATAGATCAACTTCTTCAGTTTCACCACCTTTGACAACTTCAGCCATGTAATACCACCCGCATTTTTATCCTTGTAGTGTCATGCGACATGGCTATGCTAGGGCAAAGTGATGAGTCCATGTCATTGGTCCACAGTAATAAACGGACACTAAAAAGTACATTTTTAGAGTAGATCATATACCAACCTTTTTTCCCCAGTCTATTACCCCTTCATCTACCACTAGGTTAAAAGGATTGCTATCATATTGCCTCAAGCCGATTGATGGAACTCCAATTTGGTATGAAAAATTATTATAAGACTCTGTCAGCAGTCCATAGTTAATTATTCAAATCTGTCACAAGTTTTGACTTTAGCCAGTGAAAATCCACATTTGGTTTCTAATAGAAAGTGAGAGAAGTTAACAAAAAGATGGATTGATCTGTTATTACTGGCTGAATCCGCCACATTGTAGAAATCCTCTTTTGGGCTTTTAATCATTGATGGCATGGCTTCATTATTTGTTAGAAATTGCACTCACCAAGCCTAGGAAAAACAAAAGAAATAGATGTTGGATCTAAAAATTAGCCCAGCTCAAACTGAAATTGATCATGTTAAACCATTCCCCTGGTTCCCAAGATGATTGGAACCACTTTTGACTTCATTCAAAACTAAAACCACCAAAATGACATCCCTGGTGGTCATAGAATAGCTAAGGAGAAATTGTTAGGGTGGTGTCTTCATTCAGAATGTATCTCAAGTGCAACTTCAAATCTTGTGGTAATTTGTCAATCCTCTTGCTCACATTAAGTATTTGTTGCTTTATCAATTTTTTTGGTGAACCAGGGTCAGGCGGTTGCAGGACACAAGGATGGGTTGGGGCAACATGAGCTAACAAAACTGGGGGGATGGGAGCCAACATTTGGCTACAAGGTCATGCACAGGGTGAAGAAAAAAAGGTAAAAGAAGCTGCACTAAAAATAAAAATAAAAAAAAGATGACAAAAGATGGTCAGCTTTTTGGTGGGGTGGGGGGGGGGGGTGGGAACTGTTGGGCATTTATTGGTAGGTTCCCTTTATTAGAACCAGGTCCTTGGTAATTCAGCCTACCACAAACCAAACTTGGTGTTAACTTATCTACAAACATCCTCCTACACTATGCTACAATGCAGCCAAGAAACACAAATTCTTCCTCACAGATTTCTCCTAAACCCACAAGATCAGTCGAATTAAATATCACAAACAGTTAAAAGTAATTTTTTCTGTGCCCACAAAAACAATTTGCTCATCTTACTCAATAATTTTTCCAGAGTCAAACATGTTCTCCAATGTTACAGGAAATTTTATTCTTCAAATCTATTTAGATGGACAGAACCCAGATAAATGTGGCACTGAATACTTTTAAAAGAAAAAACCAAAATTAAATGCTGCTAATGGATTGTGATACTAAAATGTTGCTCTCATATTCTGAATGAAGGATCCCTCATTGGCAATCTCCTATTGTCTCAGATTCTCATAGAGGTACTAATTTTTGTTGGATCCCATCACTTTTTTGTAGACCTTCCTCTGAGCTAGGTTGATAGAGAGGTGTTTTGAGTCAAAGATTTTTCCAAAGCTATGAGAGAAGAATAACTGATTATCATCTTGCAATTTCACATGCCAAGTTACCAATTCACCATAGTGTACCCATCGTGGTAACACACTGAACCAAGCCAGGAATGATAAAAGTTTAACATAAGAAAAAGGATGAGAAAGCTGAGCTTATTGGGACTGCCACTTTTAGAAGAAAATTTTATGAAATATTCCCTCACACGTTTCCCAATCACCTTTTTACCCCACATACATAACATCACTATACTATATCTTCCTACAAACAATCTAAAAACATGCAATCCAAATGGGCTCTAAGAACAGATATACTTCATTTAAAAAATAAAAATCTTTCAGACACTATTTGTTGCAACTCAAAATGCTCATAAAGTGTTTCTTTAAATCATTCTTAGGTGATGTATCATCAAATGAAACATTAAATTCAAATAAGAGTACGATCAATACCTCAAGCGAGACAAATCTCATACTTGAAAACTTTGAGGAGATATCTTCAGATGTTTCCTTTTGTCTCTCTTTCCACTCCTCCCATAAGTAGCTGTTATTTTTTTGTCAACAAGTACTACATCAATCATTCAACATTCAGTAATTTTTAAAATAGTATGGAAGGTAAAATTTTCAATGCTGCACGCATATAAGAAATAAAGGAGGAAGACAAAATGTTAAAACCTTTTGCTTGGATACAACATTCAGAAGAGGTCCAAACTATGGTACATCATTCATTTCTTAAAAGATTCAGGATGGATACAGCACATGGGTGTTTAGCTACACTCTAAAAGGTAGGTCTGTCATAATTCGTTAATCCACAATTAGACGAATAATTACATTTTGTCATATCTCTCACAACTCTCTCGATTGGTTACTTAATGTGAATGGATAAATTAAAGATGCTTTATCTCATCTGAATTGATGACAACAATTATGTCACTGGAACTGCAAAAACCAACTCCTCCACTAACCACCACCCTGACCCGAAAAAATCCAAAAAAGAAAAACACACTACCTTTTGGGGTGGGAGGGGCTGGGGAGGGAGCTAAGAACCTATGCAAGCAATGGATAGAAATTGCAGCAAAATTCCATCAGAGACGTACTTGACAACATAGCATATGTGTTACCCCAGATAGAAAACCATAGCTGTCTGATAATGAACAATGTAATACTTCCAAAATGAATCTACCAAAGCACTACATGATTCTTAATAGAAGATGGTACCTTTGAACTCGGTCCTTAAGGTCCACGTGAGTTCCTCTAATCGAATCCATGTGTAATATGCATGGGACTCTGGCAAATTTCTGAGCATCTTCATCTTAAAGACAGCAAAAATGAATTAGGACAAATTCAGAACAAAATCTCATAAGATATCAGGCCATACACAATGCTCAACAAGAAAGGAAAATCTGCTCATGATAAAGCAAGCAACTACAACAGACAACAGCAGTGAAACTTACCTCTGAAGCTAGCCACTTCACCAGGATGACAAATTACCAGTAGACTCCAATGATAACTGTTAACAAACAAGAGGCAGGCTACTTCACAGTCCCCAGCCTTTAAGAAAGAAAATTACAAAAGATCCTAATTGTGCATTGATATATCTTACCTGTGATTAACAGGAATGAATATAAAGTCCTTTTCAAATAGGTCTACTTTTCTTGTCCACTTGCGGACACGGAGAAAAGCAGCCCTGCCATCAAAAGACCCAGAAGGATATTTGTCCAAGTCAGCCAGTTTCCGAAAGAAGAAGCTATTAAAAAAGTGAAATCTTTGCCTCTTCGCAGGCAGCATTTTGTCCTTCAAGTATCTGTCATGGTGAAAAATTCCAGATAAGTAATTGTGCAACAGAGAACTATGACGAACAATTGTGCAACATATTACTATAAGCAACAATGTTCAGTCAGAAAATGGACAATGGGAATGCTGAAGGCATAAGCATCAAGACTATGGCTGCCACATTAACCAAGGAATCCAAATAACAACATTTAAGCATTATCTCACTCGATAAATTTGGAAAGAAGAATCTTAAAAACAGGGCTATTTTGTCCCAAAGAGTTCCCCCATTTTCCCTACTTCAGTTCTTCCACGTATAGAACCCCCACCCCACCCCCCCCCCCCAAAAAAAAAGAAACATCTTTAGGGGTGGACAGGAGCAGGAAACTATGTGAACAATAGTTGTTGCAGTGACCTACTTGTGCCTTCTCAATTCATAATAATGAAAGAACTCACTCTGGGTAGAATCATGTGACCTGGACCATTTGGAAAGAAAAAGGAAAGAAAAAGAATCATGATCCATAAAAGTGGAAAAAGGAATTTGATGCAAACTCACTTAATGTAGAAATCAATTATAGTGTCGTTGACAAATGTATCAGGTTGTAGTAGGTCAACATCCCTTTTACTAATGGAGACAGCATCAACATCCCCTTCTGGGTAGATAAAATCTTCAAAAGGCTTGAAACTGCATGTTTACAATAAAAATAAATAAACAAAAAGGACCCTTGTTGAGCCATGGATGAGTTAAGCAATACTGCACACATTCATGAATACTTGTAAACAATGGAAGAACTAAAAAAAATGGGCAACCCTTTCCAATGAATAACCAGTTAGAATGTCCTAATAGCCCACAGCCAAGGAAATAAACATGTACACCTCATTACAGCACTTAAAAAATTAAATAAATTCACATGAAGGTAAAATATTTACCCTTCAACCTTAGCATTCACCATAGAAGACCACCAAGAATGTTTATACTTTCTCGGATGACATCAATTCTAGTTCACCTAATTCACCACAAACTAAAAGATTTCTACAGCATACAACAAGCAGAAAACAATAACAGTGTCTTCCTTAAACCAGTCTCCTAAATTTGGGAGGAAGCACATGACTTGGATTCCAGCACCAAAATTAGATAGCTATGCAGCAGTTGATTGGTAAATCACAGCAGTTTTGGTTATCTGTATAGACAGAGAAATGGAAGGACATGGTGGTGGTTTGATGGTTGCTGAAGATGTAAAAATGTTATAAATGTGCTACACCAAAGTAACAAAAGTTTATCTTGCTGTACAAGTTGTTTACAAGTTTGATATCTGCTCATTTTTGGCTTCATATGCCCTTTTCAATTTTATAATTATTGTTTCCAGCTCCTTAACAGCGGGCTCAAAAAAAGAAGATTATTTTCTGGGAGAACCATTCATTTGTTGGTAGACTGGAGGATTAGAAGTATGACTCTAGCTTTCCAATTGGCTGTTTTTGCACTAATTGCTACATCATCAATCTTAAGAATGTGACCTGCTGTTTTTTGCAGAGTTTTGAGTCGATTCTTGTACTTTTGGTTTGGAAGTAAAGAGGGGTTTAGCATGAAATGTGTCGAGCTTAGAAGTAACTTTACTGCAAGCTGCACTAGAATTGGTCTCTGATGTGCAGTTAAAATTGACTGATTTTGATATTGGGAATAGATTGTACACAATAGAGAGTATGCTTTATCGCTGTGTTGCAGATACTGCAAATGATCTGTGTCCAAGACATTTCAAATATCCTAATCCCGTAATCTCCAAAATTTAAAAACACAAATGCTCTTCTTGAACTGGATTTCAGCCAATTTTCATGAATTTTTACTACTGATTACTTGTTCCCATCGTGGAAAAGCTATTCTTTATTCACACGTGGACAATACCAATTTCAAAAGAACTACAGAAATCTTAAAGTCACAGCAAATGGTATCTATCAATCTGTTCCTAGTAAGCAGACTGCTTTCTTAAAAGTGATTTGCGTGAAATTCAACTAAACCATTCCATATTGCATATATCATCTTCTATTGATACAAAAATGTTCTTTCAGTGTGGCAATATTAGTTTGGATTGGAGGAACAGGCCACCAGGAAAATTCATTTTAAACAAAGTTTCATGATAGCTACTGATGGAAGAATGATGATTCCATTTACCCATCATCAAATTTCAAACAAAACTGAAGTATATAAATACCACTATGTACAGATCCGGTAGATTAATCCCAACATATTTGCTTGCACAGAAGAAATAATTTAGTTAATCAAGTAGAGTTGACCTCTCTCTCCTCTGCTAAAAGTATATGCTTAAAGGTAATTAATTTCCCTTAGACCACTTATCTATATCAAGAACTGAAAGAACAAAATAGCATTTCAAATTAACTCAAATATTATGCATCCAACACTAGCCATTAACAAATCAAAAACTAAAACCAATTAAGTTGAATATTTTCTCAACACCATCTACTCTGCACATGGTCTGAAGGCTACTTAAGAATTTTTCCAATCTAATTTGAATATTGACCTTAATAACAGCACCTACAATGAAACTAATTATTCTCTTAATTGTTGATAAATGCAAAGGAATGACGCATATGAAAGAAAAAGTTAGAAATAAGCTGCAAACATGCCTCCTGGGAAGCAGTCTGAAACTCACTCTGGAAAGTAGCTACTTCGGAATGGCAGAGTTAATTGTCCCAATGTCTCCCCATATTCTTCCAACTCAGTACTGAAAGAAAACAACCAAGTTACATCGTTGCAAATATCAAGAAAATGACTGGAGTCATAGATTACTCGAGGTCTATTTAAGTAACCAAAAATGAACAGGGGGATCAGTTTCAAAGTAAAAACAGTTCAAGTCATCAAAAGCATAATGTATGTGCACCAAGGAGAACACAATCTTTAATTATTGCCTTAAGCAGTTCAAGTCTAATCTCTGCATTCAGGAACTAGCAGAGCTCAAGACAGGTTTGTGAAAGTTAGTTACCTGACTTCTAACTTGTAAATGGAACCTGGAGTTGACTAACAGCACCTTTTCCCAAGAGGTAGTAAATTACATTGAACAAGAAGTCTTTGCAGGGATATTGAGAAATGGCATGAGATACATTCTAAGTGATGTTAGACAGTAAAATCACGTTATGCCAGGGCCAGATTAATTCCCATATTCTGGGAAGCTCATGGTGAGAGGAGGAGAAAGAAGCAGACATATTTACACATCTGATACTAGGAAAATCTATGCAGATCTGAATATTAAACTCAATCTAAACCCACTTCGTTTCGAAATTTTACATAAAATACTCTTAATAAATGGCATGATAAGTTTATGATCTAGGGGATATGATCCATTGTGCAAAAGTTGTGAAGCAGAAGAAATTAAAATTCTGGAACATGCATTCTTCGTTTGTAAAAGAGCTGAAGCTGTATGGAAATACTAACTACTCCAGTGAGGAGGAATCCAGAAGTCCAGACATTTTGGTAACAACAGTAGAATATTCAAGAAGCAGCAAGAAGAAAAATGGAAAAGAATATATCGCCCTATCACCATGCCAGAAAATATGCAAGGCAAGGAATGAATGAAATTACAACTCAAACCAAAAAATGTGAACACACCGATTCACCAAGCTGTAGAAGAATGGTCAGATTACAATGAGGTTGTCAATAAATTAAAGGACATTTAATCAAGAAGAAAACAAGATTCAGGGGAGTTGGCACCCACCTCCACAACAGTCGATAGGTTTGAATAAGATATAGCACTAAATAGAGACAAATAGAAAGCAGTATTTCTGATTGTTCGCAAAGGAATTGGCAATGCAAAAGGATAAAAACAAGGGATGTCCCTGAAATGAATTATGAAAATCCATGATAGTGTATAAATCAGGATGGCTCTAGCCAAAGCAAAAGAGGAAAGGTCAAGATATAATGTAATTCTGTAAGTTTGTAAAGCAACAATAAGATGTCAATAAGATTGTATTGCAATCAACAAGATCAAATATAGATGAACGCATAAAACCCAGCTTGCACTCATACTACAAGATAACCTCAGAACCAGTAGTAGGTGTGCATTCCGCTTTTTTTATCATAATGGAGATTCTGCGAATCATAGGTAAGCGATCCTTGATATGGTCATGTCATGAAATTGAGTAAAATGATTCCTTCACCCTCTGGCTTCATAAGCAGCACAGGTTATCTTCATTAATCCACCATCATTATGTAAGCCTTCTGGTACCTTATAGAATTTGTAACCGTTGGACAAGTAATTACCACAATTAACCATATTGTTTGCCAAGTATATTACTCTGATTTTATTAACACTAGGCAGCTCACCAGTTGTTCAAATTCACATCCAATAATCAACAAATCCGACAGAGAAAATTAGGGAACTAACCAGTAGAAAGAAGCCTCGAAAATAAACAAACAAATAAATAAGGCACGTAACAATCAATGGCACCCACATGTAAAATTCATAATCAGCTCTATTCAGAGAAGTAAAATAGTAACCCATCAATTCTCGTGGATCAGACACAACACTATGAATACAAAGTATTTGTTGCAAATAAGACAGACAGCAATCACTCACTCGACTACGACCTTCCATAAAGCATTATATCTCAGATCCAAAGATCGAATTGCCTCACATTTCTGATACCAGCAAACGTCAGTAACTGCAAACTCCAACTTCTTAATTCCTGAATGTCATCAATGCAGGTAGGAAAGATCAAACTATTAGCTATTCAAGCAAGATACAAAGATTAAAACATACCTCAACCAAATTAATGGAAAATATAAAAGAGATTTTCTTTCATCATGCATGGAAGAAGGCTGCTGCATGGAAATCTCAACTCCGAGAAAAATGGCATCATAAAATCTTAATACTCTTCTCAAAAACAAACTTCAATTGCTATAATTCTTTAATTGGTCTCTCCGCCCAGAAAATTCTAACATCAAAAAGGTTGACCAAGGAAGAAAAGAAAACCATGCTTCAGTAGATCACTCATAGCACAAAATACTTTAACATATTGATTTCATAATTGTTGCTTGCAAAAAGAAAAAAAAAGAATCCTTCTTCACATCCTCATTTAATCAAGGTTTTAATGTCGAACTATTACTTCTCATTCCTAGACTTTGAGCAAAATTAACTAATGCTTTCTCCGCTGTCATTTAGTAGGATTTTTCCTGTAGATTAATTGGTGTACACCAGACAACGAGAATCTAAAAGACAAGTTGTTATTTTTTTATTAAAAACCCATTAGGGCATTACACCAGTAGTAACTAGATTAATTGGTGTACATCAGATAAGGAGAATCAAAAGACAAGTACTTATTTTTTATTAAATCCCATTTGGGTATTACTCGACAAGGGTCTTCACCATGTACAAGAGGTATAAAGGCACAGCTGGAGGTGAGCTGTGCATGTTGAAATAATTTGCCTACTCCAAGTGAACGTATAGAGCAAAAAGCCAGTTTGATGCAGTCATCAAAGAGTCACAAAAATTTAGAACAAAAAGTTCCTATAATATTGCTCAAGTAGGCAATACATAACGATAAGCTGCGTATCAGGAGGTGTGACAACTAAGCATCTTTATTCAAGTGGCACCTTAGTTTGGAATTTAATTCGCATAGTTCTTTTAGATTCTTTAGAGTACTTTAAACTTATTTTTATTGAATTTTTCATCTTAATACTGTTCAAGGGTCCTTTTCACAGCCCCTGAAACAACCCCAAAATCCTTGCACCCTCCCACTTGTGCCCTGCGAGTTTATCACTATCTTGTCCTACATCAGCGATGACATAGTCATCAGAGAGCTAACGAAACATAAAATTCAAGATTCCATAATTTTTCCCAAGCTTCAAGTGCACAATTCCGAAACAAGCAGCGTGTCAGGAGGTAGAATGTGTTGACTTAGTCTCTATATCCAAGTATAAACATATCACAAATTAAATTCTCAGAGTTTTAGTTCAGTACTTTCTAGACTTTGAGGAGTCAAAAAAACTTTGATCTTTTCCTCATTGGCAACAATTTCCCAGCAGCCACATTCCTTAACTAACATCATTATGCTAAAAAACTAGTCATAGTTGATTTAGAAAGTCGTAAATGTAATCTGATATCGTGTTTAGGATAGCAAATAGAAGTCCTACTCACAATAGGATTTTATTTTTAGTTATAGTTGCTGATTGAAATCTGCTGACGAGGGGGGAAAAATAACCCTTCTAGCTCCTCATAACAATCAACAAAGCACCACTAATAGATCTACTGTTCCCCTTGCTGCAAAAGGTCCAGACTAGGCCATGTAGTACTATTGCCCATTTTTATCATCACTACAAAATCTACGATTGTGTACTACCTCCACTTCAGTGATTAATCCACTGCGTACAGCAATATATGCATTCATGAAGATACTGTTTCTGTGCTTCCCTCCCAAAACCAGTTATGGTTTCCTCCCTCTCACCTGAGGTGAACATTTATATTTCCTTCAGCAGTCCATATGAAATCTACTTTCTGTAATTGAAGTATGTCACCAATTAGCTGCTCTTAAGTTCAAGCAAAACCAATTGTTACATCCACTCAATCAAGGTGAAAATTTATATTTCCTTCACCCTATTTATGTTTCTTTCAATCTGTCCAAATACTATTTGCTTTCACTAGATGTGTTAATGATTAGGCTGTCCATAACTTCATGTACCCTACATTGAAGAAACTAAATTTCTCAAGTGTTTATTTACACCCCAACTTGATATACATCCCAGCCCATCAGATTCAATCATGTTGAATTGGCAAATGCATTAAGGAAGTAATTACATTGTAAGACTTTCTACCAAACCTCTTCTCTAACTGAACGAGATCAAATTAAGAAATAATGCCGTAACGAACAAAAGAAACTGATTGTGACCCAGGAGCTTTAGGAAGCAACAGAAAAATGAAAGAATACTTATGTTGAAACAATTAATAACTCTTAGTGACAGCAAGAGACCTAAGAATCAGGAAGTAAGCAGCTGATAAAATGTTTTCAAATTCATCCATAAAGGGTTGGGGCATAAGTCAAGTGGTCCAACTGGTTATATCCAATGCAGCTAAGCACCACAACTTTATTTCCAACGTTGTTAAAAGTCAAAAAATATAATACTATCAAAAAGACAGAGAGAAGGAAAACCTTCATTTAAACAAAAAAAGAAAAAGTATACACATTCAAAATCTTGCTCACAGAATTGATTAATGATGAGCTATCCATACATTAGAGAAAGAAAAGTTGCCTTTGTTTGTACTTGTACAATATTTAAAGGAAGAACACCAGTTGGTCAATGATGTCTCTCCCCTTTTATCTTTGTTCTTAAACTTCCAAACACTAAATTCTGTTTGTAATTACCAAAATAATCACCCATCTATTCATATATTTTGAAGAAAAACAAATCACATATACATAACCTTCTGGGTAAAAATTCATAATAATTTCTGTAGAGTATGTTTGGATAGACCGTGTTTGGTTACCTAGCTTTAATGTTCTAAAACTACATTCTTTTTTCCAGTTCAGGGGAGACTCCAAGCCTTAAAACAGGAAAGGGGAAATGAAACGGCTTGAGAGTTGAAGCAGGGACCTCAAGATCACCTAGTTAACGTCTTCAGCAGCTACGCTGGTATCTTGGGGACAATCTGAATTTCTAAAATTAGTTTTCACCAAAATAATTCCACAAAGATTTCGTTTTTACACTTGCAGAGACATCTGATGATCCTCGACTAACCTTCATGCCCAACTATACTTGTGGGCTAGAAGGTACTTAGGTATTTGGCCATCAAACCTAATGGCTTTCATCATGTAGCATTACAAATGTGTCCTTAGGCATCACCAATAACATTTTCCTAATAAATTTCATCAGGCTTATGATAATGCAAGCTATATCAAAATTTTGACCCCTACTAGTACTAAAGAATGCTTCTTCAAACCTATGTAAGTTTTCTCTATACACCAGTTGTGGGAATATTTTGAGTGTGTTTGGACAGGAGATTATTTGCCCAAATATATTTGCTTACATCACCATTACAATTTCCAACACACCTTTTTATCTTCCCAATTACCTTTTTATCTCACATACATCACATCACAAAAAGTGCTACAGTAAAAATATCTCAAATAATTTACAATCCAAACACACTCATTGTTTTCAATTGCATCCAGATGGTAGATGATATTCATTTGAGCAGCATGATAAGTTAAATAATCATTATTTTTGAAGTCTGCACTTGATTTGTGGGATTTTTAGACCATAGTTTAGCTTTCGGGCTCATAGCCTCCTTACCATCTAAATATGTACCCTTCCACTTGTGCTTTTACCAAAAGGTAAAGACATTAAGATTTCCTTGATAAAGCAACAACAACATTAACTTTGGAACAAGATTTTCTATTGTTTTCCATTTATTAAATTTCCTTTTTCCAATTACATTTCCCTTCTTCACTCTTTCCAGAACCTTATTAGACAGTTACACAAGGAGCATGCTGCAATGACTTCTGGCCAAGTATCAAATGCTTCCCATCAATGTCAGCTAGAAGGCCACTCTTCTTCTCTTTTTTTTCCTTTTTAGAGGGGGGGGGGGGGAGGGGAGGGGAAGAGATGATGTTAGCTATGAGGCAATCCTGGCTTTATATATCAAAATACTCCATTTAAGTTGTACATGCTATTTGTAGAGTCAAGTTCACCAAAAAAGTAAACAAAAAACCTCGAAGCACCTCCATGTCAAAGCAAACTTCACATATTTGATGCCAAATTTCTCTTAAAAACCAGAAGTTGTGGTAGGCATAAGGGCTGGACCCATACAATTAAGAAATTCGTCTAGCTACATATGGACAAAAGCATACCAGAACACAACTTTTTCACCCCAAAATGTTCCTTATGCCGTGAAATTTCCAATCTCCAAAATATTGGTCCATAACATAAAAATAATAACACCTTAAATTTGGTAGTGCAGCCAAGTGGTTCATTGAATATGCCATAATTGGATAAGGAGAACTATTGGACAATTGGTTGGTAGTGATTGAGACAAGAAATGGAGACACGTGTAACAGGGCAGTAGAACAGTAAAGAAGTGCAGAGCGAAGAAAGTAGTGGCTCATGCAACATGCTAGAATATGGGCTGGCGTTGGGAATGGGTGCCAGAAGAAAGCAGGCAAGATTCAAGAAAGTAGACAGACGTAAGTGCCATTTGATACTTGTGGAGACAAATGGTACAGGACTGTTGAGAATACTATAGGTTGAGGGGGTAACAGACATGGGAGGATAGGGAAAAAAAAAGAGAAGAAAAAAAGGAATAACAAACTAAAAGACACAGACTAAGTAAAGACAATGCTTACAATGTAGGTCAAAGGATTAACTCATCATTATCTGTTGACTCAGGTGAACTTTGGACTTTGACCATCAATCATACCAATCAAAGCACAATGGTGCAAAACATAAATTGTTTTGCCTAACAAAGGATAATGAGTCCTTGAACAAGTTCTTAGAATTGCAGTTTTGTTGCCTGGGAAACCTATGCATCCTCTTTTTCCACAAGCTGAAATTTAAGCTCATTTTAACTTCTGAATCTGCTTAATTTTATGTTCCCTTGGGACATATATCTACTCTAATGCATAAGGTATCATACTGGTCCAAAATTTTCCTTCCGATGTCATACTTCTATAGTATATGACTTTTGGATCATCCAATGTTCCAAATTCAAATTCAAACAAAAACATATATCCCTAAATTCTAATTAATTCAAAGATAAACATATATCCTTAAAAAGCATCTAGATAATATAAAAATAATACACAAGATCTAAGATGTATTAATTGGAGTACAACTGAATGCCCGATAAACTTAATCTAATTGAATCTGAAACAACATAAGTTAGTTTCTAAAGCCAAAACTGTCTAAGCTCACACCAACTTCCTCCACCCTGTGGATTAAGTTTGACTTTAACAAACACAATCGTTTCTATAAGCTTTTAAAACTTTTAAAAGTTCTTTACTCTGGCATGGTAGATTACTTCATGGATCTTCTTAGTATTTGCTTCCAATGTATTTGACAGCAAAATAAAACCATGAAATAGAAAAAAAAATAAAGGAATTAAAATAAACAGGTATCATAGATATATAGCTATAGCAGACAACAAGCATTGCGATTAGCATTGAAACACAAAGGCATCAGAAAAGCCTGGGATACAGGTGCAAATATGTCTAGCTAACCTGAATAAATATTATTATTTTCAGCCCCTAAACGTTCTGAAACTGCGCGAACTTTCACCCTAGCTGTCTGAAACTGAACAGAAGTGTAAAATAAACTCTCAAATTGTGAGTGGAAAACTTAGAAAATTTGAAAATTACACAACTGGGTACAATTCAAAGTTAAAATACACAAAATGCATTATTACCCTTCCAAGCCATTGAGATTCAATTTCAACAATATCATCTATTTTCAAGTAAATGTGGAAATTTTCTCTGTCACCATGTGCAGCTACACCTTTAGCTTCAATGCAACTGGCTGAAAATATCAACTCACAAGCTGTAGAATAAACTTTCTGATAAGCTACAAAATCTGGTTCAAATAAAATCTCCTGTACTCCAGTAGCCTGAAAGTAAACAGAAAGAATAGTCAAAAGACAGAAAAGGCTTTAGGAAATGGTAAAACCAAAAATAAGCGGATACCTCTAATCATTAACATCCTTTCCCATTAATCTTTCACCAATAACGAATAATTACCTTTATCAAGACAACAATAATTACTGGAACAGAAATTCAACCACCATATAACAGTCTCACTCTTCTCCAAAGACAAAAATCATTTGAACGACTTATCGTTCCGCAAAACTAACAACTGGAGGGAAAAAGGAAAAAGAAACATTGCACCAGCAGTTACCATCCATCCATTGTAGCACTGGTCGGATGACACTCCTCCAACCAAAGCTGAAACAAATACAAAAGTCATGTCAGAAGGTCAAGTTACACTAGATAAATTGTACAAACTACAAAATACAACAGAATGTACCATCATCACCCATCCTAGTCGACGAATCTGGCGAAGATGTCTCAGTAACACTGTCATCCGCATCAGAAGCAGTACCAACAGATTCATACTGCACAATATTCATATACTCAAAACACTCTTCTGTGAAAAGATGTTGATGGAAGTTCAAATGAACCTAGACAGAGGTGCAATTACACTGGATGAGGACTGCAAGCGGTCATCTTCATTTAGATCATCCTCCTCTTTAGGTGAAGCGGTCTCAGTTTCCGGGCTTGAGCTGCTGTCTTTCGAATTACAGAGCAAATCCCCATTTTCAACATTATTCTCCTCAAGGTACTGTTCTTCACTAATTAAACCAATCAGCGGATTGTCTTCATCCAACCCAGTCATTTTATAAATAAGAAATTAAACCTCTGCAAATTTGAACCCAGAATTTTTATGAGCAAGAGCACCAGCGCTAAAAATATGTTTCCAGAACACGAAACATACATATATAAACAAATCAATTGCAGGAGAAAATTATACTTGAAAATGGAAGTTTTAACAATCGAATTAGAAGAAAAGGACTGCTAGGGCTGCAAAAGCAAGACAAAACAGTAAAAATTAGGGTTGTAGCAGAATTTAAGCAGGAGCGATACAAAGAGGAGTTACGGAAGAACCTGCGCTGAGGTGATTACAGGCCCCGGAGACGATGAAGTCAGCCGGAGACGAAATTCTCCAAAACACGGAGAACGATTCTCGATAGTCGATGGAGTCGATCGGACAAGGGGGAATGGGTTTTCGGGAGGGAGTGAAGACCAGTTGGATTTTTAGTGAAATATATCCGGATGTTTTGGACCGTCTGGCCGTTCAGATCGTACGGTAAGTAATTAATGATTAGTGATCCGTTCCAAAAAAAAAAGAAATTTTATTCTATCTATTATTTTAATGACATAAATATTAAAGGGAAATGCCGTGGCTTAAGGGGGTGTGGTGTTGGTGATGTGGCGAGAAGTGATTAGTTGAAGAGTGTTAGTATAACTTGGCTTCCAACTTAGCTTTCTTATGTTCCTATTTCATTTTCCTTATTCTTTCTTTCTTTCTTTCTGCTAGGAGGAGAACACCACGTGCATTGTAATTTTCAGACTCACCGAGAAATGCTTAATTATTCAAATTGGAATATTAAATATAAAGAGTTACATAAAGGTGCATCAAAATCTTTGTGATTATTTTTTGTAATTTTATTAAGCAATGAAAAGAAGCCACAATTTCAGCTTGCTTACTAAATGACAGTCATTGTTTGTTTTACTGACTAATTTGACAGCAATGGCAATGTCATTAGTTTGAAAATAAATATCACCGTGTAATGTTGTCTTACATTTTTTATGTACACCAAAACCTTCGGCTTTCTCGCTCAAAAAAGTAAAAAAGAGCACAGTGTAGTATTGCATCAAGGCTTGGCCTTATTGTTAGAATATGATACTACCGATCCACTGTTTTTGTAATTGCATCAAACTAACCCAAAGACCGCAAACAAAGACCCATTACTTTGTAGTACAATAACCAAAATGGCTTCATTAGCTTGTAACTTCAAGAAATCTGAGGAAAAGAAATTGTGCTTACATATCAACCTTAGTGAGATAAACTGCATTTGACCAAAAACGAAGGAGGATTACTAATGCAGGGTGATACGAGCGCGGAAGCAAAGAATTGGATCGTAGAGAACACGTTGAGTAATGGATGGAGTTGAACCCAAACTTGGACCACTCAAGAACGGATTCAACGGTAGAGGACGCCACAATCAAGTGTGAGAGCTTGATTGATAAGTCGATAAACAACCTAGGAACCACGCTAGGATGTTTAACTTAAGGGTGTCAATGATGAGGGTCCCACCAATGTTCATCATTGGAAGTGCACATTTTGCACCACCCGTGTTGTGTTTCGAGGGTATGTTATAAGTGCGCAAGACGTTCATGTAGATGAAGAGAAGGTCAAGGCCATCCAAGAGTGCCCAACGCCTACCTCTGTAAGTGAAGTGCGCAGCTTCCATGGCCTAGCAAGCTTCTATTGCTGCACCTTTCACCGCGGTCATGAAGAAGAATGAGAAGTTCTTTTGGGGGGAAACTCAAGATAAGGCTTTCCAATTGCTCAAAGGCTTTCCAATTGCTCAAATGCAAACTCACACGTGCACCACTTCTTGCACTATCTAACTTTGATCTTACTTTTGAAGTGGAATGTGATGCATCAGGTGTAGGAGTAGGAGCCGTACTCATGCAAAGAGGGAAACCCATCACCTATTTCAGTGAGAAGTTAAATGGTGCGGCCCTCAACTACTCGACCTATGACAAGGAGTTGCTTGCCCTTGTACGCGCTTTGGAGACCTGGCAACACTACCTACGTGCAAGGGAATTCGTCATCCACACCGATCATGAGTCCCTTAAACACCTCAAGGGACAACAAAAGTTGAGCAAAAGGCATGCCCGATGGGTAGCCTTCATCGAGTCTTTTCCATACGTCATCAAGTACAAGACAGGTAAGTCTAATGTAGTGGCTGACGCTTTATCTCGTAGACATATTTTGCTCACTGTTTTAGATGCTAAACTCCTAGGTTTCGAGCTCATGAAGGAGTTGTACAAGGATAACTTGGACTTTTCAAATGCTTAAGCGAATTGGGGAAAATCTGACTTTGAAAAATTCTTTGTGCATGATGGGTTCTTGTTTTATCTTACCAAGTTGTGCATTCCCCTAGGGTCTATACGTGACTTACTTGTTCATGAGTCACATAGTGGTGGACTAATGGGACACTTTGGTGTCACCAAGACATTAGCTGTGTTGCAGGAACATTTCCATTGGCCTCACATGCGCAAGAATGTGGAGAGGATTGTTGAAAGATGTGGTGTGTGCCACAAAGCTAAGTCTCGGGTCAACCCAAACGGTTTGTATACTCCTTTACCCATACCTCACCAACCTTGGGTTGATATTTCCATGGATTTTGTACTTGGTTTACCTCGTTCTAAGCATGGCCCATGACTCTATATTTGTTGTGGTAGATAGGTTCTCCAAAATGGCTCACTTTATTGCATGTCACAAGACGAATGATACTTTACATATTGCTGACTTATTCTTTAGAGAGGTTGTTCGTTTGCATGGCATACCTAGAATTATAGTGTCTGATAGAGATGTCAAGTTTTTGAGCTATTTTTGGAAGTCTTTATGCGGTCGGTTGGGAACCAAATTATTGTTCTCTACCTCTAGTCATCCTCAAACAGATGGACAAACCGAGGTAGTCAATAGGACCTTATCCACACTCCTACGTGCAATCATTAAGAAAAATCTCAAGTCATGGGAGGAGTGTCTACCTCATGTTGAGTTCGCATACAATAGGGCTGTGCATAGTGCTACACAATTTTCACCTTTTGAAGTTGTGTATGGTTTTAACCCCTTAACTCCCTTAGATTTGTTGCCATTACCTTCTTCTGAGCATGTGAACTTAGATGGTAAGAAGAAAGCTGAGTTCGTGAGATCATTGCATGACAAGGTTCGTGCCAACATCGAGAGGAGAACGGCCCAATATGTCCAACAAGCTAACAAGCACAGGCACAAGCTTGTCTTTGAACCTGGTGATTGGGTCTGGTTACACTTGCGCAAGGAGAGATTTTCAAAACAACGACAAAGCAAGCTGTCACCAAGAGGAGATGGGCCTTTTCAAGTCATTGAGCGCATCAACGACAATGCATACCGCTTAGATCTGCCTAGTGAGTCCGTTTCTTGCAGGGGACGAGCACGATTTGAGGGCAAATCCTTTTCAAGAGGAGAGGAATGATGCGGTTGAGCACGAGACCCATGGCGCTCAAGTGGACCCTGTGAAGGTGCCCCAAGACCCAGTGACACGAGCACGAGTTAAGAGATTCAATGAGTCGCTTCAAGCCTTGGTTCATGCCGTCCAAACCCAAGAAAAATCGCCCATTGAAGGGATTGAGTTGGAAGACCCTTGCAAGACTACTAAAGTGTTGCTGACAATTGAAGATGCAAATGTTCAAACTCCAAACGGCAGAGTGGGCCGCTGAGCTGTTCGGGGAGTCAAGGTTATAAATAGCCTTAAGTGATGTTTTACATTCAGTTTTTGCGATATTATTAATAAAATTCCAGAATTTCGTCTTCCATTAAGGCAAATTCCTTTAGCTTGTGAAAGCTAAGTTGAACATCCTAGCGTGGTTCCTAGGTTGTTTATCGACTTATCAATCAAGCTCTCACACTTGATTGTGGCGTCCTCTACCGTTGAATCCGTTCTTGAGTGATCCAAGTTTGGGTTCAACTCCATCCATTACTCAACGTGTCCTCTACGATCCAATTCTTTGCTTCCGCGCTCGTATCACAGGATGTATCCTCTCAATACATCAATAGCATAGGGGATGGTCAACTACTTCACACACATACACACAAAAAGAAAAAGGGGAGTTACATTGGCCTTGATGCAATTCTACCCTTGATCATTTGATGCATGTCAACAGCTAGAATCGCATAAAAAGAGAGACAAGTGCATTAGATAATGTAAAAGTCTACATTTATGAAACTTAAGACCAATAGACTGCAGTCCAGAGGTTCTCATTACATATCAAACATGTTCCAGCTCAAAAAGAAAAATAAGAAAAAAGAAATGCACTGTATAGTATTGCATCAAAGCTTTTCCTTGTTATTAGAATCTTACACTTCAAAGTTAACCCAAAGACCAAAAAACACATTACTTTGTAGTACAATAACCAAAAAGGTTTTCATTAGCCTGTAACTTCAAGAAATCCAATGAAAAGAAACCGTGCTTACATATCAACCTTAGTGGGATAAATTGCATTTGACCAAAAAAGGAGGAGGATTATTAATATAGGCCATAATTCTATCCTCTCAATACATCAGTAGCAAAAGGGATGGTCAAACTCTTGGCACAAAATAACTCAGCAAGTTACACAAGATTTTAAACCAAACAAAAATATCATGATAACACCATCCACGCGAGATATAATGCATCAAGAGCTGATATACATTTATAGCAGGTAATACAGAGATCATCTAGCTACTGTTAGTGCAAAATCTAGTATCCGGGGTCATGCGTTTCCAGGTTTTGATCTTAATAATACTTCAAGGATGGCCGATTCTGTTTCCTACATAAATAAACACGGAGTTTTGTTAATAAAATGGCAGAAGCATTCTAGAGTGGTACTGCAAAAACCAACTTCATACGGTTAAATATTAGCAACAATTACCATATTCTCCAAAAATATATCATAGATTTTTTTTCTTTTATCATTGCCCCTTCCATTTTAATCTAACTTTTTTCACTTACATGAACATAACATTAGTGTCTATCCATGTACCTATATGCTTGACAAGCTTTTTTCATATAATTATCCCTAAAGGCAAAAGCATGGGGCAAAGGTACTGTAGCCAAAGAATAAATGAACAATTTTCAATTACAATATAAAACATGCAATAACTACACATGAACAATTTTCCATTAAATTATTATATGCACAATATAGACACTATTGTAAAAAAAATTTCCATTCATAGAGATTGATGAGCAACCCTAGGGAAAAACCCTCCTAGAACCTCCCAATTTGGTAATATCAGAGTTGGACCTTTTTCTCCCAATGGAAATTGAACTCGATTGTTCTCATGGACTCAAGACCTCTGACACGCAAAGGTAATCAGCAACCTTAAACAAATAATGATGGATGAATAGACACCATGATTAGGGAACAAACTAATCGATAAAGTTTGATTCGAATCCTAAGTTATGAACTCAAGAATTCAAGAGTTAGTTCGTTCAAGAACTTGAAGGAAAAATCCTCACGATTTCTGGTTGTAATTTTTGTCCCTTATTCTGAAAGACAAGAAACCTTATATAGGCGTGTAAAAGATCTAAACTAAACTGCCAACAAAACCTAATCCAATTTGGAATTTCCCTTGCTAAACTCGGCCCAAGTCTAAGTGCAACTAGAAAAACCCTAATCAACTTAACACGAACAAATAACGTTGGTCCATGACTAAAGCAAGCTTATGACCAACTAGATAAGCTACTTTAAGGATTAAAACTAGAGGACAACATGTCCTTTGTGCGATTAACAAACTACTAAACTAGACAGCTTTAACACAACTACTAACTAAACTAACAAGTATGAGATCATTCTTTCACTTCAAACGTACAAGTGAACAAGGTAACTTCATGGTCCACCAAATCTTCAAACTTAATTTGCTCCTTACTTGTATGGTGAATAATCAAGGCTCGTAAAGCTTCCTTTACCCTTTTGGATCTTGATCTTGACATCGGACCACCAATGTTGACCAAAGGATTCTTGACCCAAGGTTGAAGTTGTTGTGCACCCGTATCTGCATCATTCCCTCTCTCCTCGAAAGGATTCGACCTCGAATCTTCAAAGTCTGTATTAAAGTCAAAAGGAGATAGCTCAGACACATTAAAAGATGCACTATGCCATACTCACTTGGAAGTTCCAATTTGTAGGCATTGTCGTTTATTCTCTCCATGACACGAAAAGGTCCATCTCCTCTTGGATGTAATTTGGTCCGTCGAGATGTTGGAAATCTTTCTTTCCTTATGTGCACCCAAACCCAATCACCAGGTTCGAATACAACATGCTTTCTACCCTTATTCGCATGTTTTGCATATTGCACATTTTTCTTCTCAATTTGAGCTCAAACTCTCTCATGCAAGATCCGAACAGCCTCTGCCTTTTTGACACTATCTGCACTTAAACACTCATCAACAGGAATAGGTGATAAATCTAGAGGAGTTAGCGGCTGAAACTCATAAACAATTTCAAAAGGAGAATGATTAGTAGTAGAATGAGTAGTTCGGTTATATGCAAACTCGGCAATAGGCAAACATTCTTCCCACTTCTTCAAATTCTTTTGAACAATGGCTCGAAATAAAGCACCAAGTGTTCGATTGGTTACCTCAGTTTGACCATCCGTTTGAGGATGACTAAAAGTAGAAAATAACAACTTAGTTCCCAACTTTCCCCAGAGTGATTTCCAGAAATAGTTTAAGAATTTCACATCTTTATCACTTACAATAGTACGCAGTACCCCATGCAATCTAACCACGTCCTTGAAGAATAAATCAGCAACATGGCGCGCATCATTTGTTTTCCTACAAGGGATAAAGTGAATCATTTTAGAAAATCTATCCACTACAACAAAGATACTATCCATACCTCTAGAAGATCTTGGTAAACCAAGTACAAAATCCATGGATAAGTCTGTCCAAGGAGCATGAGGTACGGGTAGAGGAGTGTACAATCCATGAGCATTACTCCTTGACTTTGTCTGCTTACATTTTAAACACTTATCACAAATGTTAGCAACGTCACGCCTCATTTTAGACCAATAGAAGTGTTCATGCAAAATGTCAAGAGTTTTATCAACGCCAAAATGTCCCATCAACCCTTCGCCATGGGCTTCTCTAACAAGTAATTCCTTTAGTAAACAGTTGGGAATACATATGCGATTTTCTTTGACCAAGAAACCTTCATGCCTATAAAACTTTTGAAATGCAGCACGTTTACAAGTTTTAAACACATTATAAAAATCATCATCATGTGTGTACAAGTCTTTAATGTGCTCAAAATCAAGTAACTTAGTGCTCATGGTAGTGATCAAAGTATACCTCCTACACAATGCATCTGCAACGACATTATCTTTCCCCTTCTTATACTTAATGATATATGAAAATGAGTCAATAAATGTAATCCATTTAGCATGTCTTTTATGCAACTTACCTTGACCCTTAAGGAATTTAATTGATTCATGATCAGTATGTATCACAAATTTCTTAAGCATAAGATAATGCTGCCATACTTCAAGAGCACGTACAACAGCATACAATTCTTTATCATAAGTAGGGTAATTAAGAGCTCCCCCACTCAACTTCTCATTGAAATATGCCAAGGGTCTATTATTTTGATGTAGGATAGCCTCTATGCCTATTCCACTAGCATCACATTCAACTTCAAAAATCAAATCAAAATTAGGCAAAGCAAGAATAGGTGCTGTAGTTAACAAATTCTTAAACTTATTAAATGACTCTTCTTGCTCTTTTCCCATTGAAACCCTACATTCTTTTTAATTATCTCATTCAAAGGTGCTGCAATAGTACTAAAGTCTTTAACAAATCTCCTATAGAAACTTGCAAGACCATGAAAAGATCTTACCTGGGACACATTGGTTGGAGTCGACCACTCTAAGATGGCCTTTACCTTGGCTGGATCAACACTTATGCCATTTACACCAACAATATATCCAAGAAAGTTAACTTCATGAGTGCAAAAGATACATTTTTTCATGTTAGCAAATAGTCTATTTTCACGCAAGGCACTTAAAACAAGTTTCAAATGCTCAACATGCTCATCTAAAGACTTGCTAAAGATCAATATATCATCAAAATAAACAATAACAAACTTCCCAAGAAAATGTCTTAAAACATGGTTCATTCATCTCATGAAAGTACTTGGAGCGTTTGTTAAGCCAAAAGGTATCACAAGCCACTCATAAAGACCATACTTTATTTTGAAAGCAGTTTTCCATTCATCTTCTTTCTTTTATCCTTATTTGATGATAACTAGATCTTAAATCAATTTAGTGAAAATGATTGCTCCATGTAAATCTTCTAACATATCATCTAACCTAAGAATAGGATGACGATACTTAACAGTAATGTTATTAATTGCACGACAATCTGTACACATTCTCCAAGTCCCTTCTTTCTTAGGCACTAAAATAACTGGAACTGCACAAGAACTAAGAGATTCACGAACCTGTTCCTTTTCAAGGAGGGAATCGACTTGCTTTTGAATTTCCTTTGTTTCTTTCGGATTTGCTCTATAGGCTGGTCGATTTGGTAGAATTGCTCCAGGAACAAAGTCGATTTGATGTTCAATGCCTTGAATTGGAGGTAATCCTTTCGGTAGTTCCTTTGGAAACACATCCTTCAATTCCTGCAAAAGAGAGTAGATTACACTAGGAAGAGAATCAGTTATGCCTAGTGTATAAAAAGAAGAATAATCAGCTTCCCTGTACATAAGTACTATGAGAAGATTTTGTGCATTCAAAGCCCTATCTACCTTACGCACACTTGCATAAAAGCTCCTTTTTTCAGTTTCAAGCTTGTAAATTTGAGTCCCTAACTTTTGGTGTTTACAAAACAAATAGATGTTACTAATTTTCTCCTCAAAAATCTTTTCAGCAATCGAGCAAATCAGGTTCAAAGATTAACCACAATTAGAAAAGACAAAGATTGCTGAACCTATCAGAAGCTCGTAAAGACTGGATCGGACGTCCGACAATCATTGAGCAACATTGAACGCATAAAGAACTCCATCACCGGACGTCCGAAAGAATTAAAACATTTCATCTAAATTCACTGATCTCGATCGGACGCAAAACATTAGAGCACCGGACGTCCGATAAACTGCGCAACATTTCGAACGCAGAACACTGGAGGTACCGGACGTCCGAAAGAATTAAAGAAAATCTCTCTTGCTCACTGCCTGCTGTTGGACGCAAGAAACAAGACTACCGGACGTCCGACACTACCAATGGCTATTTGACTCTTCAGCTGCCTTCTATTCGTTGGAAGTATTAATGGAGGAACTTTTTGGTCTCATATAAATAGAGCAAAGTCAACCACTTCAAAATACTTTTGCACATTGAAACTACAAAAGATCTAGAGCAATTTTAATGAGAAATTTCTCTTCAAAGAAGATTTGTACTCTTAGCTGTGTAGATTTCGTATAAGTTTTTCTTGTGTGAGAAAATTACTTCAATAGTGTAGTTTTGTGAGGGTTATCCGAGTGATAGTAAAACTTTCTAACTTGACCAAGTGTGGCTTGGGGTAAGGAGGAAGTGATCCTTCTTTTGTATACAAAGATTGGTTGTAATTGATCAACTTGAAGAAACTTGCTCTATAAAGTGATATTCAAACTCAATAGGAGTTTGGAATTTGGTTTGCTATTCTATCTCTTCCATTTACTATCTTGCAATATTAATTGTTCATCTCTTCTCCTCACGAGTATTTGTGCTTTCTCATTATTTGTTATATTGTGTGGTCATCTAAAAAAAAGGGTAAATTTCATATTTAATCAAAAAGTGTCTAATAACTTGATTAGTTTTTAATTTACCTAATTCACCCCCCCTCTTAGGTTGTTTTCGATCCTTACAATTAGTATTAAAATTTGGTCTCCTAGAGATTAAGCTCAATCGATTTTGGAGTAAAAATGACAACCAACAATGCCATGTTTTTTGAAGGACAATCTGTCACTAGACCCCCAATATTTAATGGATCCAATTATGTGACTTGGAAGAAAAGAATGATTATCTTCTTGCAATCTATTGATATTGAACTGTGGTTTATTGTTAATGAAGGTCCATTTAATGTCTCTATAACTGATGAAGTCACTCATAGATTAAAACCAAAAATCAGAAATGAGTTGACTTTTGAGGATAGAACTCATCTCATTTTGAATGCCAAGATAATGAATGTGTTGTATAGTGTTTTAGATTCAAATGAGTCTGTTAGAGTCAAAGGTTGTAGATCTGCGAAAGAGATTTGGGATAAACTAAGAGAAATCCATGAAGGAAGTGAGAATGTAAGAGAACAAAAAAAATCAATTCTAGTTACTAGGTATGAATCATTTAAGATGGAACCTCATGAAAATATTGATAAGATTTATTGTAGATTCAATGATCTCATTAAGGATTTAGAGGTGTTGGAAAAGGAATACACCCTAGGTGAGAAAAACAGAAAGATTTTGAATGCTTTGACCAAAGATTGAGTGAGTAAGATGACTGCCATTGAAGAGACTAAAGATCGAAATTCTATACCTATTGAATCTCTCATTATTTCTCTAACTTCTTATGAGTTGAAACTTAAGTCTAAGGTGCAAGAGGAAGAAGATGCAAAAGTGAGAAGGAGCATTGCTTTAAAAGTTTCTCAAGATGAAGATGATTCGGCTTTCTTGGATGGAGAAGATGTAGGAGTTGATGACAATGATCTTGGTCTCATCACAAGAAATTTCAAAAGAATTCTCAACAAAAGGAGATTCAGAAGAGGAGGACCTAGCAATACATTTCCAAATCAGTTCAACAATGTAAGAAACAAAGGAAAACAAGAGGCCAATAAAAAGCAAACGAACAAATGCTTTGAATGCAGCAAACTTGGACATTACATGAGTGAGTGTCCAATGAAAAAGAAGAAAGAAGGAAAAGTTGAACGAAAACCAAAGTTCAACAACTTTCAAATCACATGAAATGATTGCAACTCGGATGGTGATATTGAAGAGAAAGAGAAATCTACTCAAATGACTTTTATGGCCATTGGTGATGATGAGGTAACTACTTGCAACTCTCAACCTGTTAGTAATGATGAATCTGAAGATGATGTTGAGTCTTTCATTGAGAGACTGCATAATAGGTTGAAAGAATCTTATGTTAGAAACAAAGAACTAAAACAGAAAATTAGTTTTTTTGATTCAAGACAATGCAAATCTTTTTTGACAAAACAAAATGCTGAAAGCTGAAAATGACTATTTAAAAAAAGATGAGAATGTTCTACTTTTTGAGCTTGATAGAAAAATAAAACTGTGTGAGTTGTTCAAAAAGGAACAAGATGACTTGAAAAGAAGAATAGATGGTCTAAATGAGTTGCTTAAACACAAGAAACAAGACTGTTTTCAAAAAAATAAATCAAAACCTCACTCTGACATTCATAAGAAAAGGTTGAATTCTAATGCAAAAGAATTTAACATCTATAAGAAAAGGCAAGTCAGATTTGTTAAACTTGTCTTTGTAAGCAATTCGCTAACTATGTGTAGCTTTTGTTGCCAAGTTGATTACATGAAGAATAATTGTTATGTAAGAAAGAATATGAGAAATGACATGAAATACATGTGAATAGTTAGACATAATGCTAACTCTCAAGAACCCAAAAAGTAAATGGGTACCAAATATCATCTTGTGAACTCTTGTGTATGTGAGTTTGGTGAATATCATTAAGGAATCAAAATGGTTCATAGATAATGGATGCTCAAGACATATGACCGGTGATCCATCACAATTCATCAAGTTCAAGTGAAAATCAAGTGAAAAAGTAACATTTGAAGATGATAACAAAGCCAAAACAGTTGGAGTTAGAGATGTTGGTAAGAATGTTCAAACTTTTGTTCACAATATTCTTCTAATTGATAATTTGAGTTATAATTTATTGAGTGTTAGTCAATTGTGTAATAGAAATCTGTTTGTACTATTCAAAAAGTATGAATGTCTTATTCTTGACTCAAAATTCAACATTATTTTCAAGGAAAAAAGAGTGAATGATATTTATGTAGTTATTCTTGAAAATGTTGATTCTTCTAACCTTAAATGTCTTAAAGTTGCAAATGAAGACGCTTGGTTGTGGCATAGAAGACTTTGTCATTTCAATATGAATTTGTTAAAAGAAATTTTAAAAAAGAAACTTGTTAGAGATTTACCAAAAATTAATTTTGGAAAGGACAAAATTTGTGATGCTTGTCAATTTGGAAAACAAGTAAAAGTTTTCTTCAAACATAAGAACTGTGTTTCTACTTCAAAACCATTGGATCTTTTACATCTTGATTTATTCGCTCCTACACAAATTGCTAGCTTGGGTGGTAAAAGATATTATTTGGTTATTGTTGATGATTATTCTAGATACATTTGGGTGATATTTCTTGCTCACGAGAATGATGCTTTCAAAAATTTTGTTTCATTATTTGCAAAAGTTCAAAATCTGATTGGATTGAAAATTATCAATATTAGAAGTGACAATGGCTCGAAATTTAAATTTTGTAGTTTTCCGAAATTCTGTGATAACAATGGAATCTCATATGAATTTTCAATTGCTAGAATTTCTCAACAAAATGGTGTTGTTGAAAGAAAGAATAGAACTTTTCAAGAAACCGAACGAACCATGTTGAGTGAATGTAACTTGCCAAAATATTTTTGGGCCGAAACCGTTAATACCGCTTGCTATGCTATGAATAGCGTTCTTTTGAGACCTATTTTGAACAAAACCTCTTATGAGTTAATGTTTGATAAAAAATCAGTTGTTGATTATTTCAAAGTCTTTGGTTGCAAATGCTTTATTTTAAATATCAAGGAACATTTTGAAAAATTTGACAAGAAATCTGATGAAGGCATTTTTCTTGAAATATTGTGAGAACAAAAGAGGTTTTAGAGTCTATAATAGAAGGACTCTTGTTATTGAAGAAGCCATACATATCACTTTTGATGAATCTAATGATGATATTTTCAAGAGTAGTTGTAATGATGATGATGTAGGTGTTCAAGAAGAACTTAAGAAACTCACAATTCATGATCAAAACAATGTTCCACAAGAAGAGAGCTCAAAGGAAGATGATCCCCAAGACAATCAAGCATTGGAAGAAAATGACAATCATGATGATGCACCTAGGGATCTTCTAAAAGTTTAGAAATTTGTTCAAAATCATCCTAAGGATCTCATTATTGGTGATCCATCCGAAAAGGTAAGAACTCGCTCCTCTTCAAAACAATTGATGGACAATTTTGCTTTGATCTCATATTTTGAACCAAAAAATGTTGTTGATGCATTGAAAGATGAAAACTAGATTTTAGTTATGGAAGAGGAACTAAACTAATTTGAAAGGAATAAGGTGTGGACATTAGTTGAAAGACCTCAATATCATTCTATTATTGGCACAAAATGGATGTTTAGAAATAAAATGAATGACAAAGATGAAGTGGTGAGAAACAAGGCTAGACTAGTAGCTAAGAGGTATGCTCAAGAAGAAGAAATAGACTTTGATGAAACATTTGCTCCCGTAGTTAGACTAGAATCAATTAGAATGTTTTTAGCATTTGCATGTTTCAAGGATTTTAAATTATTTCAAATGGATGTTAAAAGTGATTTCTTAAATGATTTTATTGATCAAGAGGTATATGTTGACCAACCTCTCGGTTTTGAGAATGAAATGTTTCCAAATCATGTATTTATGCTCTCAAAAGCTTTGTATGGCTTAAAGCAAGTTCCAAAGTATGGTATGAATGTTTAAGTGGTTTCTGGATTGAAAATAGTTTTAAAAGGGGCATTGTAGACACCACTGTTTTCACCAAACAATGCTCCAATGATCTACTAATTGTACAAATATATGTTGATGATATTATCTTTGGTGCTACTAATGAGTGTTTGTGCAAAGATTTTTCCACTATTATTCAAAAAGAGTTTAAGATGAGCATGATGGGAGAATTGAATTTCTTCTTTGGGCTTCAAGTGAAACAAACTTGAGAAGGAACATTCATTAATCAAACTAAATACACCAAGGAACTGCTCAAAAAATTCGGTATGGAGGAATCAAAACAAGTTGGAACACCAATGTGCACATCTACCAAACTTGACAAGGATGAATGAGGTATAAATGTTGATGAAAAGAAGTATAGAGGTATGATTGGCAGCTTACTTTATTTAACCGTAAGTAGACCGATATCATGTTTGCTGTTTGCTTGTGTGCTCGTTTGCAATCTTGTCCAAAAGAATCTCACTTGCTGTGAAAAGAATTTTTAGATACTTGAAAGGAACATTGAACTATGGTCTTTGGTATCCTAAATGTCATGAATTTCCTTTATGTGGTTTCTCGGATGCTGACTTTGGTAGATGTAGAATAGACAGAAAGAGTACAAGTGGTGCATGCCACTTTCTTGGTATTTGTTTAGTGTCTTGGTTAAGTAAAAAATAAAATGCTATTTCCTTGTCTACGGCCGAAACGGAATATGTTGCCGCCGGTGCATGTTGTGCTCAATTAATGTGGATGAAAAGAACCTTGAATGATTTTGGATTAGTATATGATTGTGTGTCTGTGTATTGTGCAAATACAAGTGCCATAAATTTAACAAAAAATCTGATGAGAACATGAAGATTTTGATCCCTTTCAAGTTCAAGGAAATTCGTTTGATGGTTGATGGTGCAATCGGGCTCAAGAATCATTGAAGATTTGTCATGCTTATTTCTTGTTATTTATTTAATTAAGTTTTCAGCAAATATTGTTAGTTAATTAGAGTTATTCTTGAGTTATTTTTGAGTCCTTAATAAGGGAAATAAAGGCTAAGGTCATGTTGACCATAGTTAAGCCTATTTGAGTTAGTTTCATATTCTAGTTGAATTAGAGTTTTAGGAAAGTAGTTAATTGTTTCCAAATTTATTTAGGAAATTGTGGCAAGTTTAGAAGTCAAGTCAAATAACTAAACTTGTATTGTTTCCAATTTAGATTAGGGTTTTGAGTCTTGTAAGATTATAAATAGCCAAACTTATGATATTTTCAAGAGTAAGACAATTATGAATAAAATTTGAGAGTTTTTCTCTTTCGTGTTCCTTTGGGAACGTTCCTTGATACAAAGTGAGTCATGTCTCCTTTGTTCAAGTGTTGGCTTATCAATTCAAGATCATGTTGAATTGTGGCGCCATTCTACCGTTCTAAACAATCTCGAGCTATCCTTGATTGGTTTATAATCCGTCTTTTGTACCCATAACCTGATCAAGATAGATCTTTCCGTTGTCTGATCGATTCGATTTCTTCTCGAGTGGTCCTTGGAGAATCAATTCGTATCATCTGGTATCAGAGTTTCGGCTCTTGATTCAGGTTAATATCCTTTTCTTTTCTTGTTTTTTCTTTTATTCTTCTACCAAACCCTTCCCAATTCAAAAAAACAAAATTGTCACCTTAGGGTTTGAAATTTCACTGCTTTATTTGTGTCGTTGTTCTAGTTGATTCCTTAGTTCGTTGTTGAGTCTCCAATCGTGTCTTGTTTTGTGTCGCATCTTGTTTCGTTGTTTGTCAAAATCTGTCGTAGTAACTTGTATTGAGTCGCCAAAAAAATTTTCGGAAATACTGTTCATCGACTGTAGCAGTACTATTCATCATCGCTACTGTAGCAATACTGTTCATCCGAAATTTTTTTTTTTACCTTGTGTTTGTTTCATGTTGTTCTTGCTTCTTGTGGTTGGCTTGGTAATTTCTTGAAGTTCTTGGATTGCATAGTGGGTTCTTGAAAAAAATCTTGATATTTTGAAAACCCTAAAAAGTCATCCTCTTGAATCTTGAAGTGTGGCTACCTTGTTTGGTTTCCAAACCTTGATTGGTTTTCAAATCTTGATTGGTTTCCAAATCTTGATTGATTTCCAATCAAAGACCCATTCCTACATTTTACCCATCACCTCTCCTACTTTTTAGGACTTTCCTTAACCCATTCATCTTATCCTCACTTTCGCCCATCTCTTCCTATATTTTAAGGAGTTAGCTGCCACTTGTCATCCCTTTTTAGGAGAATAATTCGGACACACAAAGACAAGAAAAGGCAGCTTTGCGCTGGATTTGGAAATTGAGAGGGATTTGGGAATCTTGTTTCCAAATTCTTGATTTCTAATTCTTAGTTCATATTATCAGCTGCCAAAATCCAAAATACACTTAGGAAGACTTCTTAAAATAACAATTTGCTTTCCAAAAGTGAATCCAAGAATCAATCGAACTGAACTTCAAAATTCTTGCCAAGTACAATTGGGTGAAGATATTACAGCTATTCTTTGACAAATGGAGCATGTGCAATGGCTTGTGTTCATAATCAAGTTGAGTTGGCGACATGCTTCTTGGATTGCATTTATCAGGATGTTCTCCGCGTTCCTCCTTTGTAACCAAACACTCGATTTGTGAGCAAATCGTCTTTCAAGAGGAGGGGAATGATGAGAACATGAAAATTTGGATCCCTTTCAAGTTCAAGAAAATTCGTTTGATGGTTGATGGTGCAATCGGACTCAAGAATCATTGAAGATTTGTCATGCTTATTTCTTGTTATTTATTTAATTAAGTTTTCAGCAAATATTGTAGTTAATTAGAGTTATTCTTGAGTTATTTTTGAGTCCTTAATAAGGGGAATAAAGGTTAAAGTCATGTTGACCATATTTAAGCCTATTTGAGTTAGTTTCCTATTCTAGTTGAATTAGAGTTTTAGGAAAGTAATTAATTGTTTCCAAATTTATTTAGGAAGTTGTGTCAAGTTTAGAAGTCAAGTCAAATAACTAAACTTGTATTATTTCCAATTTAGATTAGGGTTTTGAGTCTTGTAAGGCTATAAATAGCCAAGTTTATGATATTTTCAAGAGTAAGACAATTATGAATAAAATTTGAGAGTTTTTCTCTTTCGTGTTCCTTTGGGAATGTTCCTTGATACAAAGTGAGTCATGTCTCATTTGTTCAAGTGTTGGCTTATCAATTCAAGATCATGTTGAATTGTGGCGCCATTCTACCGTTCTAAACAATCTCGAGTTATCCTTAATTGGTTTAGAATCCGTCTTTTGTACTCATAACCTGATCAAGATAGATCTTTCCGCTGTCTGATCGATTCGATTTCTTCTCGAGTGGTCCTTGGAGAATCGATTCGTATCAAAACCCCATTCAACATTCTAGGACAAACTATATAGACATAAAGTATAATTTCATTAGAGATCTCGTTTAAAAAGGTGAAATTTGTGTACAATATGTTTGCTCAAAAGATCAAAGTGCTGACATTCTCACAAAAGCCCTTCCACTAGATCAGTTTGTATTTTTTAGAACAAAATTGGGCGTCGTTGAAAAGTTTTTCTGAAAAATTTTCTGGTCATATTTTATCGGACGTCCGATACCTGATGAACGGACGTCCGACAGTGTTCTAAGCCCTCTTTCCAGAAAATTTTGTTTTGGGCGGTAGTGTCGGACGCTTCATTTCGTTCGGCCGTCTGACACTAAAAAATGCTTGTTATAAGTCAGTCTTCTCCTTCATTCAGTTCATTTTTCTAACCGTTATATCGGACGCAACCCTTAATCTTCTCCCACTTTCAAATTTCAAAATTTATCTCTCCTCTGAACAAGTTTCAAGAAATTGATCTGTCTAACATCATCACACCCCCTTTGCGCATCCATTAATCCTCATAAACACCTCTAACCACCAACCACCACACAAATTTCAATTTTCAGCCGAAACCCTAGTCACTCAAAATTGACTCTTTCTGAACGATTCAAGCACACATTGTAGTCAATACCGCACTCTAAGTCCATCTCATACAAATTTGTTTCATTCTCTTAGTTCATCATACCCTGCATATCATCATGGTTAGAATCAAAGGTGGATTTGCTAGTGCCGGACGCACTACCCGGCTTATAGATGAAGATATTGAAGTGGTCGAATCTTCCACCACGAAATCACCCAAAAAGTGAACTGCACTCGTGGTGGAAAAAGGAAATAATCGGCTAGAGGCAAACAGACTGCTCAAACTGAGGCACGGAAAACTATTGAGCCGCCTGTTGAGCAAATTGAGGAACATCAAACTGATGAGCAAAATACTAAGGAACAGTAAACTGCTGAACCTTCTACCAGGAAGTCACCAAGAACAAGGTCTGATGTCCAGACTGCAGTGCCAACTGCTCAACGCAGTGGAAAGTAGAAGCGTTCTGCCAGAGTACAATCTGAGACTCAACCTGAAAAAGAACCCACTCCATTACCCAAATTTATATATGATGATGCCAAGAAGAGGTTCGGATGGATTTTCCAGAAGGGGTTCATCACTCAGAGAACCATTATCCCTTCTGAATTCCGTAAGCTTGACCTTGAACCTGCTCTTGAACTTTTTGCTTTCCAAAAGTGGTCTCATATTCTGACCATTCCCAATACCTATTACCCTGACATGCTTCATCAATTCTTTGCTAATCTTAAAAAGGGTAGCTCACACACAGATCTTGTTTCTCAAGTTAATTCAGTCGATATTACTTTTAATCCTGATATTGTCAATGCTATTTTGAAAACCAAAATTGAAGATGGTTTCAAAGGAAAAATTATAAACTTTTTCTCATATGAAGAGTTTTCTTCTACCTATCATCATTTTCATGTTGTAAAACTGATAACTTATTTTCAATCACACTTTAACACTCCTGTTGAGGTTAGATTGGAGGATTTCAGTCCCCAAAATCTGATGATCTTTTCAATAATTTCAAATTTGTTGGTTCCTACTGACGGTCATAGGACAGATGCCAACAAAATGGAAGTTTACTTGTTTTACCGCTTTGTTGAAAAAGTTGGCATTGATTTTGGCTTTGTAATGTGCAAATTTCTACTCAAAATCAGTACTAATGGCCGTAGAAAATTTTCCTATGAAAAATTTTTAACACCAATCTTTGCTCACTTTAAGATTTCTTTCACTGGGGTGTCACCAAAAGAAGGTGCATCCACTGTCTTTTCAAAAGCTTATTTTGAAAGAAAAAATCTGAGATTTTTTGATGGTAAATGGTGCTACAAGGAAACTGTTTTGGAGTCTAGGACAAAGAGTCGTCATGAAACTCTTGTCACCCCTAGAATTCCTCGAGATCAGTCTCAGTTTGTTTCACCTTTTACCATTCATCCTAAAAAATCATCCACTCAACCTTTCTCATCCACTCATGATGTCATTTTCTTGGTTGAGGATCTCAAACAACACATACTGTTTCTTGAAATTGGTCTGATGATGACCATGTCTTCTGAACAACAAGCCACTTTCATTGACAAAAGGAACTTGCTTGTGCCTCTTATCCCTCAAGAAGATGAGAATGTACATCAAAAGGAGCCTAGGACTGAGCCAACTGAGCAAACTCCACATACTGAATCCACTCCAGAGGTTCGTGCTTCCAGTTCTCAGCCACAAGACAAGGGAAAGGCTCCAACAAATAAAGACAGTGATGATGATGAGGAAACTGAAGAGGAAGAAGTGAATCCTGCTCAGTTTTGCCTAGTAAGGAGGAGGCCTGGATCGTCCAAAATCACAATTTAGGCAGTTCTAGCACTTGCACTTTATGTTTAGGATGTCATCTCATAATAGACATTTGCATCTTCTGCATTTTTACATTTCAAGTACTCTGTACTCAGGATTCTGGTTATTTGGTTAACTCTGTTAGTTTGTAAACTTTGGCTAACCTTTATATTTTGGATGGTTTCTGGTTACTTTTGTTGGTTATCTTTTGTTTGGTTAACTCTGTTTATGAATGCTAAATGATTGGTATTTCTGTGACTGCTGATTTCTGATATTGATTGCTGCTATTGATGATTGCTGATATTGTTTGGTATTCTTAGTTAATGATGTTGCTGATGACATTGATGTTGGATTTTTGGATGTTGGATACTGGATTTGAATCATCTAATGATGACAAAAAGGGGGAGAAATGGATGATAAGAAAATGGAATTCCAAGAAGTTTTAAAGTCTTCTGGTATATATGTGTGAGGGGGAGTTATTCTGAGGAGGAGTGGCACTTACAAATTTTTTGATACATTATGCATTAAGTAAGGGGGAGTTTTGACTCAATGATTTTTTCTCTCCATCCATTGTTTTGTCATCATAAAAAAGGGGGAGATTGTAAATCTGAATCCCTAGTTTTTGATGTTTACAAAACAAATGGATGTTACTAATTTTCTCCTCAAAAATCTTTTCAGCAATCGAGCAAATCAGGTTCAAAGATTAAGCGCAATTAGAAAAGACAAAGATTGCCGAATCTATTGGACGCTTGTAAAGACTAGATCGGACGTCCGACAATCATTGAGCAACTTCGAACGCATAAAGTACTCCATTATCGGAAGTCCGAAAGAATTAAAACATTTCATCTAAACTCACTGATTTCGATCGAATGCAAAAAATTAGAGCACCGGACGTCCGATAAACTGCGCAACACTTCAGACGCAAAACACTGGAGGTACCGGACGTCTGAAAGAATTGAAAAAGATTTCTCAAACTTTACCATCTGCTTTCAGACGCAAATTTTGAAGGTACCGGACGTCCGAAAGAATTAAAGAAAATCTCTCTTGCTCACTACCTGCTGTCGGATGCAAGAAACAAGACTACCGGATGTCCGACACTACCAACGGCTAGTTGACTCTTCAACTACCTTCTATTCATTAGAAGCATTAATTGTGACGGTCCCACCTCCTCCTAAGACGAACCAAAAGGTCGGTGGACCGCTTGCCCAACTCTCGCCAGGACTACGGATCAAATCATTCATAACCTTACCAAACGGACCAAAGAACTTCGGGAAAACAAATCATCGGAAAGCGCAAAGGACCGCGGCCACGTCAAAATCCGACCAAATTTTTTCTTCCTCGTTCAAGTTTCGCACTCGTTCGATTTCCCCAATGGATACAAGAAAGTTCACATAACCATAGAAATGTACAATCTCAAACGAATATGCTTGAAACACTTGATTAAACACTTATATACATATATACATCAGAGTTTTCAACAAGTTAACTGGAAATACAAACCATAGTAACCATACGTATACAAAATACAATTCGAATTTCGATTACAGAGGAGCATGATAAAAAAAATGTCTACACTAGCTTGACTCTTTCTTCAAAAATCATAGTTCTCAAAATATTGAACCCTGTAAGGAAAACAAAGATAACGGGAACGGGGTCAGTTTACGCTCAATGAGTTACCACAAGTACAAGTAGTCAAGAATCATGGCATTTCATTTTCAAGGCACATATACACAACATATAAGAAAATGAACAAACACCTCAAATAGAAAGGATACAGATGGCTCTCAAGAGCCAAATTTGCCATTGCAGTGCTTGATCCAAACTCATTGACACTCCGTCAACATTCGAAGAAACAACCATGACCGTAGACCCCACTTGACATCAAATTTTCGTCCACCGAACATATCTCTTGCCGGATCCGAACACCACACACAGAACAGAGGTGGTAATACTCGAGTATACCGAAAATCCAGAATCTCCAATACCCAAAGATTTTCCATAAACAGACTACCGTGGCTCGTTATCTAATCGACCAGGCCCTTGCCGACTCAATTCGAGTAACTAGCCACAGGATTTGAGTTCAGAGGTCACAGAAGGGTCGTTGGATACAAGCCTCCAAACGACGTCAGAACAGACACAGATAACATATTCAAATTCACACAGTAAACAATCACACAGGCAAGAGAACAAGTGTGATAAAGTATACTCTCGTCTCATTCAGAATAAACAGAGTTCATAGTCATTCAAGTCGCAGATTTCAAGCACAAAGCTACCAGTTAAGCAACAAATCAGGGGAGTGGTACACTCACCAGTTCGAAAGTTGGAGTTTTGGCAAGTTGCACCCCTCCTCTTGAGTCTCCTTTCCACTTTGACGGCTTTATCTAGCAATTCATTCAAGTCAAGGTAGTGATGTAGCTCCTGTGAGGACCCGTAAAATTTTCCTATTTCATATCGTTTAATTCTATTTCTTTACATGCATTTTCTTTATTTTATTCTACTACCTTAATTTTCTGGACATTTTATAAGTGAATATGGTTTTCTAAAACATTTTTCTAGTATAAGTGAGTTCACGAGAGATTTGGAGCGAATAGCGGATGTGGGACCCGCTAGTGAGTTAAGTGAGAGAAATTCGGCCAATTAGGTTAAGTTGTGCAGTAAGGCATTAAATTACTAGGTGCTAAATGATAATTAGAGGTTGGTTAGATATTTGGTCATTAGTAAGCTAAAGGATAAGAAAGAAATCCAAAAGTGCCACGTGTCGCGTTCTTATTGGACTAAACTTGCCTAACTTTCCTTTAACTTTACCAAAAGATTAATTTGACCAAAATCATCTTCATTTTTGCATGCTCTTGGCCGAAATTTTGAGAGAGAGAAAGGGAGAGAAAGCTTCAACTTTTCTTTCAATTTCTTGTCCAAAATTCGAAATCCAACCGATAGAATTCCGAATTCCTCCGTAGAACTAGCTTGCTAAGAAAAATTGAAGGTGCTTGTGGAGTTATTTTGCAAGGGAAAGCTCTAAATTGCTATCTTTCTTGAGGATTAAGGTATTTTGCTTGGAACTTCACTTTTGCTCATAATAATGGCGAATTAGTACCTTGTGGTAGTTAAGGAGCTTATTTTATGAATGAATTCATGGATTAAAGTGAAGTTAGATGAATTTCTTATTTTCTTGGAAATTTTTTCTGTTTTCATATGATGGCTAAGGTTGGCTTGGATTGATGGCTTAATATGGTATAGAATTGGAGCTATTGTGCGTTAATTGTAGTTAATTGCGAAAATTTCAAGTTTATGCGGAAAATTTCAGTTTTAGGATTTTGAATTGGGGCTTTATTGTGGATGGTTGTGAAGCTTAAATTGGTTGTATTTTAAGGGTGTTTAATAGCCGATAATGTGTATGTGCAATTGTGATTGATTGTTATGAGATTGGTGGTTGATTCTTAGGTGGGAAAAGTAAAGAGAGACAAGGGAAGTGCTGCTGAAATTTCGCAGGAACTCCCGAGCAGTCTCGGGAAATCTGTTATAACTTGGTGTAGAAATGTCGGAATTGAGTTCCGTTTGTTATGGTTTAAACTAGATTCATAGAGCTATAAATTGTGAAAATTTCAGACCATGTTTCTGTCTGTACGAATTATAGTGATTTTTTCAAAGTTGACTGAAATTACGTACCTGTTCTGTCTTTTACTGGATGAATCTGCGACTTGAGGCTCAAATTCGACCGACTTGTGATCTGAATCTTAAAAATGTGTCTTCTGAGAAATTATACCCCTTTGAGTTTATTTTCCGACGGTATAAATTTTATCAATTTTGGACTTAAGACTTGTGAGATATGATTTTTCCAATGAGGGTGTGCAAAACTGGAAAATCCTATTTTTTTAGAATTATTCTTACCTTCATTTTGCACCTTAAGTTTGGAGTTAGTAAATCATTGTAGGTATGGTTTTGGAAGAAATGAAAGGTTTTGGGGCCGTTCTTACCCTAGGATCAACCATTACCCCTTTTTACTCGAAAGTTACATTTCATCTTCTTGCATTGTAGACCATTTGAATAGGCATTCGACTAGTAGTCAAGCCTCACTTGTGCACTCCGTTTACGGGGTTTGTGAATGCAAAAAACTCTGATTTTCTTGTCTTGGTTATTCTAGGATTTCTCGGGGATTAAAGCCCTACTTTGGGTGAAGATTTTTTACGTATCTTTACTTGGATTGGTGAGTGTACCACTCCCTTCCTTAGTTACTTAACTTGGTTTCTGTTCATGCAATCTGTAATTTGAATGACTGTACTATCTGTTTATTCCGTTGAGACAAGGGTGTACTTTATCACCCTCGTTCTCTTGTCCGCATGCCTATTTACTGTGAAAAAATTTGAATCTGTTATCTGTGCTTAATCTACTGCCGTTTGGACATTGCATCCAACGACCTTTCTGTTACCTCTGAGCTCAAATCCTGTGGCTAGTTATTCGAGTCGAGCCGGTAAAGGCCTAGTCGATTAGATAACGAACCACAGTAGTCTGTTTCTGAGAAATCTTTGGGTATTGGAGACTCTGGATTTCTGGTATACTCGAGTATTACCACCCTCTGTTCGGTTGAGGTGTTCGGGCCCGGTAAGGGGTATGTTTGGTGGACGGAATTCGGTGTAAAGTGGGGTCTACGGACATGTTGGTTCTATCTATGTTGACGGAGAGTCAACGGGTTTGGATCAAGTATCACAATTGGGCATTTTGGCTCCTGAGAGTCACTTGTATCCTTTCCCTTTGAAATGTTTATTTATTTCCCTATCTGGTGTGTATAACTGCATGATTGATACGTGAAATGCCATGATTTATGACTACTTGTACTTCTGGTACCTCATTGAGCGTAAGCTCACCCCCTTCCTGTTATCTTTGTTTTCCTTACAGGGAACAACACTTTTGAACCATGATTTCAAAGAAAGTGTCAAGCTAGTGTAAATGTTATTTTGTTACGCTCTTTTGTAATCAAAACCTTAGTTACTTTTATCAAGTATCACGTTTTGACTTGTACAACTTTCTATGTATGTACTTAAGTGTTTAAGCCTGTATATTAGGTGTATTCGTTTGAGATACTAGTTGTAATCATTCGGAACATTTTAGTTATGTGTAATCGGCGTAATAGTCTCCGAGTGTTTGTTTTCTTTGGTTTCGATCGCGCGTAATCTAGGGTTTGTGTGATTCGACTTCGTAGTCCTGGCGAGAGATGGGCAGGCGGTCCACCAACCCCTTTGGTTCGCCTTAGGGGAAGGTGGGGCTGTCACAGCTCCACTATATCAGCAATGTCGGTTCTCAAACCTCTTAAAAATCGAGCTATGGTTGCTTCTAGGTCTTCACGAATATCAGCTCGTATCATGGCCATTTCCATCTCTTTGTAATAGTCTTCAACCGATAGATTCCCTTGAGTGAGAGTTTGCAATTTATTGTGCAAATCTTGGTGGTAGTAGGCTGGTACGAAACGTTTCCTCATTAGCCTTTTTAGCTCATCCCAAGTTCGTACGGGCCGCTCATCATTCCTTCTCCGGCCAGTGCGTAGTTGATCCCACCATATGGCCGCGTAGTAGGTGAACTCAATGGCCGTGAGTTTCACCTTTTGACTCTCAGTATAGTGGTTGCATTCGAAGATCATCTCGATCTTCCTTTCCCACTCCAAGTAGATTTCGGGGTCGGACTTTCCTTGGAATGAAGGAATCTTAAGTTTAATGCCCGGAATTGGGTCGTCCCTAGGCTTGTGCCTTCTCCTCCCCCCTTTGTTCCGTCCATTGTAATCATCAAGGTCAGAATCATCCTCAAGTTCATCTTCATTTGAGCTCCCTTCGGATTCCTTAGTGGAGATCCTCATTCGACCTTGCTTCACGGAGCTTTGTACATGTTCGAGTTTGTCAACTTGCTCATGCAAGGATTCGATGGAGAGGTTGATTTTTTTGTAAACTCATTCAACATGGCATTCAATTTAAGTGTAGGATCGGCCATTTGAATGTGTTCACTTTCGTCCATACTCATGTGTACCTGCAAGAAAAGTTAGTAGGAAAATAACCTCACTCGCTCCCTCACGTGTTTCGCTCGCTCTCGTGTGTCACTCAAGTGTTTAAAACACTCTAATGCTCTCACAACTCACTTCTCAAATCTCTTGATCGCCTCCTTGAAGAAATCATAAATTTCCTCCAAGCGATTCAATCAAACTTTAATCAAGTTTTCCCCAAAAGTGGCGTATGAATAGCTGAAAATTCAAGACTGACTAACGACTCAAAGGCAGCAAAAGACACGAAACACACACTTGAATTTTAGTGACTTAGTCCGCAAAGAGTGAGAGTTTGACTCGAGAAAGAACTCTAACAAGTGAAGTTGCGGGTGGACTGTGTGAACCTTTGTATTGCTGGAATTTGGGTTCGTTGTTTTTTTTTTGGGCTCGGGCAGGTTGTTTATGGAGTATTTGGGCTGTTTGGGATGTGTAACAGGCAGGTCGTTTTAGCCCTTGAGGGTAACTTTAATTCGGTTGGGGAACAAGTGCTAAGGGCGGTTGGGTTTGTTTAGAAAACTGGTTGGTTTGTTTTGGGAATACACGGGTGTGTGGGAGTTGTTTGGATCTGATGTGGGAAGGTTGAGGGTGTTTTAGGTAGGTTTAGACTTGGTTTTTTGGTTTTCTTGGCTGACTTCAATCCCAAAAGTTTTAGGATTAGAAGTAGATCAAGAATGGGACTTGTTTTCCAAATAGGAAACCTAGAGCCGATGCTTTCTTTCCTTTTTTTTTCGTTTCTTTCTTTTCTCTTTTTTTTTTCTTTTGCGGCTCTCTAATTGATATTCAAGAACTTAGATTCAGTCCCAACAATTGAATTTTCAGATCTAAGTTCAAGGTGCCAAGAAAATAGAAGTTTTCTTCCCAAGTTTTCAAGAAACCCAAGACTTTTCCCAAGAACTCCCAAATTTGTTTCCAAGAACTTCAAGAAATTTGATCAAGAAACTCAAGAACTTCCCAACTATGCATTTGGTATTCAAGGTTTGCAAGAAACAACACAAATATTCAAGGTTTAAGGGTGAAACAGGTTCGGCAACCCAAGAAAAGAAATTCCAGCAACTTGATTCAATGGTACGCGACACCCTTCTTCCTCCTATTTTTTTACACTTTCGCTGGGTTGTTTGCACAACCAAAGCGACACAACAATACAATTAATAGACTATGATCTGGACAAAAATCAGTAGCAAGTGATGACTGACCTAGACAGATTACAAACGAAACACAAGAACACAAGATTACAATGAGGAAGCAAAAACCCTAGCGGCTGGATTTTTTTTTCTTTTTCGTTTGCTTTTCTGGACAAAACACAATGACCACATTAATTATCAACAAACTAGACACAAACACAAAAGAGATAACACACCAACAGATTTTGTGTTTGGATGAACAGTAACGATGAACAGTGACGTTTTTTTTTGACACGCGAAACAGATTTGGAACAAACGTATATGACTCGAAACAAACAAAAAGCAAAGATATAACTTGGTGGTTGTCGACTAGCTCTGATTATCAACTGATGTAATACACACTTGGACACGATCTAGACAACCAATCACCAACAGTTTGAGCAGCGGAAATTTGACCTAATCTAATCCCCGAAATAGCGAACAATGTTGATACTATTTCAACCCACTACTTAACGAATTAGCGAACCATAGAGGAACGCCACAACCAAGGAGTTACTTGATTGATAAGTTCACTTGAATAACTTGAGAAAGATTCTCAAATATTCAAAGAAACTCTCTTGAAAAGAGAAAGTGAAAGACTCACGATTTTTATTAATGCAAAAACTGATCATGAAGGTCTCTTGCCTTGGCTATATATAGCCATACAACTTGAAAACCTAAAGTGACTTGGAAAAATCCTAACTCGGCTAGGCTAAGCCTTTGGGCCGAAAATGGGCCGAAAATAATGACTCAAATTGCTATCTAATGTTCGGCCAACTAAAGGGCTTGTTTGGCCGATTTATTTAAAAGGAAATAATAACGAAAATAATGACAAAATGACTAAAGTGCCCTCGTCTTCTTAAGCAACTAGACTTCACTCGATTCTTCAACTTGGAGCAAGGTGTATATTGTCGAATTTTCATTCTCCAAATCTTCAATGATCTTCAAATCATCACCAATTCTCTCTTAGATAGTACACACAAGAGCTTGGAGAGATTCACGCATCTTCTTGGCACGAACTCTTGTGATCGGACCACTTGGTACTTGAATGACTTGTTCTTGTTCACCATCGGTCCTTGGTGCTTCGTCATCAGATGCAAGGTGAAGTTGCTAGCTTTCCTTCCTCTCTTTTCTCTCTTCACTCACGGCTGAAATGTGCAGAAATGAAGGCTGAAATGAAGCTCCAAGAAAGATAAGAAGGTAGGAATTGATTTGGGTCAAAGTTGGACAAATGTCACACTTGGATTGGAAGTCAAATTTTTCTTCTTTTTTCCTTTCTTTTTGGTCAATAATTTCGGCTCTCTCTCTAGGATAATTATGGCTGATATTTATGAAATAATAACAAGAGAATTAAGGTAATAAAGTGGTGGTCAAGTGGTGTATTCAATCGGTAGCGAACGGTACACGTCGGTTCAAACCGATTTTCCTTAAATCGCGTGTACTAGGGTTTTCACTTATAATTCACTAACTTATTATTATTACTTCTAATCACACACTTTTTATTATCTAAAACTCACTCTTAACTACCAAATTTAGTATACACACCTCTACAATTAATCACACTAGCGGGTCCCACGTCCAATATACACTACTAACGTCACATAGACTAACTTGTACCGGAAAAATGTCTTAACAACTTAATTCCCTAATAAAATCCTCTCAAAAATTAATATAACAAAGAAAGGTATAGAAATGGTATGCAAGAAAATAAAATAATGACTAGAAAATAAAGAAATTTTCGGGTCCTCACACTCTCTTCCCCTTAAAGAAATTTCGTCCTCGAAATTTTCTTACCACTAGGATCTATCTAAATCTTAATTAAATGGTGAAATACGGGAATCATACCTTCTACATCCTCAAACGAGTCAGGGACTCGATATTGCTCTAAGGAATACACCCGAGCCGGTACTTTCGATCCAGTCCCTTCCCTTTTCGACTGTCCAAGGTTAGTCTTGATTGGTTGCTAGGTCCCTTTCCCTTCTCGCAATCGAATTGGGCAGTCAGCAATCCGATGAGCGGCGCTCCCACAGCGCAGGCATTTTTCCTCTTTCTTCCAACAATTATTCTCCGTGTGATTTGGTTCCCCGTAAAATTCGCAGGGATCACGGGATGTAGAAGACGAGCCTCCCCGTGAGGCACTACTCTGTTCTCGCCCAACCTGACCACCTCTGGCCTGGGCTCCCTTGACTCCCTGGGAAGTTTTACTCCTCCAGTTCCCCTTCCAAACTTGGGAGGGGTACTTTCATCCTCTTGTCCCGAAGTACTTCCAGGCCATCCCCGTTTCTTCGCTTGGAAGGTTCTAATTTGAAATCTTGCATTTTCAACTCGTAGGGCTTTCTCTACAGTATCACTAAATGTATTGATCTGGGCTACGGCTAAATCCTTTTGAATCTCAACGTTCAACCCTTGAATAAATCACCGTATCCTCCTCTGCTCAGTCACAATAAGTTCGGGAGCGAACTTAGACAACCTAGTAAAGTGGCTCTCGTACTCTGCTACGGTTTGAGCTCCCCGACGAAACCTAATGAACTCATCCTCCTTTTGCTCTTGAATTAGAGAAGGAAAATATTTGGCATTGAACTCTCTCATGAAATTGACCTAAATCCTTGGTGTTTGCTCTCTCTCCCACTTCATTCTGATCACATTCCACCAAGCACGGGCTGCTCCTTCCAACTAGAAGACAGCAAATGTTACCTGTCTCTCTTCAGTATAATGCAGAGCAGCGAAAATGTTAATCATCTTCTCCAACCACTTCTCGGCCACATCTGGGTCTGGTCCTCCAATAAATTGTCGTGGAGAGAACATTTGAAATCGTTTGAGGGCTCTATCCTCACCCTCTACATGGTTTCCAAGGTTTCCAGGTTGAGGAATAGGGTTTTGGTCCTGACGCTCCACTACATGGGCCAACAGATCGGTCATATGCTGAATAGCGGCGGCTACCTGAACATTAGGGTCAACCCCCGGTCCAGGATTCTGTTCAAGTACCGGTTCACGGTTACCCTCTTCATTCACGGGTTGTCTAGATCCGCGTTCACGGCCTCGTCCACTACGAGTACCCTCCATTCGATTTAACCAATCTAAGGTCGAAGCACGAAGGTAATATGAAAGAGAGATAAATGCATGGACAAGTTACAACAATATACACAAGTCAAAAATCAAACAGTTAACACAACTTTAGCATATATATCACACAGTAACAGTCAGATACAAACAAAAGTAATCCTATGAAAGTAGGGGGCCATTCAAAAGTACAATATACAAACTAGGCCAGAAGTACAAAAGCATCTGAGCTTTCCTAACTGCCCCTCACATGGAATCAAACTTGGCTTACAGGAGGTTTAACCTAGTTCCCAATCGAGTTAACGAACTCTCCTTCATGGATAGAATTAGGTGCGTCTCCCTCTCTAGGAGCTCCGTCCGTAACCAACAAGAATAACGCAGTTTATATCGTAGATAGGGTTAATCATATTTAATGATACCTTAACACATCACATGAATTTCCGTAGAATCAAAGTTCTAGCTCTCCCAAGTTATTTCTAACCTAGGCTCTCATCTTTAGTATTCGGGTACAAGAATCCAAAATAAGATAATTCACAACTCGAGTTGGCCAGTCCCAAGAGTAAATCATCTATATCTGAGATTCCTACCTGACATACATATCTATTATCCCCAAATACCAACCTACAACATTTCACGATCCATAACTTATGCTCAAAAGAGCACTTGGTCCTTTACAATCATTCACGATATCAGGACCATAACACCCACTCGGCCCAAGCTCACTTCGTGCAGAGACCACGCGAAGCAACTCTGATACCATCTGTGACAGCCCCACTTTCTCCTAAGGCGAACCAAAGGGTCGGCGGACCGCCTGTCCAACTTTCGCCAGGACTACGGATCAAATCATTCATAACCTTACCAAACGGACCAAAGAATTTCGGGAAAACCAATCATCGGAAAGCGCAAAGGACCGCGGCCACGTCAAAATCCAACCAAATTTTTCTTCCTCGTTCAAGCTTCGCACTCGTTCGATTTCCCCAATGGATACAAGAAAGTTCACATAACCATAGAAACGTACAATCTCAATGAATACCGCTTAAAACACTTGATTAAACACTTATATACATATATACATCAGAATCTTCAACAAGTTAACTGGAAATACAAGCCATAGTAACTATACGTATACAAATACAATTAGGGTTTCGGTTACAGAGAGCATGATCAAAAAAATGTCTACACTAGCTCGACTCTTTCTTCAAAAATCATAGCTCTCAAAATATTGAACCCTGTAAGGAAAACAAAGATAACGGGGAACAGGGTGAGCTTACGCTCAATGAGTTACCACAAGTACAAGCAGTCAAGAATCATGGCATTTCACTTTCAAGGCACATATACACAACATATAAGGAAATGAACAAACACCTCAAATAGAAAGGATACAGATGGCTCTCAGGAGCCAAAATTGCTATTGCAGTGCTTGATCCCAACTCATTGACGCTCCGTCAACGTTCGAAGAAACAACCATGACCGTAGACCCCACCTTGAACATCAAATTCCATCCACCGAACATTACCATTTGCCGGGCCCGCACACCACACACAGAACAGAGGTGGTAATACTCGAGTATACCGGAAAATCCAGAGTCTCCAATACCCAAAGATTTTCGCAGAAACAGACTACCGTGGCTCGTTATCTAATCGACCAGGCCCTTTGCCGGCTCAACTCGAGTAACTAGCCACAGAATTTGAGCTCAGAGGTCACAGAAGGGTTGTTGGATACAAGCCTCCAAACGACGTCAGAACAGACACAGAAACAGATTCAATTCACACAGTAAACGATCACACAGGCAAGAGAACGAGTGTGAATAAAGTACACCCTCGTCTCATTCAGAATAAACAGAGTTCATAGTCATTCAAGTCACAGATTCAAGTACAAAGCAACCAGTTAAGCAACAAATCAGGGGAGTGGTACACTCACCAATTCAAGCAAAGATAACTTCAAAAGTTTTCTCCCAAAGGATGGTTTTGATCACCGTCACGTCCTAACAACAACAAGGTAAAACAATTATGGTTCCCCCATCCACAAACCCAGGAACGGAATGCACAAATGAGACTCGACTACAAGTCGTGTGCCTAGTCCAAGTTACACTACTAGGCAAAGAGAATAACAATGCGGGCATTAGAGTAAAAGGTAGCAGTTGATCTAAAAACATGAACAACCCTAAAACCTTTCGCTAAGTCGCGAGTACATCCAACTAGTGAAAATTTGGGCAGCACGCCCTTTGAATTTACCTATTTTCAGCCATTTATGGCTTCATTATTTTTCTCAATTCAGTCCCAAAATCACACACAAATAATTGTACCACAATAGCCTTTCACTAGGCTCAATGGTCATTCAATTTACAAAACAATACTAGCAATGCGACCGGAACTAATGTTCAAGACAAATAACAAAATAACAGGTTTGACATCTCTTGGCGTTTCGATCACAACCGAAGCTACGCTTATCGGATTGGGGAACACTTTATACCGTTTCAAAGATAAGACAGAGAACTATATTCTTATGAAGACATCAACATCCAATTCGTGCATTTTCAATATCCAAATGGGACATCTCAGGGAAAAACAGAAAACTGCCCGCAAAACAGTACATTTGGCATTCAAGGGTATTTTTGTCATTTCACATGATACAGTGCTCCGATTGAGCTGAAATTTTTAAGCCATTAGTTAATACCATTTCCTACAACTTTCATGTTTTGACCTAAGTTTATTCGGCCTCTAACATGGACGTATGTAGAGGTCAAGTAACAGGACAGTTTCAACCTTAAAGCTGGAAAATTTTGAGCCTTTTACTCTAGAAATTCATATCTAACAAGTACTCTATCATCAAAACCATCAATTACTAGCTCAATAACATCAATTAATAGGTAGATAACCATAATCAAGGCTGAAAATGTAACCCTAGCTAAAACATTCCACCATTGATGCACAACTCACTAATTAAACCGTCATAAACCCAAGATTAAGAGTTTTCTATCCAAACTTTTGCAAGATTAAGAAGAGAAAAAGGATAGGCAGCCATAATAACCTCACAAGGATGCTTGTAAGAGCAAACCACAACCTTTCCTTCCAAAGCCTTACCACGCAAAGCTTCCTAAGTTCCCAAGTGAGAGTTTAATCGGTTTAGTTTTTTGGATTTTCACTCAAACAAGATGGATGCAAGGTGAAGTTGCTAGCTTTCCTTCCTCTCTTTTCTCTCTTCACTCACGGCTGAAATGTGCAGAAATGAAGGCTGAAATGAAACTCCAAGAAAGATAAGAAAGTAGGAATTGATTTGGGTCAAAGTTGGACAAATGTCACACTTGGATTGGAAGTCAAATTTTTCTTCTTTTTTTTTCTTTTTGGTCAATAATTTCGGCTCTCTCTCTAGGATAATTATGGCTGATATTTATGAAATAATAAAAAGAGGATTAAGGTAATAAAGTGGTGGTCAAATGGTGTATTCAATCGGTAGCGAACGGTACACGTCGGTTCAAACTGATTTTCCTTAAATCGTGTGTACTAGGGTTTTTACTTACAATTCACTAACTTATTATTATTATTTCTAATCACACACTTTTTCTTATCTAAAACTCACTCTTAACTACCAAATTTAGTACACACACCTCCACAATTAATCACACTAACGGGTCCCACGTCCAATATACACTACTAACGTCACATAGACTAATTTGTACCGGAAAAATGTCTTAACAACTTAATTCCCTGATAAAAATCTCTCAAAAATTAATATAACAAAGAAAGGTATAGAAATGGTATGCAAGAAAATAAAATAATGACTAGAAAATAAAGAAATTTTCGGGTCCTCACATTAATGGAGGAACTTTTTGGTCTCATATAAATAGAGCAAAGTCAACCACTTCAAAATACTTTTGCACATTGAGACTACAAAAGATCTAGAGCAATTTTAGTGAGAAAATTCTCTTCAAAGAAGATTTGTACTTTTAGTTGTGTAGATTTCATATAAACTTTTCTTGTGTGAGAAAATTACTTCAATAGTGTAGTTTTGTGAGGGTTATTCGAGTGATAGTAAAACTTCCTAACTTGACCAAGTGTGGCTTGGGATAAGAAGGAAGTGATCCTTCCTTTGTACACAAAGATTGGTTGTAATTGATCAACCTAAAGAAGCTTACTCTATAAAGTGATATTCAAACTCAAGAGGAGTTTGGAATTTGGTTTGCTATTCTATCTCTTTCATTTACTATTTTGCAATATAAATTATTCATCTCTTCTACTCACGAGCATTTGTGCTTTCTCATTATTTGTTCCATTGTGTGGTTATCTAGAAAAGAGGGTAAATTTCATATTTAACCAAAAAGTGTCTAATAACTTGATTAGTTTTTAATTTACCTAATTCACCCCCCTCTTAGGTTGTCTTCGATCCTTATAAAGCTCTCAGCCTCACTGAGTCTTTTTCCACTCGAATTTTCTTTTTCACTCAACTCGGCCTCTACTTTCTTTTTCCCCTCATTCTCTCTCACATTCGATTTTTTCTTTACCTCTCTCGGCTGCCTTTTCTCTCTCTCTTTTCTTAGATGCAATTATTCTTCATACACTTGTGTAGGTGTCAAGAGTGAAAGAGTGATTTTGAGGTTGTCCATAATGAACTTATACTTATTAGTAAGTCCAATATGATCAGCCTGTCTATCATACTCCCAAGGACGCCCCAACAAGACATGACTAGCATGCATAGGAATTACATCACATAAAAGTTGGTCATTGTATCAACCAATAGAAAAAGCAATTGAAACTTGTTTGGTCATCTTGACTTCCCTCCCATCATTTAACCAAGACAATCTATAGGGTTTAGAGTAGTAAGTCCATGGAATCTGTTTTTGCTCAACAAAATCAGCAGCTACACAATTAGTACAAGAGCCACTATCAATGATCATAAGACATATCTCATCTCTAATTTTGCATCTCGTATGAAAGATGTTGGTTCGTTGGAGATCATCTTCTTGAGCTTGTGCATTAAGCACTCTCATAGTCACCATAGTTCAAGTTACGGGGTCCTCCTCTATCTCAACCATGTCATCATCCTTCCCTTCTTCTTCAAGTGGTGGCATGTCCGCATATTCCTCCTCTCTTTCGTTTTGCCACATTCTCTCTTTATTCATGTACATGATACTTCGGTTAGGGCATTGAGCCATGAGGTGGCCAATTCCCTTGCATTTGAAACATGCTTTTGGCTGGTGGGTAGTTGTATTTGCCCCTGGAAGAGTAGACCGTGGGGTTGGTTTAGAAGAAGTTGCACTCGGATGCGGACGGTTGTTCCATCCGCTTGTTTTCCCTCTCTCTCATTACCTTGCCTTGGCCACGCATTGGATGTTGGCAATTGATTCTTCTCCAAGAAGTGGAAGAAGATGTAGTGGATCGGTCATAGGTGTTTATATAGGTAAGGCTTGCTTTCCACCTTCTCTGCATAAGACACCATTTGTTGAAACTCAAGTGGTCTTGAAGCTCAACCTTCTTTCCTATTCAGGATTTAATCCATTAAGGAACCTCGCCATGGTTGCTTTCGGATCCTTTTGTACATTGGCCTTATCATCGCTACTTTCATTTGCTTTGTGGTACTCATCAACTGAATGTAACCCTTGAGTGAGTCGTTGGAACCGATTGTACAAGTCCGTAGTATAAGGAATGGTACAGAATCGTTTCCTCATCACTTGCTTCATTTCAGTCCAAGTGTCAATCGGTTGTTCCCTATTTCTTCTCCTTGCGGGCACATACTTGCTCCCAGCCAAATAAATGCATAATCTTGAAATTCAATTAGCTGCAAGTTTCACCTTTTTCTCTTCAGAGTAATTGTGAATTTCAAATACTTGCTCAACTTGCCTAACCCAATCCAAGTAAGATTCAGGATCATTTTTTCCCATGAAAGGTAGGCATCTTCGTCTTGAGGGAACCAGATTGTCATCGGTTCTCCTAGGTCTGTCTCGACCTTCCCTTGCCCCCCTTTGATTTTTCCTTGATCAAAATGAGGTGTTAGAATGATATCCCTCATCATCCGCATCATGATCAGCATTCTGAACACTCGAATCCTTGTTGTGTGTATCTTCGGTACCTTGCATCTCAATGGTAGGCAAACCGTCGAATAATTGTGTCATCACAAATTCATGTCTCTTCGCTTGTTTTCGAAGAGCTTGGAGCACCAGTTTGATTGACACGTCGGCCTTAGACGGCTCGGGTATGTTCCCCTCTTGAGACATTGTCAAACCTGCAAAACAAGTGTATCCTATTCTACCTTGCAAAAGCTCGTGTATCACTCAAGGAAAAACACACTTACTCTCAATTTGTCCTTCTCGAAGTTTTTAAAACAACTCAAACTCTCAAAAATTTCAGAATTAATTATCCTATAAGCAAATAATAAGACACAAAGCAAAATTTTGCAATTCCTAGAAACCCTAGATTCGTAACCTTGTCTTGCTTGAGAATTTAGTTTGCGGTTAAGGGTAATGTCACGTGTGGTAGGTGGTTTTTTTTTGTGGTAAAAATCGGATGGAAGGGTGAAAATGGAAAGTTTAGGTTGTTTAAGGTGTGAACACAAAAGGATAAGGGTGGGTAGGTGTGAACAGGTGTGTTCGCACTTGGTCCATCCTTTCCAATATAGAAACTTGAATCAGATTTTGGAAAGTCCTTTTCAAATTAAGATTTGGAATCTTCTTTGGATATGATTGAGACTTTCCAATAAACAACTTTTCAACCTTAATCCAACAAGAATTTGGAGACCAACAACAATTTGAATTTGGAAACAATTTTTTTTTAATACAAGAACTTCAAGATTCACGATATCTTGCGTTCAACAATCTCAAGCTATGGTTCGCACGATCAAGATATTCAGAATGTCAAGAACTTCAAGATTGATTTCAAGAATTTCAGGAAACGACAACGGGTATTGCAAACAAATTTCTCAGCAATTAACAATCAAGAATTTGAAAGGTACGTGACACACAAACTAGAAAACCCTAAGTGGACAGCAAGAAACACAGACAAATAAGATTTTTTTTTTACTCGGATGAACAGTAACGTGAACAGTACGCTATAGTATGACGAGCAGAATTCACTACAGTACGATGAACAGTAATTCGCTACAATACTTTTTTTTTTACAAAAGACACAAACTAACAAGATATGAGGCAACTTCAATGAAAGAGAATTAACCTGATGCTCCTGATACCAACTGATGAGCAACCCTAGGGAAAGACCCTCCTAGAACCTCCCAACTTGGTAATATCAGAGTTGGACCTTTCTCCCAATGAAAATTGAACTCGATTGGTTCTCATGAACTCAAGACCTCTGGACACACGAAGTAATCAGCAACCTTAAGCAAATAATGATGGATGAAGAGACACCACGATTAGGAACAAACTAATCGATAAAGTCTTATTTGAATCCTAAACTATGAACTCAAGAATTCAAGAGTTAGTTCGTTCAAAAACTTGAAGGAAAAATCCTCACGATTTCTGGTTGTAATTTTTGTCCTTTATTCTGAAAGACAAGAAGCTTATATAGGCGTGTAAAAGACCTAAACTAAGCCGCCAACAAAACCTAATCCGACTGTGGAATTTCCCTTGCTAAAACTCAGCCCAAAGTCCAAGTGCAACTAGGAAACGCTAATCAACTTAACACGAACAAATAACGTTGGTGCTTGACTAAAGCAAGCTTATGACCAACTAGATAAAACTACTTTAAGGATTAAAACTAAGAGGACAACATGTCCTTTGTGCGATTAACAAACTACTAAACTATGCAACTTTTAAAACAAACTACAACTAAGCTAACAAGCTATGAGATTATTCTTTCACTTCAAACGTATAAGTGAACAAGGTAACTTCATGGTCCACCAAATCTTCAAACTTAGCTTGCTCCTTGCTTGTATGGTGAATGATCAAGCTCGTAAAACTTCCTTCACCCTCTTGGATCTTGATCTTGTCATCGGACCACCAATGTTGATCAAAGGATCCTTGACCCAAGGTGAAGTTGTTGCGCACCCGTATCCGCATCAGAGATGGTTATATTAAAAACGAAAGACGAAAGAATAAAGGTTAGAATCAACACCTTAAAGTAGTATAAGGCCATTATTTGCTTTATTATATGTCGATAATTTTAATACCCAATTCCATCACGAAGAGCCCGGTATCCATCGAATTTAATGCCAAATAAGGACACAAAGAAATCATTTGCAAGATAAAGAGCAGAAAAGATAATCAACAGAAACTTAATCATTTTCTCATAATCAATAGAAACTTAATCAACAGAGATATCTATTAATTATTAGTATACAAGCACATCCATTTGACTAAGATATTTTTGTAAATAAAGTGTAACAGCTTACCGGTCCAAAGCTGAACTATGCTAAAAGCCCAAAGCTTGGGCTTAGACTGACGGGTACTAAACGAAGCATTACCCCTATAAAATTCAACCCAAAGAGTGAACAACAATAAATAGGAGCAAAAATAAATTGTTCATATGCAAAATGGAAACGAATAGAAAAAACAGAAGGTTATAAAATGTTACACAAAAATAATCACCAAGTTTTTAGCCAAAGACATTGTGCTAAAATTTGAACAACCCGTGAATCCAAAACAACCAAAAAATACACCAAGCAATTTTCCCACACATAATATAAAATCACATAAATTTGTATAGGTGTTGTAGAAGGTCAGGAAAAAAAGGACAAATAAGTAACATGAGAACTATTAAAAATGCGTGCAAAAAAAAGGAAAAATCATTCAAAACGCCCCTCACATTTTGTAAAATAAATTTTTTCGTCTCTCATTTTTAAAAGTATAAGTTTACGTCCTTTACAAATTCACATTAGTCAAATTTGGTCCTTATCTAGGTTTTCGACTAGTTTTTGGTCGGAATTCATCACATGCCTTGCATGTGATCATTTTTAGGGGTAAAATTGTCAAATCAAAACTTATATAATCTAATTTATAGTCCTTTACATTTCACAAAATGAATTATTTCGTCCCTCACATTTCATAAAATGAATTTTTCATTCCTCACATTTCACAAAATGAATTTTTTATCTCTCATTGACCATGTGTACGAATAATTTTTCTTTTAAATCCATAATATATATATATATATCTATTTGATTTCACCTAAACAGACTAATTGTAGTTGTATACATGCTATTCAATAGATATATACATGAGTTTAAATGTAACAATTTTGTTTCAACAAATATATATATATATAACAATTTTGTTTTAAACCCCTCTGGCTCTGGTATATATATAGATATATATTTATTTATTTATTTGGTTTTAACATGTGGATTTATTCAATATTTGTAATCTTTTCTCTTTTGGTAATAATTCATTTATTGAGTTGTGTAATAAGGCCATCTAATTAATCGGTCCTAATTCGAATTCTATAATTATGCTAATAAATTGTAATTTAAATCTAAAATTTTACTCACCACCTTTAAGACTAACAGTTGAATTTCTTATCTTGTGATTGTTTTAAAATTTGAAAGTGTCAATCACTTACTTTTTTTGTCATACTTTTCCTTTATTTATTTTTTCTGTCCAAATTTAATTCGATATAAATACTTGATAATATTTAAGATTAAATATTTTCTTTTTTCAATTTTCATGTAAAAGGAAATGAATATGAGTGAAAAACTAACAATATTTTTTAAAATCAATATATATATATCTATTTAATTTCACCTGAATAGTACGTTTAGGCGAAATCAAATAGAAATATATTACATGCTATTTATATTGTTTAGGTAAAATAAAATAGATATATACATGAGTTAAAAAAAAAGTTATTCATACATATGATCAATGAGAGATGAAAAAATTTATTTTGAGAAATGTGAGGGATGAAGAAATTCATTTTGTGAAATGTGAGGACAAAAAAATTCATTTTGTGAAATGTGAGGGACTATGAATTGGATTATGTAAATTTTGATTTGATAATTTTGCCCTTAAAAAATGATCACTTGCAAAGCACGTGGTTGATTCCGATCAAAAACTAGTCGGAAACCTAGATAGGAATCAAATTTGACCAATTTGAATTTATAAGGGACGTAAAAGTACACTTTTAAAAGTGAGGGACGAATAAAGTCATTTTGCAAAATGTGAAGGACGTTTTGAATAATTTTTCCCAAAAAAATAATAGTGAAAAACCCGAGATCTGGAAGAATGAAACAAAAAGAACCAAAATCACATACAATTTTTCTTGGTAATAATCTTCTCTTAACAGCCTCTGTCTCCTGAGAAAGCATGGACAGAAAATCAGGAATAGTATACGTGAAATTTTAGATGGTAACCAAGAGAAAACGTTGAGAAAAAAAATCAAGAAACATTGAAAAGGAAATAAAACTACGAGGCAATAAAGAACCTGAAGTCTGGAGTTAGATTCTTCAAACTTCCGTGATTTTGAATTTAATTCTTTCAATTGTACTCTTTGTTTTGGAGAGCAAGAAGAGATCGGCAAAAGAAGCAGCCGGCTGCCCTTTGGAATTTGGAGGAGATGTTGTTGCGATAGGGTTTCTAGAACTACTACGTGGGTCCAAAAAACTTTCTAAAATTTGTTAAATCCTTTTTAATGCTTTTTGGGCAAGAGCAAAATCAAGATACAATTTCTTATAAAGGCATTAGATCGAGAAAAGTTCCAAAAAACTTTCCCAAATTTGTTAAATCCTTTTTAATGGTTTTTGGCCAAGAGCAAAAATCAAGATACAATATTGTAGGAAAAGGAAGAATACGAGGCAAAAGAAAGGGGAAAAAAAGAGCAAAACTAACCACATCTTTTAGAATCCAATTTAATAAAAAAGGAAAAAAATCTCACAGAGTCTCACAAGAATGCTGGAAGAGATTCCAAAAATTTCACCTGCAAATCACAAGTATATACCAATTAGATTAGATTAGATTAGACAACTAAACCTAAAGAGAAAAACCAAAGGCTAGAGAAAATTAGGGAGGGAAACAAAAAAATACCATCTATTTTGGTCCTGATGTTGCCGGTCATGGAGAAGAAGAGAGATTGTGACGCCCCACCTCCCCCCTAGGGCGTACCTAAGGGTTTGGCGGACCGCCTGCCCAACTCTCGTTAGGACTCACTCACTCAGTCAATCAACTCTCAAGATTAATCATTCAGGCCTCCAAAATAACATTTAAATTCTACAATTCAAACAAAATGTAAACTTATTTACAATCCCAAAAGTCAAACGTATGATACAATATCAAATGTCAAAATATATCCTATCAACCAAAAAGTATAAGTACAAGAGGGTTACACACTCTAGTTCACATTCAATTGCTAAGGACCTCCATTCCTGTAAGGAAAACAAAACTAAAGGAATGAGCTAAAAGTCCAGTGAGGTTCCTAAACAAGCAATCAGGTAGGGAAACCCTGAAAACATTACATTTAACAATTTGCATACTTTGCACAGTAATATCCAGTCATTCAAAAAATAAACACTCAATAATTGGAAGGATATGTGCTCACTTGGAGCCATTCATTCATTCATTCGCCAACCATTTTCCTTATCCCTCCAATATTAGAAAACGTTTGCAAGTGAAAACTCCTTCAGTGATCTTGTCATTCATTCATTGATATCATTGCATTGAATTCATTGGCCAGTTCTCCACCAGACTTCGTGGTAATACTTGAGTATACCAAACATTGTCCCAGGGTTACCAGTCGTCCGACCGAGTCCGCTTCTGGCTCGAGTCGACTGGCAATGAAGGGCAAGGGCCCAATTTAGCCAAAAGACTTACATTCATGCACAAGTAGCATTCAATCATTTAATCATTGAAAATTTCACGTTCACTTAGGTCGAGTGCGATAAAGTACACACTCGCCTATCGAAAATTCATTTAACAATCATTGAAAAACATTTAACATTCAAGCAAACATTCACAACAATTCACATAGTCATTGGAAGCATAACATGCAAAGAACACTCACCAGTTTAAGCAAAATAACGTCAAAAGTTCGCTCCCGGGTTATGCTCTTGATCACCAACAAATCCTAAGAACAACCAAGATAAAGTATTATGGTTCAACCATTCAAAGTTTAGGTGAACCAAAGAAAATCCGAGTAACTACTAGTACAAAGGTGCAAATATGATTTTGGAGTGAAAAGAGAACATTTAAACCCAAGAGACATGAGCAACCAAGAATTTCCTCATTCCAATCATAAACCAAGCTCAAAATGGTTTAACAACTCCAACTTAAAGTTGGAAATGAAAGTAAGGACAGTTTTAGGAAAACAGAATTTTTTCAGTTTTGCGCGATGCTATTTTGAAAAATCATATCTCAAGTTTCTTAAGTCTAAAATTTATAAACTTTATACCGTTGCGAAAATAGATTCAAAGAGTTACAATTTCTCAGAAGACACCTTTGCAAGATTCTATCCACAAGTCAGTCAAAATCCAATCTCAAGTGGCTGCTTTATCCAGTAGAAAGACAGAACAGGAATGGAAAATTCAGTCAACTTTGAAAAATCCACAGATATTCATATGAATTGAGAAAAATTCTGAAATTTTTACGGTAGAAAGTACTTTGAATCTAGTTTCGAACGCAACAAGAAGAAATCAATTTGGATTTTTCTACACCAAGATATGATAGATTCCCAAGACTACTCAGAGTCTCCTATGGGAAAATTTCAGCAGCACCTCCTTTGTGTTTACCAATTTTTCCAGCCATTTCAAGGCTACACTTTCACCACAAGATAGCCCCAATCAAGTTCACAAGACTATAGCATACATAGAGTACTTATTTTAGCCACAAAACTAGATATAACCAACACTATACCTAAGCTGGAAAATTAACCAAACCCTAGCAACAACTTCACCAAACCCTAGCAAAAACCATTGAAATTACCATAAACATGCTTCCTTCACTTTCAATCATAACATATCTAGCATAAATCTCAAGAAACAAGTAAAAAGAGATGTTTTCTAGAATTTTTACCTCAAAACCCCAAGATAACAAGCAACTCAAGAGCTTTCTTCCCCAAGTAACTCCACCAAAAGCTTCCCTCCAAGCTTAATTCAAGATTAATCAGTATGGATTAGGTTAGTGTTTGGATTTTTCACAAATCAAGATGGAATTTTGGAAGTTTTTCTCTCTTCCCTTTCCTCTCTAAGGTTCGACCTTCATGGAGTAGGAAAGTGATGGTTTTTCTTCAATTTTTTTCAAGATAATACAAAGACTAATCTTGGTCAACATTTGGTTTGATGGTTGACAAGTGTCACCCAACTATTTTGTCTTTCTTTTCCTTTTCCTTAGTCAATAATGGTGGCTGACTTAAGAGTTAATTTAGGGGAAATTAAATGAAATAAAAACAAGGAGATTAGGGTAAGAAAGTATTGGTCAAGCGGTGTACTCAATCGGTAACAAAACGCGCACGTCGGTTCAATCGTATTTCCCTTAACTCCCTTGTACTTTTGTTTTAACTTATAATTCACTAACTTATTATTAGCACTTCTAATCACACACTTCCTCTTACCTAATACTCACTCTTATCCACTAAATTTAGTGCACACACCTCACCAATCGATCACACTACCAAAATGCACCAAAACCCTAACTTACTCTAACTTAAAAGTAAAAGTAAAACTCTTGACTCAACTAATGAAATCACCGTGAAATTTAGGGCTAGTAAATTAGTTAAATAGTCAAAGTAAAGAAATATAGAAGAAAATATAAATTAATTTTTCAAAAATGGGAGGAAATTCTAAAGGAATTTTCGGGTCCTCACAGAGATAGAAGGGCTTTGGGGGTGTTGACGCTAATGAAGAGGAAATTAGTGAGATGGGCTTAAAGAGAGAGAGAATGGTGATGAACAAGGGAGAAGAGAACCCTTCTGAATTGTGATGTATTAAGCCATGCGCCAGTCCCATCCTCACCAGCTACCTCAGAAAGCAAACTCTTCCAATATTTCTCTAGCACTGAAAAGTCGAGAGAGCAGGTAACCTTCTTCAATCAATCACATCTGCATTTAAAAAGAATGAAAAAGAAATGAAATGGGAATATAAGAAAGGGCTTGGACGAACACTCTCCAACCAATCACATGTTGCCACATCAGCAACACGAGCACCCCCTTGAGGCATTGCATTCCCTCTTATATATATATGTTAAAGAAGACCAAGACTAAGACTACAAGCCTAAGAAGAGGAGAAAAAAGGGAAGAGTGTTGAACCACATTGGAGCAGGTGTGATTAGTTAGGTTGAATGACAACTGGTGGGTATCGGGCTCAATGATGGCTAGTGAAATTAAAATTTTACCCTTACTGTCCCCTAAATTTACAAATTCTATTATAAAGGATCTTGATTTTGAATGCCCTGTGAGTGTAAAATAGATTCCACCGTCATGTACAAGCTTGACAAGAACAACATCTTGCTCCTTTTTTGATTGAGAAGCATGTTGAAAATTTGTTCATACAATGTGTGGACAAACATCCATGTATTGTGCGTTGGATTTTGGAGATATCTGCATCATGATTACTGGTATTTGTTACTGCTATTACTTTTTGCTTCTTGCTTGTTTGTTCTTGGTTGTTCTTCCACCAATTATCCAGGCAGACTGGCATTTGGGCTCTAGGATGAAGAACAGAGTAGGTATCTCCGACAAAAACTTCTCCCTCATCTTCTTCTTCATAGGCTTTTCTCCCTCTTGATCATTTGCATCTTTCTTACCCGTCTTTTTTTCTTTTTTTTCTTTTATAAATATTGATTAAACAAACAAGATTGCTTCCACCTATTATTCTATGGATCTTGATCTTGTTAGGACTTTCATATTAAGGTATCTTGAAATATTCTACACTTTGCATGGATGAAACCAATAAAAAGCAAATGAAGTTCAAAGGAGGCATCTAAGGTGAAAATTTCCTCTTTTTTTTTTCCATGTTGTGCCCAATTTCTTTTTTTTTTCTTTATCAACTATACATGAAATTTATTTTTTTGTATTGACAGCTGCCACTGAGATGGAAAGGGAAAATAATTGCCAAGAAAGCCTTTAGATGGATTTTACTTTTCTTCATATGTCAATTTCTTTTTAGATCAGTTTTTTATTCTTTTGATTTTGTCTGGTAGTTATTGAATATTTTCTTTCTTTTTTTTAGGTTTTTTGGTTGCGTAAGCGCTTGCTTCATGGTAACTGGTAAGTATATGAAGGAATTAGTGTCTTCTATTTTTTTTTCCTCATTTCCTTTTCTTTCTTGACTACTCACAAAACCTTTGTTTAGAGTGTTTTTTTTTTAAAATTTCATTTTCTCATATCTTGCCTAATGGAATTTTTCTCTCTATTTTTGGTTTATTTACAGTTTTAATCTATTCAAATTTCTGGTTAAAACGATACAATAGAGATTTTAGTTCGCCGATGATTGGCTCGGTTAATGGTTTACTTCTTTGATGTCTAATGTTTTGTGTGGTTAGAAATTTAGGATCTGATACTTACATAATTGTTTATCCCCATAGTGCTCAATGCTCATGTGTTTTAGTGATTACTAAGGTTTCAAGAATTTGATATTTTTCTCTCCTTTTTTTTTGCTTTTTCAGTTTAGTTGTTTAAGTATTTGCCTTGTTTGCATTATTAATTCACTATTGTCCTCTTAAAAAAAAACTTGGCAATTGCCAAGAGGTGTCCCCTCAAATTCTGGTTTTGGGTTTTGCTTTGGATTTGTAGAGTGTCACCTATTGTCTACTGCTAAATCTATTGCATGCATGATCTTAGTTTCTTTACTAAGTGATGTGCCTACTGAATTTTTAGTTTCCAAAGCCATGTCTTGTAAGTTGTAAGCTTGTTTAAATTGATTTAATAGCTTTATTCCTCTCATAGGTCATTGGAATTATAAGCATTGAGAATAACTTCAGCATGAGGCAATTGGTGCATGCATGGATCATTTTCTATTTCAGTTCTGTCTTTGTGTTCTCATACTAATGGTGCTGTTATATTCATCATCATTGGCTACTTTTTTCCTCTGCAGGTTTTGTTCTTGGTTTGGTGAATTTCTAGGTACTTTTCCTGCAGTTCTTGTAGTTAGGTTTTTTTTTAACCCTTTCTTTTTTTTTTTGGTGTTTTTGTACTAATGATAAAGCTTAGTTGATACACATAGTTTCACTGTAAATGCTATAAGTACTGAAATATCTATCTTATTCCACTAAAACTACACAACATCTGCCGAGTGGTTAACTTTCTCAGCCACTAGATCTACGCATGACTTTTAAAGGGGAAGCATTAGCATTAGCTCACTTTGCAATTCTATTTGAGCTCTTTAGTCTTGATTGGTCCCCTCTAATAGACTCCAGGAATCAACAAAAGCTGAATTCGTTCAAGGTCATTGTTTCATCATTTTTTAAGGTCTTTTTCATCTTTCCATCTATAGAGTCCTTTAAGTTCTTTAAAAGTAACAATGGTCAAAGTTAAAATGAACTATAAATGATGGAGAAACTTAAATGTTTAAGCACCTAGAGGCGCCACCTTCATTTTTTTGTGTTTCGTTGTGTCTGACTTTTTCCTCTTCTTCTAACGCTTCTTTGACACATAGATCTTAACCTCCCTGTGACGATCCCACTACACCCTAAGGCGAACCAAAAGATTAAGCAGATTACCTACTTGACTCTTGCTAGGACTCACTCACTTACTCATATCAACTTCAGAGATAACATTTCACTAACTAAAGCCATCGGCAGTCCATCACCACTTAGATACATATCAAAACAAAAGAAAAGTTGTCTTAGCCCACAACATTTAATATGTATAACCCTTAAAGATAACAAAGTTCGCAAAGCCATAACATTATATATAAAGGGATTTATCCCAATATATCTCAAGTCTCGGGCTTAAATTTCTGGCTAATCTCCACACCCGTCCTTCACTCCTATAAGGAAAATAAACTAATGGGTTGAGCGAAACCTAGTGAGATTCCACATAAGCAACAATCAATTAAACAATTAAACAAGTAGCAAATTAAATAAATAGGAAACACTTCATTGGGTAATCACTATTAAAAGGATACAATGCTTGCATTAGAGTCACTTCAATGCATTACACACTCCACCGTACCTCCCCTGATAACCTCCAAACAGTAAATACTTCTTTCACTTAGATAGCCATATCAGTATTCTCCTACTTCGTGATAGTACTCGAGTATACCAATACACTTACCCAAAGCTACCGTCCTATCAGACCAAACCCTTTGCCGGTTTGAATAGTTCATTGAACAGAGGATTTTAGGGTCCAGTTCAGTCGGTGTGGTAAAGTACACACATGGCTTATAGTCATGCACACTTACAATTACACTTGGTCAATTATTGGCTTTCAAACTTAAGCTAAGCCAAGTGTGATACAATACACTCTCGACTTAAAAGGTAAGGAATAGTTGAAAACACACTATAATAGAACACTGGCATTATCATATAACCACACAAGCAATTTAAATACACAAATGCGAAAACACTCACCTAATATATTTTGAGTTCACACTTCGGTTCTTGGATCCTCTGTCGAAACTCTCTCGGCTACTGAGATATTTATAGACTTATTAATTCCCCAAATAATGAAGTTAAGGCTCACATGATTATTTTGACTAATATATATGTGTGTGTGTGTGTGCGTGTGTGTGTGTGCGTATAATTCAAGATGTTTAAGGTGATTATATGGCAATAAAAGTTGGGATTTAGGGTTCTAAGGATCATTTAGAATTGAGGTGTAAAATAAATTTTCTAGGATTTGGTAGTTTAGGGATCTTATGAATTTCTTTGATTTTACCCTAAATTTTTGGATGAGTTTTATAAATAAGACTTTTGTGAGATAACATAGAGGAGTTTGATCAGTTTTGGTTCGTTTCTACCTTAGAAATTTAAAGTTAAAAGCTACAATCGAAGTACTAAGTTAGGATTGTTCATGTTCCATGTTTTTGGTCCAAAGTTCACTATTTCCTTGGTTTAAACCTCCTAAAATCCAACCTGCATTTTATCATTATACCTAATAGGTTGTTCTCAATTCCAAGTTTGGTCAAAATTTCCAGAGAAAGTTTAGAAATTAGCTTGGAATCTTCAACCATTCCAATCGGCTCAAAAGGGTTTAGCCAGCTGACCTGTTCAGGTTTTCTTTCCTCAAACTCAATATTTCTTGTTCTAGTCAAGGTAAACATAACATTGTGGACAAAACAGAGGATTATAGAGTATTCTTGACCAATATTTGCACAATTTCAGTTCACACAACAGAAATCAACTGGAAAGAAACACAGCCACTCCGTTGGCTTAAAATCAGCAAAGTTAGCCATGTAGTTTAGTCATTATAGCCCCATTACTTGAGTTTTCACAAGGAAAATAAGCATGCAACACGAAACAAAGGCTGTACTAAACGTATATCAAGAATTTCCTAGCTAATCTCTTGGAATTTCAGATAAAAGGTTGCTAAATCAAATTTTCTTTCCTTTCGACCAAGCTGGATGTTTCCAGCAATAATTCAAGCATAAACTTAAATTTTCACCATAAAACTCACATGCATCAGCCTATAAACGTTATACAGGGCCTAAAACATGAATTCCAGTTACAATCTAGCAAAGTTTTCAAAGCACATGACCAAAGTTGCAGCATTTTTTTCCTCTAGATTTGCTGTCTTGGAATTCCAGTTTTGGTCTTGCGGTAAAAGTTCATCTTATCTTGCTTTAACACTTCAAATATCACATGCATGATCAGATTAAAGCCACTGGTGTTGCTTAAAATAAATCCTAACCAGGATCCACAAAAGCTCTTAGAAAGAGTCTAAAATTTTCCAGCTTTACTTTATCGGCAGTCATGCTTCATTTTATCAAGAATTCCAGCAAGAATTTCTTTATAATCTAATCTTATCGGGTTTCATTTGAAGTTATAAGCTGCATGCATGTCATGATGTGTAAGACATACAAACAAAATTTTGAATAGGTTTTTGAAGAAAACAACTAGGAATTTGCAGCTTAGTTCATCGGGTATCTTGTAGCAGCTTTAAATGAAATTTTCCAGATTTGTTGAACTTTGTTTCCCAGAAATTTTCTTCATTTCTTGGTTCTAACTCAGTCTAAGAGACTGCTAGCTAAATGCAAAAGAAAATGGAAAGAAATTCAGTAGATTACCTCTAGTTCTTAATGGCTTTCAGTTAGGAAAAATTTCTGATCTTTCTCTCCCCGATTCTTAGCTAGATAGGCTGAATTCCTTCTTGATTCCTAGCTGGTTCAAACAGTGGAAAAAATTGTAAGAAATGATTTCCTAGTTGATTTGGTCTTTCTCTCCTTTTCCTCTTGATGGTCTCCCGGATAACTAAGCTAAGAAAGAGGAAAACTAAGCTAACTTCTACCCATTTACCTCATTTGACCAACTGAAATATAAGATGAGTAATGCATTTGCATGCTCCTTGGGCAGCTAGAGAGGACAAGTGTCCTCCACATGGCTATTGTTGTTATGTTTGTTTCTTTTTTCAACAAAATTTGACTAGTATTAATGGTTTATGGTATAGATGACACAATTTCTCCTGAGGTTTGTTTTATTGAGGAGTAACAAACATGTAAATGAACCAATAATAAAACGGAAAAATGCGACATGCACTAAATCATAAATAAGACATGAAAATTTTCGAACCCTTACATCCCCTTCAGCCGACTTCAGCCCATGTGTACAATAATTTAGGAAGCTGATTCTACCATAATGACAAAAGTAAAATTCAACTTTCCTGCCATGTTCTTTATGGGAAATTGCTTGTGTCAATGCAACTGTAGATTACCTCAGAATAAGCTCTTCAAAGCACAAAGCCATCTACTATAGGTTGGCCTAAACTTGTTTATGTTGACATGTCACAAAATACATTTTTAATCAAACAAACAGGTTGTTTTAACATTTCCATGTATTTGTTCATTCCTTTACAATGTACTCTCGAGGCATGCTAAATAACTCGTTCTCACATTTTTAGTGTACTATCTAACACCCTCTGAAGTAGACTTCAAGTTTAACTGGATAACTAGATAGAGGGACATCTCTGGTTCATTGTACTGCAGTTACTTCTTCCTTGAATGAGCAATGTATTTTCTAAGGCTTACTAAGAAGACTTCTAAATAAACTCCACAAGTAAAAGGATGTGACATATCTTTGCCTCACATAGAAAACTAGCAGAAAGGTATGATACTTGAAGCTCATAAAATGACTTGAGTTTGACTGCAGTATAAAGTGGGAATAAGCTCCTAGGAAAATGGTTGTCCTCTTAGGTGGCGCTCATGTGACTTCATAAGTTCTTATATTCCAATTTGATATTACATTTTCTTTGGCAAGAAAGTGGTTGTCCTTTGCTTTATGAAGTGTGATGCATATCTTTATCTTTAACAGTATAGTTAGAGTCTTTTATCATTTAAATAAGTATCACCCATTGGGAAAAAAAAAGTATGGTTTGGATTCTTATTGGCTTGTCATGTTTGAATTTGTGATAGGATATGCAAATGAGATTGAGGGAAAGATAGGACTTACTTCATGTTTCTATTTGTTATTTTTCATTCTCTGAACTTTTTTCCTCAAGTGGAAAAAATACAAAAAAAAGATTTTGTTTTTATGGGGTTGCCAAGTAAACATATGCAGCAAAACAGAAAAGAAAATGGTAAATGTGTTAAATTGGTTGTTTTAGAATCCGATGAAATATTTGTCTTAGTTTCAAGAGGTCCTGAATCCAAAAAAATGATTCTGGTTTCTAGCATATTTATCGTACTTGCTATATTTGCTACTCTTTAGTTTTAGTTTTATTGATTTATCTTTTTGGAGAATTAGAAAAGTGTAGTTGTAATACCTTTAGTCGGAGAGAACGGGGGGATAAATTGTGGATGTATATTTTTGTGATTTTGTAGGTGCAAAATTGAAATTTTCATTGATCATATTCGAAACTACTCCAAATTATAGCAGTATGGCTCGAAGAATGGTAAATTCTATTTTCCAATCTTCTTTGTGTAGGATTGGTGATCTGCTACCAAGAAAAAAGTGGTAGACATTCTCATGTTTATGCTTGATCACCATGAATATGAATGTTGGGTTTGTGTCAAATTGAGAAAAGAGATGCAACCGTGCACTAGATAATTAACACCACATAGACTAATCACGAGAGTAGGTTGGGTATATGTGACGCACCTATATCACTAAGAATCTTAACGGGTTTGATTGAACTCTTATGACCATTGAGAGAGGCGTAGGATTTAATTAAACACACTTTTTCTTTTAATAAACCAGGCTTCACCCATTTTATTTTGCAATAACAAGAGTACACATTGAGAGGGGGGGCCAAACCTTACCCTCTCCTAACACGAAAATTACACAAACCCAATTTGTTTATGTGAGGACCCGTAAAATTTTCCTATTTCATATCGTTTAATTCTATTTCTTTACATGCATTTTCTTTATTTTATTCTACTACCTTAATTTTCTGGACATTTTATAAGTGAATATGGTTTTCTAAAACATTTTTCTAGTATAAGTGAGTTCACGAGGGATTTGGAGCGAATAGCGGATGTGGGACCCGCTAGTGCGTTAAGTGAGAGAAATTCGGCCAATTAGGTTAAGTTGTGCAGTAAGGCATTAAATTACTAGGTGCTAAGTGATAATTAGAGGTTGGTTAGATATTTGGTCATTAGTAAGCTAAAAGGATAAGAAAGAAATCCAAAAGTGCCACGTGTCGCGTTCTTATTGGACTAAACTTGCCTAACTTTCCTTTAACTTTACCAAAAGCTTAATTTGACCAAAATCATCTTCATTTTTGCATGCTCTTGGCCGAAATTTTGAGGGAAAAAAAAGGGAAAGAAAGCTCCAACTTTTCTTCCAATTTCTTGTCCAAAACTTGAAATCCAACCGATAAAACTTCGAATTCCTCCGTAGAAATAGCTTACTAAGGAGGATTGAAGGTGATTGTGGAGTTGTTTGGCAAGGGAAAGCTCTAAGTTGCTACCTTTCTTGAAGCTTAAGGTATTTTGCTTGGAACTTCATTTTTGTCCATAATAATGGTGAATTAGTGGCTTATATCGGTTAAGGAGCTTGTTTTATGGATGATTTTGTGGATTAAAGTGAAGTTTGGTGAATTTATTATTTTCTTGGGAATTTTTCTGATTTCATATGATAATCATAGTTGGCTTGGATTGATGGCTTAATATGGTGTAATTTGGAGTTATTATACGTTAATTGTGGTGAATTGCAGAAAATTTCAGCTTTAGGGTTTCTATATGGTAGTAATCTGTCCTGTTTTTGCACTGTATGTTCGACCTTGAGAGAGACCGAATCAGCCCTTTCTCAAAACATGAAAGTTGTAGGTATTTGAGTTAGCTAGCTACTGGTAAAATTTCAGCTCAATCGGAGCATCATAACTTGTGAAATGACCGAAATACCCTTGACTGCCCACAAGCCTTGTTTCAAGGACAGATTTCTGTTCTCTCTGGAATTTCGATTTTTGACCATGAAAATGCATGATTTGGATTTGGAGGTCTTCATAAGAAATGTAGGTATATGTCTTGGCTTCGAAACGCCATAAGATTCGTCTCAATCGGACAAGTGTAGCTTCGGTTGTGGTTGTTATGCCGAAAGGTGCGTGGAACTTGATGATTCCAGAATTTTCTTTGCTTGACCTGATATTTGTAACTTAAGGTGTGGAGCTTAATTGTGATTGATTTTGGAGCTATCAATTGGCTCATTTGAAGGGTATTGTGGCCCTAATTAGATGTGTTTTATTGCCTATGAATTATATGTGCAATTGTGGTTGGTTTGAGATGAGATTTGGTGTTGCTTGTAGGATGGAAAAGTATGAATATTAAGGGGAAATGCTGTCCAATTTTCTAGGCCGCTTAGTTCCTCAAGTTTGAGTTGATTCTGGGTAGATGAAGGGCTTTTGGGTCGTTCAAGTCTCTAGATCCTCTCGTTACCTTTTTGTTCCAAAATCACGTTTTTGCAACCTTGCATTCGTAGTTCATTTGAATAGGCATACGACTTGTAATCGAGCCTCACTTGTGCGTTTCATTTACTAGAATTTGGGAGGTGAAAACCTCAATTGTTTACTTTGGCTATTTTAGGGTTTCTGGGCGATTAAAGTCATTTTGGGTGAAAACTTTTGAAGTATCTACACTTGAACTGGTGAGTGTACCACTCCTCTCCTTTGTTGCTTAGCTTGGTTTCTGTTCATGAAATCTGTAATTTGAATGACTGTGCTATCTGTTTATTCCGTTGAGACAAGGGTGTACTTTATCACCTTTGTTCTCTTGTCAGTATGCCTATTTACTGTGGAAAATTTTGAATCTGTTATCTGTGCTTAATCTACTGCTGTTTGGACATTGCATCCAACGACCTTTCTGTTACCTCTGAGCTCAAATCCTGTGGCTAGTTATTCGAGTCCAGTCGGTAAGGGCCTGGTCGATTAGATAACGAACCACAGTAGTCTGTTTCTAAGAAATCCTTGGGTAATTGAGACTCTGGATTTTCGGTATACTTGAGTATTACCACCCACTGTTACTGTTGAGGTGTTCGGGCTCGGTAAGGGGTATGTTTGGTGGACGGAATTCGATGTAAAGTGGGGTCTACGGACATGTTGGTGCTATCTATGTTGACGGAGAGTCAACGGGTTTGGATCAAGTATCGTAATTGGGCATTTTGGCTCCTGAGAGCCACCTGTATCCTTTCCATTTGAAATGTTTATTTATGTCCCTATCTGGTGTGTATAACTGCATGATTGATACGTGAAATGCCATGATTCATGACTACTTGTACTTCTGGTACCTCATTGAGCGTAAGCTCACCCCTTCCCGTTATCTTTGTTTTTCTTACAGGGAACAACACTTTTGAACCATGATTTTGAAGAAAGTGTCAAGCTAGTGTCAATGTTATTTTGTTACGCTCTTTTGTAATCAAAACCCTGGTTACTTTTATCAAGTATCACGTTTTGACTTGTACAACTTTCTATGCATGTACTTAAGTGTTTAAGCATGTATATTAGGTATATTCGTTTGAGATACTACTTGTAATCATTCGGAACATTTTAGTTGTGTGTAATCGGCATAGTAGTCTCCGAGTGTTTGTTTTCTTTGGTTTCGATCGTGCGTAATCTAGGGTTTGTGTGATTCGACTTCGTAGTCCTGGCGAGAGCTGGGTAGGCGGTCCGCCAAACCCTTTGGTTCGCCTTAGGGGAAGGTGGGGCTGTCACAGTTTAACTGCACCAAACCCTTAGATAGTCGAGGCAGACTATGTTGTGACTTAAACACGATAAAAGAGCCAGCTGATATAGCAAATGATGCCAATGAATCCGCCACCATATTACCTTCTTTGAAGCAATGGTTAATCGAGTGCACCAAAAAGAGAAGAGAGTGAATCTTTCGAATGGTTGACTGAATAGATGGAGGACCAATGCTTTAGAAACCAGTATTGACCACAAAACCTTCAAGTCCATCTCCACCACCAGCCTCGACACACCCTTCAAAGCACAGATCTCAAGACCAGTACATAATGCCCTAGACTCTGCCTGGAGGGCTGACAACCTTCCATAAAATTCCGCAAACGCAACTTGATATCCCCATTGGAGTCTTGAAGAATGCCACCCCTACCACTCAACCCTGGATTACCCTGTGAAGATCCATCCATGTTTAACTTAACATAACCAGCCCACGGAGAACCCTAATACACCGGAGAAAAGGTAACCTTACAAAGAACTGCCTGTAAATAATCCACAATGTTGGGCTAAGAGGTTCCTATCAGGAGACAAATATTAAACTTAGCCCATAGCATTATCAACAACTCTACATTTATCTGGAAAATCAGATGCCAACAATCCATCACTACTCCATCAAACCGAACTTTATTTTGGAATCGCCAAATAAACCAAAAGATCATAGAAGGGACCACCTACAATAACCACTGTAACCTAGGGTTTGCCGCCTTTATTAACCCCCAGGAAAACATGTGAGGACTGCAAAATTTCCTTATTTTATATTATTTTTATTTTATTCCTTTGCATGTATTTTCTCTATTTTACTTTATTATATTAATTTTCTAAAGAATTTTATAAGTGAATATAGTTTTTAAATCATTTTTCTGGTATAAGTTAGTTCGTGTTAATTTTGAAGTGTATTATGGACGTGGGACCCGCTAGTGCGGTAAGTGCGATAAATTTTTGACAACTAGATGAAGTTCTGTATTAAGGGATATTATTTTACCAGGTGCTAGGAGATAATTAGAGGTTAGTTAGTTAGATTAACCATTGGGAGAAAAGAGGATTAGATCAAACCCTAAAGACGCCACTTGTCGCGACACTACTTGAAGTTGGACTTTGACTCAAGACCATCTTACCTTTAATTAACCAATTTTGACCAAAATTTGCTTCATTCTTCTTCTAGCTTGGCCGAAACTTGAGGGAGAGAAAGGGAGAGAGTAGACTTCATCTTGTACTCCAATTTCTTGCTCAAATCTTGAGTTCCAACTGTTAAAATTGCAAACCACTCCATAAATGTTGTTTACTAAGGAGGATTAAAGGTTTTGGTGGAGTTATTTTGGAGGAAGAAATACTAAGCTACCATTTTTCTTGAGGTTCCAAGGTAACTTGCTAAGAAAATCCCTCTTTGCTCTTAATAATTTCAAATTTGTGGCTTAAGGTTGTAGTTTTGGTAGTTTTATGAGAATATTTCATAGTTTGAAGCAGTATTATGGAATTTTCAGTTTTATGGTGATTTTTCTGCCTTTATGTGATGAGTAATGATTGGCTTTGGATTGATAGCTTTGTTATGTGTAAAATGAAGCTTTTATATACTAGTTTTGGTTGTCTACGGAAAATTTCAGCTTGTGGGGCTAATTTTCAGCTTTAGGGTTTCAATTTGGGGCTTTATTGTGATTGGTTTTAGAGCCACCAATTGGCTATATATGAAGGGTATTGAGACCCTAATTAGGTGTGTTTAATAGCTTGTGATTTATATGTGAAATTGTGGTTGATTTGAGTTGAGATTGGTGATTAATTGTAGGGTGGAAAAGTAGAGAATTAAGGGGAGGTGCTGTCCAATTTTCTAGGCCGTTTGGTTCCTTTAAGTTGAGTTGCATTTTGGTAGAAATGAAGGGTTTTGGGGTTGTTCGTATCTCTAGGACCAACTGTTATCTTTTTGCTCAAAAGTCATATTTTTATTCTTTTGTACTAGTAGTTAACTCGGAGAGGCATACGACTTGTAGTCGAGCCTCATTTATGTATTTCGTTTACTGGATTTGTGGATGTGGGAACCATAATTATTTTGTCTTGGTTATTTTAGGGTTTCTCGGTGATCAAAGCCATACTTTGGGCGAAAACTTTTGAAGTTATCTTTGTTTGAACTGGTGAGTGTACCACTTGCATGATTTGTTGCTCACTTGATTACTTGTACCTGCAATTCGTGACTTGAATGACTGAAATATCTGTTTATTCTGGACGAGACGAAGGTGTACTTTATCGCACTCGTCTCTCTTGCCTGTGTGACTGTTTACTGTATGAACTGGAATCTGTTACTGTGCATGACCTGATGTCGTTTGGAGGTGTATCCGATGACTTTCTTGTTTAACCTGAGCTCAACCCCATGGGGAGTTAATGGAATCGAGCCAGCAAGGGCTTGATCGAGGAAAATTGGCAAACCATGGGGACTGTTCCCGGGGAATCTTTGGGTATTGGAGACTCTGGATTCCTGGTATATTCGAGTATTACCATTCTTGTTCTTGTTTGGCGTTCGGGCCCGGCAAGGGGTATGTTTGGTGAACGGGATTTGGCGTAAGAGGGGTCTACGGACATGTTTGTTTCATTAAATGTTGACGGAGGGTCAACGAGTTTGGATCAAGTACTGCAACGGGAATTTTGGCTCTTGAAAGCCACCTGTATTGATACGAATGGCACCAACCTTGTGATGCAACCCGTACAGAAAGGTTAGGATCTAAAAGGTGATACTCACGTTGATGACACGACGAACGCAGCGGAATCACCTAAACCCGTTGATCACTTGGTCAACGAACCTCGGTATTGGTAGAAAACGCCACAATCTAGCGCGGTCCTAGATTGATAAGTCGATCTGAATACCAAAGAAATGATTCTAAGATATTCAAGGATGCTTCAATGAAGCTTTTGAGAGAACTCTCAAAGTAATTTTATTAATCATCAAAACTGAATGTAAACAATGACTTAAGGCTATTTGTAGTCGTGACTAAGAGCTAATAAAGCTTTGGGAAACATGAAGTAAATTCGGCCAGCCCTTGTTCTCTTAACCCTGAACAGCTCAGCGGAGGGACTAACTAATTAACTAACTAAAGTGCTATTGGACCTAAGTCCCACATGGCCGACACTAGGCTCAACATGAGCTACTAGTTAGCTTGCTTATTCGCATCATAATCCTCACAGCGGGCCGCAATTAAGACAACATGTCTAGACTCGTTAAGGCCCTGATGGCCTTTAGCTCTCCACTAGACTCTCGGGCCGCACGAACCAAGGTTTGTAACGCCTCATTCAACCTCTTCGCGTGAGCTCGTGTCATAGGCTCCAATGGCACCTTCACTTGCTCCACTTGGATAGCCCTATCGACCTCCTCCTCATCATTCCCCTCCTCTTGCGAAAGATTTGTCCTCAAATCGACCTCGTCATTTGTAAGATAGAGACTCAGATCAGCAACATTAAAGGTAGCCGATACATTGTACTCACCAGGAAGGTCGAGCTTGTAAGCGTTGTCATTGATGCAGGCAACAACTTGGAATGGTTCATCTCTACGGGATAGTAATTTGTTGCGACGCTGGACGGGAAAACGCTCCTTGCGCAAATGCAACCAGAACCAGTCGCCTGGTTCAAACACCACGCGACGTCTACCCTTGTTTGCATGCTTGAGGTACTGCTGGGTGCGAGCTTCAATGTTGGCCCTCACTTGTTGGTGCAAAGTCTGGACAAAGTCGGCCTTCTTCTTGCCATCAAGGTTAGTACGCTCAAACATAGGTAAAGGCATCAAATCCAAGGCAGTCAGTGGGTTGAAACCGTAAACAATTTCAAAAGGAGAAAACTGTATAGCACTATGAACTGTACGGTTATAAGCAAACTCGACATGTGGTAAACACTCCTCCCAAGATTTGAGGTTCTTTTTAATGATGGCCCTGAGTAGAGTAGATAATGTGCGGTTAATGACCTCAATTTGACCATCGGTTTGGGGGTGACTGGATGTAGAAAATAACAACTTAGTGCCCAACTTCCCCCACAAAGTTTTTCAGAAATAAGATAGGAACTTGACATCTCTGTCAGACACAATAGTCCTAGGCACACCATGCAAACTGACAACTTCCCTAAAGAAGAGATTAGCTATGTGAGTGGCATCGTCTGTCTTATGACATGGAATGAAATTAGCCATTTTAGAAAATCTATCAACAATGACAAAAATGCTATCATGACCTCTTTTACTCCTAGGCAGACCAAGCACAAAATCCATTGAGATGTCAACCCATGGTTCCGAAGGAATGGGTAAAGGTGTATACAAATCGAAAGGTTGGAGCTTAGACTTGGCCCGGTGACAGGTAGTGCAGCGTGACACCACTCGCTCCACGTCCCGTGATACGTTCCTCGATCAACACGTTTTGAGACACATAGCACGTTTGCCCAAGGATCTAGCGAGGTTGTCCAACACTTGGATTGCGAGACCTAAAACCAAAACGGACGACACGAATTGGTTGAAGATGGTAGAACGACGACTCCAATCGAGGTGAATACTCAAGTGGATAGGTCGGATGAACCATCAAGGACAAGCACGAGATTGCTCAAGAACCCTTGCCAAAAGCAAGTAAAGGATCGAGTTTCTCACACTAGAGAGAATCGAAAATAATGAATTTTATTGATAAAACGTCTAACCCTTCAACCGTACAACTTGAGCCTTTTTATAGGCTAGCAAAGCTAATGAAACCCTAGGCTAGGAAGGGGGATGGGGTTCGGCCACCTTGTGGATATAAATGGGCCGGATCCATGACTCAAACAAAGTAACGAACTAGTAACTAATCTAACAATGACTCGACACCTAACACTTGTAACTAAAAGGCCGACCAAGCCCATTGGAAAACTGAAAAGACTAGCTAATGGGCTAAAGCCCAGCTAACAACCATCACTTAGCTCCTCATGGGCTTGGATCAACGTGTAGACAACTTGATGATCAACTTCTAAGCCTTCAATGTTCCGATGGACCTCTTGTTGGTCTTAAACATTTCGAACAAGGGCTTGGAGAGACTCTTAGAAGCGCTTGGCCCGTGACGTGTAACGGGCCCAATGGAACTCGAACTGGATCATTACTTGGCTAAGGTCCGTGCACACATCAGTCCCTTCCTCTTGAGAAGGATTTGTCCTCAAATCTGGATGGAGATGAATGATACTAACAAGAGTTAGTAGTATGACACCTCAAATCGACAGTGCGCTTGGAGGTCAGCCACGTTGGGAACAAATGAAAGGTCACGAGCCAAGCTAAATGCCGTTTGGTCAGTTTCATGAGGCTCTCAAACAAGGACATGCGCCAAGATAGGAAAGAGCTTGTGTAAGGCTCGTGAAAGTTCCAGGTAGCAATCCAAAGCTCTCTAATCAGCTTTCGGCCATGGATTGTCATATTGTCACCTACATAATAAATCTCATAGTTAGTGGTCATAGGCATACAATTGTGCAACAGCTTACCATTCTCATGCACAAGATAAGGATCTTCATAATGATGCTCATGGAAGCTAGAGAAATCCTGAATCGGGTTGTACAATGTGGTATAGTTCGGCCCTTCTTCGCAACATGCAGCTGGAACAAGCATGAAATCAAGTTGCAACTCTTTAATCATAGTTGGGAAATTTTGGACAGCGTTACAACCTACAAAAACAAAATAACCTTCAACTTGAAACAATTCAGAAATCGGGTAAAGAACTAATGGGACATTATTAGCTAGATGGTAAGAAGGTGTCGAACAAGATTTAAATGAGAAAACTCCCTTTGACACTTCAATATTCCTTCCACCAATTGATTCAACTTGAGATTCCAGTGCTAGTCCTTTACACTACTCATCAACACCTACATAAGAGCAACAAGAGTTAGTGCTAGTAACATGCTCAAAATAAGGCAGAGGTGATGAATGAACCATAGGTAGAGAACAAGAAGTAGAATCCGGAATTTCCCTTTTAGGATGAGCTCGAATCAATCCTCCAATGGTGCGGACAGGTTTGAATTGACACCAAAGAGATTTAGCTCCTAGAAGACAAACTCCATGGAAACTCGCAAAGTGTCCAAGTGACTTCGGAATGGAACATGTCATGACCAACTCTACTTGACTTTGTTTAATCTGCACAAACGAAGAGATACTAAACAAATCACATGTTAGCCGGTTAGCAAACAAAATGTTCACACTTTCGGGCTTTGTAAACACAGTCAACCCCTCCTCTTTACTCTTCACTAAGGCCAAATTATTCTTGCCTTTTCCCACTCCATTCTTCTCGGGCCATTGCTCACTCATTGTACATGAGATTTGATTTTCATTGTCTAGCTCATGTTCATGGTTCAGTTGCAACTCATTCATATTTGGCTCTTCAATCAACGAGGAACTAGAATGAACTTTTCCTTTATTAGCACCGGTTGACACATGATTAAGTTGGTCCAAGTGTGAATCCAGCACTTGGATAATTCTTTCCATCATAGAATTAACCAATGCTTTAGTCCGACTTCGAAAATCATCGCTTGATTCACGAAGCGTTGACTCAATTCGAGAATTCTCGAACTCCTTGTCTTGATGTTCAAGGTACTTCTTAGATGAATCTTGTTTGCTTGAGGTTGACCTCGATTTAGATGCTCTGCGCAAACTTCTTTGCTCCTTCTCATACTCATCACAATCTCGTTTATACCTTTCATATACACACGAAGCACGGTAAAGTTCCATCTACTCCCGGAGTGAACGAAACTCATGTTGTGAACTAGATTCCATGGAACTAGAGTGCTTGGAAGTAGGCCGCTTGGAACCCCTCTTGAGAGGCTCATTCTCCAAGAATTCTTGGTTGTATGAGTAAAAGGCAACTCCCCTAGGAATGATTACGTGACCTGCCAAAATGGTTAGCAAAGAAAAAGAGATTCCTCACGACACACAAGCTCACGTGTATGTGCTCATCACTCGTGTATCACTCAAAACACTCAAATAAGCTTACCAAAAATTCCTTACCTTGCCGGTTTGAGTAGTTGAGAAATGCCGCGCAAAAATCCAAAAATTGTTCCCCAAACTTTCCACAAGAGTAACCAAGAAAACAAGACACAAATGGGATGCAAAATGGAACACAGTTTGGAAGCTTTCTAGTGGCGGACAGAAATGGAAACTAGCGCTAGTGTGAAAAGGAAGCCAACGAAACCCTAGTTCCTAAAATGTAGGAGCTTGTCCAAGTGGAATTAGAAAAAGTACCCAAGCTGTCCACTTAGTTTCCTAATTGATTTTGGAAACAAGTTAGTTTTTGGAAACCTTTAGAAAACCTTTTGTTGAAACAACTTTTAGTAACTTCCAAATTCTATCCAAGAAGGTTTGCGCAAATCTGATTAGTTTAGGAAACCTTTTGGAAAACCCCTTTCCTTCTTGTAACAACCTTTAGAAGGTTCCAAATTCTACTCCAAGTAGTATGGCGCAAATCAGAATTTTCCCCCACACAATTCGGTTGCTATTATTTTTTTCTCTTTGTTTTCTTGCTAACCGATTCTTCTTTTCCTCTCTCTTTTTTTTCCGGATGAACAGTACTTCTACAGTACGATGAACAGTACCAACGTGAACAGTACCCCCCGAATTTTTTTTTTCTTTTTTTTTTTTACTATAACGAACAAACACAACACAAGCTTGGCCGAATGGAATAATATTCTAGATTTGTTTCGGCTAATCAAACACACAAGAAACCTTCAAGATCCTTCAAGAACTCCCAAGCAAGTTATCAAGACTTCAAGAACTTCGAGATTGTGGTCAAGAAATTCAAGAAACTCAAGATTCTTGTAGGTTCTCTTCAAGATTCACAAAATACCAACAAGTTTAACCACAAATCAGTTTTGGAAAACAAGTAAAAACAACTTGGATGACCAACGAGCAGTCTTGGACAGATTTGACTAAACTCTAGCGTGAAAAAGAGAAACCCTAGCCGTCACCAAGTTAATTTCTTGCTGCTCAAGCGATGGCCAACTAACGAGACAGATTTGGGAACTTCGAACCAGAATTTTTTTTGGACACCAAAAGGCGCACACACCACAACAGATTTGATACTAAACAAAGGAACAAGATTACGGACAGATTTGAATGAACAACTTCGACTCAATAACAATAACAAGTTGCGGACAGATTTGTGACTGATTTTGCAACGCAACACGGAAACAAATGTTGGCCAGATTTGACACAACAAACGGACAGAAATTTGATGCAACAAACGACGGGCTAAACGGACAGAAAATGTTAGACAACAAGTCACTACAACTACGGACAGATTGAGACACAACTACGACCAGAAATTGGGCGCAACAAGGGACACAACGGTGGGACAGAATTTTTTTTTTGTTTTGAACAAGGCAGCGGAAATCACAAACCCTAGACGACACAACAACGAAAAACACGAATATAACGAAAGATACCTCAACCTATGCTCTGAAGCCAACTGATACGCTCCTCGATCAACACGTTTCCAGACACGTAGGCACGTTTGCCCAAGGATCTAGTGAGGTTGTCCAACGCTTGGATTGCGAGACCTAAAACCAAAACGGACGACATGAATTGGTTGAAGATGGTAGAACGACGACTCCAATCGAGGTGAATACTCAACTGAATAGGTCGGATGAACCATCAAGGACAAGCGCGAGATTGCTCAAGAACCCTTGCCAAAAGCAAGTAAAAGATCGAGTTTCTCACACTAGAGAGAATAAAAATAATGAATTTTATTGATAAAACGTCTAACCCTTCAACCGTACAACTTGAGCCTTTTTATAGACTAGCAAAGCTAATGAAACCCTAAGCTAGGAAGGGGGATGGGGTTCGGCCACCTTGTGGATATAAATGGGCCGGATCCATGACTCAAACAAAGTAACGAACTAGTAACTAATCTAACAATGACTCGACACCTAACACTTGTAACTAAAAGGCCGACCAAGCCCATTGGAAAACTGAAAAGACTAGCTAATGGGCTAAAGCCCAGCTAACAACCATCACTTAGCTCCTCATGGGCTTGGATCAACGTGTGACAACTTGATGATCAACTTCTAAGCCTTCAATGTTTCGATGGACCCCTTGTTAGTCTTAAACATTTCGAACAAGGGCTTGGACAGACTCTTTGAAGCGCTTGGGCCCGTGCACGTGTAACGGGCCCAATGGAACTCGAACTGGATCATTACTTGGCTAAGGTCCGTGCACACATCATCCTGCCTCATGCGTGGCCAATAGAAATGTTCCTGTAAAGCACTCAAAGCCTTGGTGACACCGAAGTGTCCCATCAAGCCACCTCCGTGAGCTTCACGAGTTAGTAACTCACGAATGCACAATTTATCATTACAATACAGAAATCCATCATGTATGAAGAACTTACCCTGACCCGACTTAGTACAAGACTCATAGATATCAGAGAAATCAGAGTCGGTTTCATAGAGTTCTTTGATGAGATCAAATCCAAGGAGCTTAGCATCAAGTAGAGCAATCAAGGCATACCTCCTGGATAGGGCATCGGCAATGACATTGGTCTTGCCAGTTTTGTACTTGATCACATAGGGAAATGGACTCCACAAAGTTGACACACCGTACGTGTCTCTTACTCAACTTGTGTTGAGACCTTGAGATGCTTTAACGCCTCGTGGTCAGTGTGGATGACGAACTCCTTTGGCCGCAGGTAATGTTGCCATGTCTCCAGTGCACGAATCAAAGCATAGAGCTCCTTATCATAGCGTGGAGTAGTTCAAGCAGCACCATTCAACTTCTCGCTAAAGTACGCGATCGGCCGTCCCTCTTGGATCAACACAAGCGCCAATTCCTACACCAGAAGCGTCACACTCAACCTCAAAAGTTTTATAAAAGTTAGGTAAAGACCAATAAAGGTGCATGTGTGGCTTGTGTTTAAGGAGTTGGAACGCCTTCTCCTGAGCTTCCCCCCACTCGAACTTCACATCCTTCTTGATAATGGCAGTCAAAGGGGCAGCAATAGTACTGAAATCCTTCACGAACCGGCGATAGAAACTCGCAAGGCCGTGGAAACTCCGAACTTCACTCATGGTCTTGGGTACGGGCCACTCATTGATTGATATGATCCGGATCCCCCATTCATGATTTTATTTCGTGTCCTGGAGAGGATAAATGACAATGCCTACAAATTGGAACTTCCAAGTGAGTATGGCATAAGTGCATCTTTTAATGTGTCCTGACCTATCGTGCACAACAACTTCAACCTTGGGTCAAGGATCCTTTGGTCAACATTGGTGGTCCGATGACAAGATCAAGATCCAAGAGGGTGAAGGAAGCCTTACGAGCCTTGATCATTCACCAATACAAGCAAGGAGCAAGCTAAGTTTGAAGATTTGATGGACCATGAAGTGACCTTGTTGACTTGTACATTTGAAGTGAAAGAATGATCTCATACTTGTTAGCTTAGTTAGTAGTTGTTTTAAAGCTGCCTAGTTTAGTAGCTTGTTAATCGCACAAAGGACATGTTGTCCTCTAGTTTTAATCCTTAAAGTAGCTTATCTAGTTGGTCATAAGCTTGCTTTAGTCAAGCACCAACGTTTTTTGTTCGTGTTAAGTTGATTAGGATTTTCCTAGTTACACTTGGGCTTGGGCCGAGTTTAGCAAGGGAAATTCCAAGTCGGATTAGGTTTTGTTGGCAGCTTAGTTTAGGTCTTTTACACGCCTATATAAGGCTACTTGTCTTTCAGAATAAGGGACGAATTTTACAACCAGAAATCGTGAGGAATTTTCCTTCAAGTTCTTAATCGAACTTACTCTTGAATTCTTGAGTTCATAGCTTAGGATTCAAATCAGACTTTATCGATTAGTTTGTTCCCTAATCGTGGTGTCTCTTCATCCATCATTATTTGCTTAAGGTTGCTGATTACCTTCGTGTGTCAGAGGTCTTGAGTTCATGAGAACAATCGCGTTCAATTTCCATTGGGGAGAAAAGGTCCAACTCTAATATTACAAAGTTGGGAGGTTCTAGGAGGGTCTTCCCCTAGAGTTGCTCATCAGTTGGTATCAGAGCATCAGGTTAATTCTCTTTCAATTGAAGTTGCTCATATCTTGTTAGTTTGTGTCTTTTGTCAAAAAAAAGGGACTGTTCACCGTCACTGTTCACGCACTGTTCATCCGCGGTACTGTTCATCCGAACACAAAAAAAAATCTGTTTGGGTGCTGTCTTTTTGTGTTTTCTGTCCAAATTTCGTTCTTGGGTCTGTTATACTTGTGTTTGGGTTGTTAGTGTTTAAAAAAAAAAAGTCATGTACCTTATATTGTTTTAGTGTCCAAGTTTCTGGAATTTTCTTTTGAGTATTGCTGAAATTCTGTTTTGCCTATTTCTTGAGTATTGGTTGTTGTTCTTGCAAACCTTGGACACCACAACATAATTTGGGGAAGTTCTTGAGCTTCTTGAACAAAATTCTTGAAGTTCTTGGACCATCAAGTCTTGTTTTGAAAGTTCTTGAACAATAAATCAAGAACTAGGGTTTTTTCTTAGAATTTTGCATAACCTTTCATCCGTTTCTTGAACTTGTTGGTGTGACCTGAATTTGTGTTCCATGAAGAGCCAAAGCAAAAAAAACAAAAAAAAGGAAGAAGAGAAGGAATCGGCTCTCACACAAAGGAAATCAGGTTTCCAAATCTTGAGTTTCCAATTCTTGATTGGTTTCCAAATTTTGATTGGTTTCCCAAATCTTGAGTTTCCAATCTTGATTGAATTCCAACGACCCCAAACGACCTAACCAGCCCCAAACACACCCAAATCAGTTTCCAAAACCAAACCTAAACTACCACAAACACCTTAGCCAAACCGCCTTTGAAATCTTGAGTTTCTAAAATCAGTTGAGCTAGTTTTTGCGAACCAATTTGACTGAAATTTGAGGACTGGTTCTTACATTATTTGAGCACCCCAAAAGCACCATTTACCCTCCAAAATACTGACCAGAAACTCAGCAAAACAGCAGCGCAAAAAAGTTCTAGCTTCGGGTAGAGTTTTTTTCGAGGATTTGCAAAATTCTGCTTTGTGTCTTATTACTTGCTTATAGGGTAATTAATTCTGGAATTTTTGAGAGTTTGAGTTGTTTTAAGAACTTCGAGAAGGGAAATTAAGAGTGAGTGTTTTCCTTGAGTGATACACGAGTGCTTTGCAAGGTAGACTAGGATACACTTGTTTTGCAGGTTTGACAATATGTCTCAAGAGGGGAACTTACCCGAGCCGTCTGAGACCGACGTCTCACTCAAACTGGTGCTCCAAGCTCTTCGAAAACAAGCAAAGAGACATGAATTTGTGATGACACAATTATCCGACAGGTTGGCTGCCATTGAGATGCGAGGTACCAAATATACACACAATAGGGCTTCAAGTGTTCAGAATGCTGATCATGATGCGGATGATGAGGGATATCATTCTAACACCTCATTTCGATCAAGGAAAAGCCAAAGGGGAGTGAGGGAACACAAACATAAACCCAAGCGAGAGAACGAATCTCTCAAGAGGAGGGGGTTCCATGCAATCTACCTCTTTAAAGCCGGTTTGCACAAGAGGTGATAAGAAGGTTCATTCAACATTTTCTAGGCCTAAACCTAGAGTTGAACCACCTCATCAGGAATCATTTTGGGAGACATATCAACGTCTTCTACACCAAAAACAAATGGAGTCAAAGGGATGCTATCAAAGTGAGTTTTCTAAGAAGGAGGTAGCTGACCCTATTCCCAACAAAGGAGTTTCTCATCCTATTGAACCATTTGTTGAGGAGGTTGATAATGAGAAAACAATCGCGGGCGTTAAGCTAGATAAAGCGATGGAAAAATCTGATGAGATGAGTGGTAAAAAGGAAGAAAAAAGAGAAAGTGAGCCGATTTTGAGCAAAAATGTGAGGGCTTATTGTTTTCCTAACGAACTTACCTTTGCTTTGTTTAGTGTTTCTTCGTTTGTGCAGATTAAGCAAAGTCAAGTGAAGTTAGTCATGCCATGCTCGATTCCAAAGTCACTTGTACAATTCACTAGTTTTCATGGAGTTTGTCTTTTAGGAATTAAATCTATTTGGGATCACCTCATGGAATAATTTCAATTCAAATCTGTCCATACCAAAGGGGAATCAATTCAAACACACCATGAAGGGAGAATTCCAAATTTTGACTCTCATTTGCTACCTATGATTCATTCATCATCTTTACCTTCTTTTGAGTATAATTTCCATCCTAACACTTGTATTTCTTATGCAGATTTTGAAGGAAAGTGTAAAAGGCTAGTAATGCCTTCTCAAGTTGAATCAATTGGTGGAAGGAATAATGAAGCGTCAAAGGGAGTTTTCACACTTAAAACTTGTTCTATACTTTCTTACCATTTAGTTGATGATGTACCATTACTTCTTTACCCAATTTCTAATTTGTTTCAAGTTGAAGGTTATTTTGTTTTTGTAGGTTGTAAAGCTGTCCAAAATTTTCCAGTTTTGCTTAAAGACTTACAACCTGATTTCGTGCTTATTCCAACTAAACGTGGTGATCTTTCATGCTTATTCACACATCCAAAAGTTGGTGGCCAAGTGCTCAATTTGTCAACTTCAACTTGTGCTAGTTCAAGTAACCCTCATGAAGTGGAATTCAATTGTTTGCTACCTTATATGTTGGAAGATGAGAAATTGTGTGTCACGCAAGATTCCAAAGCTGTCCTCCACGAGTTGTTTAGTGCCTCATCCATGCAACAAGTTGCTCCCATTTTATCCATGCAAGATTATTCAAATCAATGTCAACTAGTGCTGGATTTTACACATTTGCACAATCAAGGTGCCAATGTGAAAATCCATGACCAAAGGCTAATTAGAGAGTTTTGGATTGTCACCTGGGATTTTCACATGCCTTACACAAGCTCTGATACGGTCCTCGATCAACACGTTTCGAGACACGTAGCACGTTTGCCCAAGGATCTCGCGAGATTGTCCAACGCTTGGATTGCGGAATCTAAAACCCAGACGGACGACACGACTTGATTGAAGTTGGTAGAACGACGACTTCAATCGAGGTGATTACTCAAGTGGATAGGTCGGTAGAACAATCAAGGTCAAGCGCGAGATTGCTCAAGAACCCTTGCCAAAAGCAAGTAAAGGATCGAATGCTCTCAACAATTGAAGAGAAACAAATCAGAATTTTATTATCAAAATTGCGTACCCCTTTAACCGTACAAGGTGAGCCTTTATATAGGCTAAGGGACTAATGAAAACCTAAGGACTAAAGGAAAGGGGGGTTCGGCCATCCTTGGACAAAGGTGGGCCGAATCCACAACTAAACAAAGTGGCTAATCCACAACAAAAGATACCTAACACTAAGGCCTAGTCGCCCATTCCACATGGGGTCCAGTTTACTCTTCATGGGCTTGGATCATCGTGTAGACAACTTGCTTATCACCTTCCAAGCCTTCAATATCTCTATGGACTCCTTGTTGGTCTTAAACATTTCGCACAAGGGCTTGGAGTGACTCCTTGAAGCGCTTGGCCCGTGCACATGTGACTGGGTCCAATGGAACTCGAACTGGGTCATTACTTGGGCTAAAATCCGTGCACACATCAGTCCCCTCCAATTGAGAAGAATTTGTCCTCAAATCTGGATCTTCCTCGTCAAGGAAAGGACTCAAATCCGCGACATTGAAAGTCGCGCTCACGTTGTACTCGCCAGGTAGCTCCAATTTGTAGGCATTGTCATTGATACGTTGGAGCACGCGAAAAGGTCCATCACCCCTTGGGGACAACTTACTTTGGCGTTGCTTGGGGAACCTTTCTTTCCTCAAGTGCAGCCAAACCCAATCTCCAGGGTCAAAGGTCATCTTGCGACGGTGCTTGTTGGCTTGCTGGATGTATTGCTGAGTACGCCTCTCAATGTTTGCGCGAACGGCTTCATGTAACCTGCGCACAAATTCAGTTTTCTTTTTCCCATCTAAGCTTGTGTGCTCAGAGGAAGGTAAGGGTGCCAAGTCCAGGGGGTCAGGGGGTTAAAACCATAAACAATCTCAAATGGTGTGATACGGTCCTCGATCAACGCGTTTCGAGACACGTAGTACTTTTGCCCAAGGATCTAGCGAGGTTGTCCAACGCTTGGATTGCGGAACCTAGAACCAAAGCGGACGACACGAATTGATTAAAGGTAGTAGAACGACGACTCCATCGAGGTGATTGCTCAAGTGGATAGGTCGGTAGAACAATCAAGGTCAAGCACAAGATTGCTCAAGAACCCTTGCCAAAAGCAAGTAAAGGAACGAATGCTCTCTACAACTAAAGAGAAACAAACTAGAACTTTATTATCAAAATTACGTAACCCTTTAACCGTACAAAGTGTGCCTTTATATAGGCTAAGGGGCGAATAAAACCCTAATCCATCTTGGTCAAGGATTGGCGGCCCATCTACTTAATCTAGTAAAGGAAATTCGGACCACACTTTGGCAAGAGTGGGCCGACTTGCACAACCAAATGAAACTACTAATTAAACTAGCAATTCAACTAATGACTCGATAAACCCAACTAACAACAACTAATACTACTACCAATCGGGCCAAGGCGCATTAAGGGCATGCATGGCCGAAACTTGATGCTTCATGGGCTTGGATCAATGTGTAGACAACTCGCTTAGCAACTTCCAAGCCTTCATTGTTGTCGCATAGTAATCTGTCCAAGTCGTGTTGCTTTATCGTTAAAAATTGTCCGTGAAGTTTCTTGTCCTTGTAGTGTCAATTTCTGCCCGTGTGTTGTGTCGTGCATGCTGTCCGTGTAGTCTTCCCGTGTTGCTGCAATTTGTTCTAGCTATTCATCGAAAGTTGCTCATCAATTCTGCCCGTAGCCTTGCTCGTTGTTTTGTGTCAATTCTGTTGTGGTTTGTGTACCCTTGGAACGTACAAAAAATTCTGGTTGAGTCCCAAATCTGTCTTGGTCGTTAGTCATCACTTGAGCAACAAGAAAACAAGTGGGGCGGCGGCTAGGGTTTCGTTTGTGCGCTAGGGTTTTCTTCGTCAAACCTGTCCAAGTTCGTTGTGAGTCATCCAAGTTGTTTCACTTAATTTTCAAATCTGATTTGTGGTTAAATTTGTTGGTACTTGTGAATCTTGAAGAGAACCTACAAGAATCTAGGGTTTCTTGAATTTCTTGATTGCTATTTTGAAGTTCTTGAAGTCTTTGATAATTTCTTGGGAAGTTCTTGCAAGATCTTGAGGTTTAAATCGTTGATTGTGGGACAATTAAGGGCTGACCAGATTCTGGAATTTGTTACTTGCGGCCAAGTGTTGTGTCGTTGGCTAAGTAAAAAAAAAACAGAAACGAAAAAGGAAAAGAAAAGAGAGAGTTCGGGTGGGCAAGAGAGACAAACAAGAAAAGGAACACTTCGGTTCTTTTATTGCCAAACAACCACCATTACATCTTGTTTCCAATCCAAAACAGAAAATTAAACAAAGAAAAGAATCAAAAGTTTTGATCCACCACTTCTTGAGATTCTTGAATTTCTTATTTCTTGGAAACTTGTTTCATCCTTCTAGTGTACATCTTCTTGTACTCTCTAGCGGTGGTGAAGGGTTTCCTTGGTTTGGGAGTGAATTTCTTGTGAGCATCTTGGGGAACCCGAGGAGAGTTGTTTGCATCCCTTGGTTGGGCATCCATTGTCTTGAAAACCAAGAACCAACTTACCTTGTTACGTGATAAAGCAAAGGAGAGAGCCGAAGGTGTGTGTTGACCCGAATTGTCTTGTGTGTGGGAGAGCCTCAGGTTGGTGAAGGGAATTTATAACACCACTCCCAACCGACTTGAGCAAGGGGTTTTGGGAAGGAGATTAAAACTGAATTTTCGGGTGAAGGAGCTTGGAACCAAATCTGATTTGCAATTCTTATTGGAAAGGAATTTGGAAGTTACGACAAGTTGATCAAGGAAAGGTTTTCTAAAAGGTTTCCAAAACTAACTTGTTTTCCAAAATCAATTAGGAAACTAAGTAGATAGCTTGGGTAACTCTTTTATTTCCACTTGGACACCCTCCTACATTTTAGGAAACTAGGGTTCCACTTGATTCTTTGTTCACACTAGCGCATTTTCCATTTTCTGTCCGCCCCTAAGAACCTTCCAAAACCGTGTCCTAGTCCAGTCCTTTTGCAATCCATTTGTGTCTTGCTTCTTGGTTATTCTTGTGAAAAAAGTTGGTGACATTTATTGGGCTTGTGCGGCATTTCTCAACTACCTAATCCAACAGGTAAAGGTAATTGGTAAGATCATTAGAGTGCTTTGAGTGACAAATACGAGGGTGAGGGATACACTAAGGGAGTCAAGTGAGGTTATACTAAGTGAGGTTATACTTGCCTTGTTTCCTCTTGTTACTAACCTTTTGCAGGCATGGAGCAAGATCATCCGAGCCCAGATTACACTTTGATGTTCAATGCCATGAAAGCCGAGCTCCAGCGGATTAGTGACCGCCAAATGGAGAAAATGCACAGTCGTCTTGATGAAATCACTAAAAGTCTCCCGAGAGGCTCGCGTTCTCGATCTCACAACCGGAGTAGCCACGGCACCAAGGGAGGAAATTATGATGACTACTCGGCCAGTGATGATGAGGAAACGGCCGAGAGGCCAAGGAGGGATACACCCAAGAATGAGATCAAGGGACTTAAGGTCCAAGTCCCTACATTCCAAGGCAAAAGCGACCCTGAGGCTTACTTGGAATGGGAAGGCCGCATCGAGATGGTCTTCGACTGCTATGACTATAGCGAGGAACAAAATGTTAAGGTTGCCACTGTTGAGTTCCCGACTACGCACTAGTTTGGTGGGACCAAGTAAGGACTAATCGAAAGAGAATGGGAGAACCACGAGTCCAAATTTGGCGAGAACTCAAGGCATTAATGCGTAAGAGATTTGTTCCTAACTATTACAACCGCGATCTCCACTCTAAACTTCAAACCCTCACTCAAGGCAACATGTGTGTGGAGGACTACTACAAGGAGATTGAGATGGCCATGATGAGGGCGAACATTCAGGAAAATAGCGAGGCTACCATGGCAAGGTTCCTTAGAGGTCTCAACCCTGACCTTCAAGAAGCCTTGGAACTCCAACATTACTTGGACATGCATGATCTTCTTGAACTAGCCATCAAGGCCGAGAGGGGAAAGAAATTGAGGCGAGGGGCCCGTACCTTCCAAACTTCCAACTCGACTTCATGGAGGGGCAACCAATCACGAAGAACAGCCCATGAAGCTAGAAATTCGGCCCATGAAGCTAGAAATTCGGCTACACCAACTTCGTCTAGCCGAATTCAAGGTAATGCTCCTAGTCGAAATTCCCATTTTACCTGATACGCTCCTCGATCAACACGTTTCGAGACACGTAGCACGTTTGCCCAAGGATCTAGCGAGGTTGTCCAACGCTTGGATTGCGAAATCTAAAACCAAAACGGACGACACGACTTGATTGAAGTTGGTAGAACAACGACTCCAATCGAGGTGATTACTCAAGTGGATAGGTCGGTAGAACAATCAAGGACAAGCGCGAGATTGCTCAAGAACCCTTGCCAAAAGCAAGTAAAGGATCGAATGCTCTCAACAATTGAAGAGAAACAAATCAGAATTTTATTATCAAAATTGCGTAACCCCTAAACCGTACAAAGTGAGCCTTTATACAGGCTAAGAACTAATGAAAAACCGGGCCGAACCTCTTCACAAGACAAAACTATAAGGAACTAATTAATGGACCAACGCCAAACTAACAATCATCACTTGGCTCCTTATGGGCTTGGATCATCGTGTAGACAACTTGGTTATCACCCTCCAAGCCTTCAATGTCCCTATGGATTCCTTGTTGGGCTTGAACATTTCGCACAAGGGTTTGAAGAGACTCCTTGAAGCACTTGGCCCGTGCACGTGTGACCGGGCCCAATGGAACTCGAACTGGGTCAGTACTTGGGCTAAGGTCCGTGCACACATCAGTCCCCTCCACTTGAGAAGGATTTGTCCTCAAATCAGGATCCTCCTCGTCAAGAAATGGGCTCAAGTCCGCAACATTGAAAGTCGCGCTCACGTTGTATTCCCTAGGTAGCTCCAACTTATAGGCATTATCATTGACTCGTTGAAGCACTCAAAAAGATCCATCACCCCTTGGGGACAACTTACTTTGGCGTTGCTTGGGAAATCTTTCTTTCCTCAAGTGCAGCCACACTCAATCTCCAGGTTCAAAGGTCATTTTGGGACGGTGCTTGTTGGCTTGTTGGATGTATTGCTGCGTACGCTTCTCAATATTGGCTCGAACAGTTTCATGTAACCTGCGCACAAAATCAGCTTTCTTTTTCCCATCTAAACTTGTGTGCTCAGAGGAAGGTAAGGATGCCAAATCAAGGGGGGTCAGGGGGTTAAAACCATACACAATCTCAAATAGTGAGTAGTGTGTTGCACTATGAACAGTTCTATTATAAGCAAATTCAACATGCGGCAAACACTCTTCCCAAGATTTAAGATTCTTCTTAATCAAGGCCCTGAGTAATGTACCAAGTGTGCGATTGACAACCTCAATTTGTCCATCGCTTTGTGGATGACTTGTGGTTGAAAACAACAACCTAGTGCCAAGCTTGGACCACAAAGTCTTTCAAAAATAACTCAAAAACTTCACATCTCTATCGCTAACAATGGTCTGAGGCATACCATGCAAAAGAACAATTTCTTTAAAGAACAAGGTAGCAATGTGAGATGCATCATCAGTTTTATGACAAGGGATGAAATGAGCCATCTTAGAGAATCTATCAACTACTACATATATGGAATCATTACCCCTTGGTGACCTAGGTAGTCCCAAGACAAAGTCCATAGACAAGTCTACCCAAAGATAATGTGGAATGGGCAATGGGGTATACAAGCCATACGGATTTGTTTTAGACTTGGCCTTGTAGCAAGTGGCACATCTACCAACCATGCGCTCAACATCCCTACGCATATGAGGCCAGTAAAAGTGTTCTTGTAACATTGCTAAGGTCTTAACAATGCCAAAATGGCCCATGAGACCACCACTATGTGCCTCTCGAACCAAAAGATCACGAATAGAAGAATTAGGCACACATAACTTATCCACATAGAATAGGAATCCATCATGCAAAAAGTATTTCTCATGCGGACTCTTAACACAAGAAGCATATATGTCACCAAAATCACTATCATGTGCATAAAGTTCCTTAAGCATCTCAAACCCTAGTAGCTTAGCATCAAGGAAAACAAGCAACGAATGCCTACGAGATAGTGCATCAGCTACTACATTCATTTTGCCAGTTTTGTACTTAATGACATAAGAAAAGGTGTCAATGAAGCTTACCCATTTGGCGTGTCTCTTACTCAATTTTGGTTGCCCCTTGAGAAACCTCAATGACTCGTGATCAGTGTGTATCACGAACTCCCGTGGACGGAGGTAGTGTTGTCATGTCTCCAATGCCCTCACAAGTGCGTACAACTCCTTGTCATACATGGGATAGTTCAAGGCAGCACCTCTCAGTTTCTCGCTAAAGAAGGCACAAGGCCTCTTGTCTTGCATGAGAACAGTGCCAATACCTACACCAGAAGCATCACATTCAATTTCAAAGGTCTTGTTAAAATTTGGTAATGCTAAGACAGGTGCATGTGTGAGTTTGTCCTTGAGAGTAAGGAATGCTTGTTCTTAGGCTTCTCCCCAATGGAATTTATCATTCTTCTTTGTCACGGCGGTCAATGGAGCAGCAATGGTGCTGAAATCTTTGACAAAAAGCCGATAGAAACCCGCCAATCCATGGAAACTTCGCACCTCATGGACGGATTTTGGTGTTGGCCATTGCTTGATGGCCTCAATCTTGGATTCGTCTACTTTGATGCCCTGCGAGCTCACAACATAACCTAAAAACACAAACTCATTAGTATAAAAGGTACACTTCTTAAGGTTAGCGTGTATAGACGCGTCTGTCGAAGTGTATCAAGAACTAGTATCAAATGCTCCATGTGCTCATGCTCGTTTCGACTATATATCAATATCTCATCAAAGTAAACAATGACAAATTTGCCAATGAAATGTCTCAAAACATGGTTCATCTATCTCATGAACGTACTAGGGGCATTAGTCAACCCGAAGGACATGACTAACCACTCATAAAGTCCATGTTTTGTTTTGAAAGCCGTTTTCCACTCATCACCCTCTTTCATCCTAATTTGATGATAGCCACTCCTTAAATCGATTTTAGTGAAAATAATAGCGCCATCAAGTTCATCAAGCATATCATCTAGCCTAGGAATGGGATGACGATATTTAACAGTAATAGCATTAACGGCTCGGCAGTCGGTGCACATGTGCCAAGTACCATCCTTTTTAGGGACGAGTATCACAGGCACAGCACAAGGACTCAGGCTCTCTTTGACCCAACACTTACCTAATAGTCCATCAACTTGCCTTTGAAACTCCTTAGTTTCTTCAGGACCCATGCGGTAGACTGGTTTGTTGGGTAGTGGTGCTCCAAGAATCAGGTCTATCTGGTGCTCAATTCCTCGAATGGGTGATAAGTCATCAGGGACCTTATTAGGGAACACGTCCTCGAATTCTTGCAAAAGAGCAACTACACTCGAAGGCAATGCCTTATCGAGCTCATCAACATTTAGGAGCACGTGTTTGCAAACCAAGAGTAATACAGGCTGGTCAGAATTCACAAGTTTTCGAACATCCTTAGCCTTAATTATCATGTTTTGCTTCCTAGTGCTGGGTTTAGTTAATGCAAGATCATGCATGACACTAGCTGTGCTCACTTGACCCTTGGTCGAGTGCTCACTTGTAGAAGTGGAGCATTTGCCAGGGTCGGCTGCCTTTTGTTTCCTCTTTTGGCGGTCCAATTCACACTCTCTTTGCAATTTAAGTTGGTCCTCATACACTTGTGCAGGTGTGAGTGGTGTTAGGATCATGCGTTTACCATGGTGCAAAAGAGTGTACTTATTTGCTCTACCATCAAATGTGACATGTTTATCAAATTGCCATGGCCTCCCTAGAATGACGTAAGTAGCATGCATAGGGACGACATCACACACAATTTCATCTATGTAGTTGCCAATTGAAAAAGGAATACGTACCTGGTTGTAGACACGAACCTCACCTTCTTCACTTAGCCATTGGAGGCGGTATGGATGTGGATGTCTAGTTGTAGGAATGCCCAAGCTTTCAACCATGAGTAAGCTTGCTACATTGGTACAACTCCCACCATCAATGATGAGGCTACATACCTTATCACTTACTTTACATCGAGTGTAAAATAAGTTATCCCTTTGCAATTGCTCGTCCTCCTTGACTCGGGCGGTTAGCACGCATCGTGCCACCAAACAACCGATGTCGCCTTGAGTAGGAGAGCATTCTTCCTCAACCGAGTCATCCTCCAAGCAATCGTCTTTGATCAATCCAGGCATATCCTTACAATCGTCGTCATCGGACACGATCTCTCCATTGTGAGTGACTTACATGATCCTTTGGTTTGGACATTGGGACTGGATATGTCCAAACCCTTGGCACTTGAAGAACTTGATATCTCTACTCCTAGTCTTAGGAGTCTCGAGAGGTGCCTTAGAAGTGGCCCTGGATGCATCAACAACTTTGTTAGAGGTAAAATGGGAATTTCGGTTAGGAGCATTGATGAGCAACCCTAGGGGAAGACCCTCCTAGAACCTCCCAACTTTGTAATATCAGAGTTGGATCTTTTGCCAACTTAGCACGTGGGTTTTGCATTGGATGACATCTGTAGCCATGCATGTGACTCGTCTTGTCACCATTCGTGCTTCAATTTGTGGGCAAATTGATCTCAATTGGAGGGGACTGATGTGTGCACGGCCCTTAGCCCAAGTAATAACCCCGTCCGAGTTCCATTGGGCCCAGTCACACGTGCACGGGCCTAGTCACTCCAAGCCCTTGTGCGAAACGTCCAAGACCAACAGGGAGTCCATAGGGACATTGAAGGCTTGGAAGGAGATAATCAAGTCATCTACACGATGACCCAAGCCCATGAAGAATCAAGAGGGCCTCCAAGGAGGTTGGTCGACTAGGCCCTAGGCCTTAGTGCTAGATTTCCATTTTTGTTTAGAGTTGGATTAGATTGTTAAATTAGGTCATGGGCCGGCCCATCTTGTCCAAAGAGTGGCCGCCCCCTTGCTTGCTTTATTAGGGTTTCGTTAGTCCCTTGACCTAGCCCCTTAGCCTATATAAAGGCTCACTTTGTACGGTTAAAGGGTCACGCAATTTTGATAATAAACAATTAGTTTTGTTTTCTCTTCCATTGAGAGATTCAAATCCTTTACTTGCTTTGGCAAGGGTTATTGAGCAATCTTGCGCTTGCCCATGATTGTTCTACCGACCTATCCACTTGAGTATTCACCTCAATTTGGAGTCGTCGTTCTACCGCCTTAAATCAAATCGTGTCGTCCGTTTTGGTTTTAGGCTCCGCAATCCAAGCGTTGGACAACCTCGCTAGATCCTTGGGCAAACGTGCTACGTGTCTCGAAACGTGTTGATTGTGGGACCGTATCAGTTGGTATCAGAGCTTAGGTGGAGGTATTCTTCGTTATATCCTTATTTTTTTCTCCTCTTTGTGTCGTCTAGAATTCGTTGTTGTCCGCTGCCTTGTTATGAAAAAAAAACTGCTGATACTCATCACTCGTGTTTTAAGAGTTAGGGTTTTCGTTAATTCCTTTCACCTTCCATTTCTGTCCGAATCTAGAAAGCTTCCTAAATCGGCCATCTTGTCTCCTTTTTGCACCCGCATTGTGTCTTGCTTCTTGATTACTTTTGTGGATAGTTTGGTGACAATTCTTGGATTTTGTGCGGCATTTCTCAACTACTCAAACCGGCAAGGTAAGGAATTTTGGTAAGCTTATTTGAGTGTTTTGAGTAATACACGAGTGATGAGCACATACACGTGAGCTTGTGTGTCGTGAGGAATCTCTTTTTCTTTGCTAACCATTTTGGCAGGTCACATAATCATGCCTCATGGAGTTGCATCTTGCTCATACAATCAGGAATTCTTGGAGGATGAACCTTTCAAGAGGAGGGGTTCCAAGCGGACTACTCCCAAGTACTCTAGTTCCATGCAATCTAGTTCACAACATGATTTTCGTTCACTCCGGGAGGAGATGGAACATTACCGTCCTTCGCGTGTATATGAAAGGTATAAACGAGATTGTGATGAGTATGAGAAGGAGCAAAGAAGTTTATGCAGAGCATCTAAATTGAAGTCAACCTCAAGCAAACGAGATTCATCTAACAAGTGTCTTGACAATCGAGAGAAGGAGTTTGAGAATTCTCGAATTGAGTCAAAGCTTTGTGAAACAAAGGATGAATTCCGTAGTCGGACTAAAGCATTGATTGATTCTATGATGGAAAGACTTAGCCAAGTGCTGGATTCCTACTTGGAGCAACTTAATCATGTGTCAACCAGTGGTAATGAAGGAAAAATTCACCTTAGTCCCTCGTTGATTGAAGAGCCATATATGAATGAGTTGCAGTCGAGCCATGAACATGAGCTAGACAATGAAAATCCAAACTCAAGTGCCATGAATGAACAATGGTCCGAGAAGAATGGAGTGGGACAAGACAAGAATAATTTGGCCTTATTGACAAGTAAAGAGGAGGAGTTGGCCATGTTCACAAAAGTTGAAAGGGTGGACGTTTTGTTTGCTAACAAGCTAACATGTGTTTTGTTTAGTACCTCTTCTTTTGTGCAGATTAAACAAAGTCAAGTAGAGTTGGTTATAACATGTTCCATTCCCAAGTCACTTGGACACTTTGTGAGTTTCCATGGAGTTTGTCTTCTAGGAACTAAATCTCTTTGGTATCAATTCATGGAACAATGTCCATTCAAACCTGTCCGCGCCATTGGAGGACTCATTCGAACTCATCTTAAAAGGGAAATTCCAGATTCTACTTCTTATTCTCTACCTATGGTTCATTCATCGCCTTTGCCTTATTTTGAGCATGTTACTAGCACTAACACTTGTTGCTCTTATGTAGGTGTTGATAAGAAGTGTAAAGGACTAGCACTGGAATCTCGAGTTGAATCAATTGGTGGAAGGAATATTGAAGTGTCAAAGGGAGTTTTCTCATTTAAATCTTGTTCTACACCTTCTTACCATCTAACTAATAATGTCCCATTAGTTCTTTACCCTATTTCTGAATTGTTTCAAGTTGAAGGTTATTTTGTGCTTGTAGGTTGTAACGCTGTCCAAAATCTCCCAACTATGATTAAAGACTTGCAACCCGATTTCGTGCTTATTCCTGATAAAAGTGGTGCACGTTCGTGCTTCCTCACATGTCCAAAAGCTGGTCACCACAAGCTTACTTTACCAACTCCAACTTGTGCAAATTCATGCAATTCGTATGGAGTGCGTTTCACTTCACTGTTGCCACTTATGCCGGGTGATGCCCACAAATGTGTCAATCAAGATTCGAATGTTGGTCTTACCTCGCTGGTTCGAGCTTCTAAGAAAGTGCAATCCGATTGGTTCAATGTTCCACCTCCAGATAGGCAAGTCGTGCCAAATCAGCGACAACCAGGGAAGACTCATACCCCTCGAACAACCAAATTCAGGATTTCTTTAGCTTCAATGGGCATTATTATGAAGATCATTATCTTGTGCACATGACTGGTAAGCTATTGTATAATTTTATACCTATGACTACTCACTATGTGATTTATTGTGTAGGTAACATCATGCCAGTCCATGCTCGAAGGCTAATTAGAGAGTTTTGGGTTACAACCTGGAATTTTCGTAAGCCTTATACACGTTCTTTCCTACCTTGGCGAATGTCCTTGTTTGAGAGCCCCTTGAGGCTGGCCAAACGGCATTTAACTTGGCTCGTGACCCTTCATTTCTTTCCAACGTGGTTGTCCGCTACGCGTACCGTCGATCAACGCGTTTCTCAGGGCTTTGATTAAAAAGAATCTTAAGTCGTGGGAAGAGTGTTTGCCACATGTCGAATTTGCTTACAATAGAACTGTTCATAGTGCAACACACTACTCACCCTTTGAGGTTGTTTATGGCTTTAACCCCCTGACCCCCCTTGATTTGGTACCCTTACCTTCCTCTGAGCACACTAGCTTAGATGGGAAAAGAAAAGCTGAATTTGTGCGCAGGTTACATGAAGCCGTCCGAGCAAACATTGAGAGGCGTACTCAGCAATACGTCCAGCAAGCCAACAAGCACCGTCGCAAGATGACTTTTGAACCTGGAGATTGGGTTTGGCTGCATCTGAGGAAGAAAGGTTCCCTAAGCAACGCCAAAGTAAATTGTCCCCAAGGGGTGATGGACCTTTCCGTGTGCTCCAACGTATCAATGACAATGCCTACAAATTGGAGCTACCTGGGGAGTACAACGTGAGCGCGACTTTCAATGTCGCGGATTTGAGTCCATTCTTTGACGAGGAGGATCCAGATTTGAGGACAAATCCTTCTCAAGTGGAGGGGACTGATGTGTGCACGGACCTTGGCCCAAGTCATGACCCAGTTCGAGTGCCATTGGGCCCAGTCACACGTGCGCGGGCCAAACGCTTCAAGGAGTCCCTCCAAACCCTAGTGCGAAGCGTGCAAGACCAACAAGGAGTCCATAGAAACATTGAAGGCTTGGAAGGGGATACTCAAGTCATCTACACAATGATCTAAGCCCATGAAGAATCAAGTGGGCTTCCAAGTGGGTTGGTCGACTAGGCCCTAGGCCTTAGTACTAGGTTTTCATCTTTTAGAGTTGGATTAGATTATTAAATTAGGTCATATTAAATTAGGTCATGGGCCGGCCCATCTTGTCCCAAGAGTGGCCGCCCCCTTGCTTGCTTTATTAGGGTTTCATTAGTCCCTTGACCTAGCCCTTAGCCTATATAAAGGCTCACTTTGTACGGTCAAAGGGGTACGCAATTTTGATAATAAACAATTAAGGAGCGAAGTAAGGATATATTTGTAGTCTTTTCTTGTTCACTAACCTTTTTGCAGGTTCCCTCATACATCATGGCGAGTACAAGACGCATAAAAGCTAGCCCACAACATTGTCTTCCTAATCCTACGGGAGTCAAAAAAGTGGCATTACGTGGTGTGGATGAGCAATTGGACCTCGTCAAATCTCAGCTGCTTGGTTGGTTTTATACTCGTTGTGGTGTGAAAGATAAAATTTGTAGCTTGGCCATTGATGGGAGTTGTGAAGTCAACCTTGTGAGTGCTATCATGGTTGAGAAATTAAATCTTCCAACCATTGATCATCTTCAACCATACAAGTTGACGAGCACTCATGGTGATGTTTGGGTTACTAAGCACACACTTGTACCCATTCAAATCGGCAAACATATGGATGAGGTGTTGTGTGATGTAGTCCCAATTCAAGTGACACACGTGTTGTTGGGCAAAGCATGGATGTCGAGGCGAAAAGTTAAATATGACGGACATACTAATAAGTATTCCTTCTTATTTAATGGTCGTCGTTTTGTACTTGTATCGCTTACTTATGACCAGCTTTGTATTAATCTAGCATACATGAAAAGTGAGCTTGAGCGTTATAGAATGGAGAAACAACTAGGTGAGAGAATTGTGCCTAAAGAGGTAAAACCCGAGGGAGTTGAAAGCAATGAGATGAAAGGATTAGTTGTTGAACTAGAAAAAGAGATGGAAAAATCTGATGAGATGGGTGGTAAAAAGGAAGAAAAGAGAGAAAGTGGGCTGATCTTGAGCAACCCGGTGAAGGCCTATTATTTTCCTAACGAACTTACCTTTGCTTTGTTTAGTGTTTCTTCTTTTATACAGATCAAGCAAAGGCAAGTTGGACTGATCTTGGTGTGCTCCATTCCAAAATCAATTGTAGACTGTGCAAGCCTCCATGGAGTTGGTCTTCCAAGAGTTAAACCCCGTTGGTATCAATTCATGGAACAATGTCAACTCAAATCAGTCCATACCAAAGGGGAGTTGATTCGAGCTCATCTTGAAGGGACGGCTCCACATTTTGGGAATGGTTGTGTACCAAGGGTTATCTTAAAGAACATGTACCTCAATGACCATTGCCACTATGATTTTCGTCTTGCTCTTGGTCCACATGAAGCTCCAACATCACCAAATCCGCCTTGGTGCCTTGCAAGTGTGTTCGAGTCGGAGTTCGATTTCATGGGATACCCATCACACCGCTTTGAGGACCCTTACCTCATGACCACAAACGATCAAGTTGAGCATACATTGAAGATGGTTTGTGCAATTCAAGATTCGACAAGGGATATTTGCCAACTTAGCACGTGGGTTTTGCATTGGATGACATCTGTAGCCATCATAACAAGATTGAGTCGAAGGCATGTGACTCGTCTTGTCACCATTCGTGCTTCAATTTGTGGGCAAATTGCTCTCAAGTGGAGGGGACTGATGTGTGCACGGCCCTTAGCCCAAGTAATAACCCCGTCCGAGTTCCATTGGGCCCAGTCACACGTGCACGGGCCCAGTCACTCCAAGCCCTTGTGCGAAACGTCCAAAACCAACAGGGAGTCCATAGGGACATTGAAGGCTTGGAAGGAGATAATCAAGTCATCTTCACGATGGTCCAAGCCCATGAAGAATCAAGTGGGCCTCCAAGTAGGTTGGTCGACTAGGCCCTAGGCCTTAGCACTAGGTTTTCATCTTGTTAGAGTTGGATTAGATTGTTAAATTAGGTCATGGGCCGGCCCATCTTGTCCAAAGAGTGGCCGCCCCTTTGCTTGCTTTATTAGGGTTTCGTTAGTCCCTTGACCTAGCCCCTTAGCTTATATAAAGGCTCATTTTGTACGGTCAAAGGGTTACGCAATTTTGATAATAAACAATTAGTTTTGTTTTCTCTTCTATTAAGAGATTCAAATCCTTTACTTGCTTTGGCAAGGGTTATTGAGCAATCTTGCGCTTGCCCATGATTGTTCTACCGACCTATCCACATGAGTATTCACCTCGGTTGGAGCCGTCGTTCTACCGCCTTTAATAAAATCATGTCGTCCGTTTTGGTTTTAGGCTCCGCAATCCAAGCGTTGGACAACCTCGCTAGATCCTTGGGCAAACGTGCTACGTGTCTCACTTTTTCATGCATGCTACACATATCATTTTCGGGAGACCTTGGCAATTTGACAAGCATGTTACATTTGATGGGAGGGCAAATAAATACACTCTTTTGCACAATAGTAAACGCATGGTTCTCACACCACTCACACCTGCTCAAGTGTATGAGGACCAACTTAAACTGCAAAGAGAGTGTGAGCTGGACCGCCAAAAGAGGAAACAAAAGGCGGCCGACCCTGGCAAATGCTCCACTTCTACAAGTGAGCAATCTACCAAGGGTCAAGTGAGCACACCTAGTGTCACACATGAGCATGCACCATCTAAACCAAACACTAGGAAGCAAAACATGATAATCAAGGCTAAGGATGTGCGAAAACTTGTAAATGCTGACCAGCCTGTATTACTCATGGTTTGTAAACATGTGCTACTCAACACTGATGAGCTCAACAAGGTATTGCCTTCGAGTGTTATTGCTCTTTTGCAGGAATTCGAGGATGTATTCCCTGATGAGGTCCCTGATGGATTACCACCCATTCGAGGGATCGAGCACCAAATAGACTTGATTCCTGGAGCACCATTACCCAACAAACCCGCCTACCGCATGGGTCCGGAGGAGACAAAGGAGCTTCAAAGGCAAGTTGATGGCCTGCTAGGTAAGGGTTGGGTAAGAGAGAGTCTCAGTCCTTGCGCCGTGCCTGTGATACTTGTACCCAAAAAGGACGGTACTTGGCGCATGTGCACTGACTGTAGAGCCGTTAATGCTATCACTGTTAAATATCGTCATCCAATTCCTAAACTAGATGATATGCTTGATGAACTTGATGGTGCCATTGTTTTCACTAAAATTGACTTAAGGAGTGGTTATCATCAAATTAGGATGAAAGAAGGCGATGAATGAAAAACGGCTTTCAAAACCAAACATGGTCTATATGAGTGGCTAGTAGGGCTGCAAACGAGCCGAGCCGAGTCGATCTTTGGCCTTATCGAGTCGAGCCTTGACTTAATTTCATCGAACTCGAACTCGAGCTCGAGCTCGACGAGCTGGCAATTTTGAAGCTCGAGCTCGAGCTCGACTCAATTCGAGCTGAGCTCGAGCTCGAGTTCGAGCTCGAAAAAATAAAAATAAAAATTTTATTTTTTAAAAAAATAAATAAAATAATATTTTTATTAATAAATAATAAAATATTAAGGATATTTATGTAATTTTACTATTAAAATAAAAATAAAAATAAAAAATATATATATACTCGAGCTCGCGAGCCGGCTCGCGAGCTAACGAGCTTAATATTTTGAGCTCGAGTTCGAGCTCGAGTTTGACTCGACCAGCTCGAGCTCGACTCGAGCTCGAAAAATGTCGAGCTCGACTCGAGCTTGAATCGAGCCGCTCGCGAGCGGCTCGATTCGTTTGCACCCCTAGTGGCTAGTCATGCCCTTTGGGTTGACTAACGCCCCTAGTACGTTCATGAGACTAATGAACCATGTTTTGAGACACTTTATTGGCAAATTTGTGATTGTCTATTTCGATGACATCTTGATCTATAGCCGTAATGAACATGAGCACATGGAACACCTGAGATTAGTTCTTAGCACACTTCGAGAGGCGCGTCTATACGCTAACCTTAAGAAGTGCACTTTTTGTACTAATGAGCTTGTGTTTCTAGGTTATGTTGTAAGTTCACAGGGCATCAAAGTAGATGAGTCCAAGATTGAGGCCATCAAGCAATGGCCCACGCCTACGTCTGTCCCTGAGGTGTGAAGCTTCCATGGCTTGGCAGGTTTCTACCGGCGATTTGTCAAAGACTTCAGCACCATTGCTGCACCATTGACCGCCGTGACAAAGAAGAATGACAAATTCCATTGGGGAGAAGCCCAAGAACAAGCATTCCTTACTCTCAAGGACAAACTCACACACGCACCTGTTTTAGCATTACCTAACTTTGACAAAACATTTGAAATTGAATGTGATGCTTCTGGTGTAGGTATTGGAGCTGTGCTTATGCAAGACAAGAGGCCTTGTGCCTTCTTTAGCGAGAAATTGGGGGGAGCTGCTTTGAATTATCCCACGTACGACAAGGAGTTGTACGCACTCGTGAGGGCCTTAGAGACTTGGCAACACTACCTCCGCCTAAGGGAATTCGTGATACACACCGATCACGAGTCCTTGAAGTTTCTCAAGGGGCAACCAAAGTTGAGCAAGCGACATGCCAAATGGGTTAGTTTCCTTGACACCTTCTCTTATGTCATCAAGTACAAAACTGGCAAAACCAATGTGGTAGCTGATGCACTATCTCGTCGACATTCTTTGCTTGCTGTCCTTGATGCTAAGTTGCTAGGGTTTGAGACACTTAAGGAACTATATGCACATGACCATGACTTTGGTGACATCTATGCATCCTGTACTAAGAATCCACATGGAAAGTATTTTTTGCATGATAGTTTCCTGTTCTATGTGGATAAACTATGTGTGCCTAGTTCTTCTATTCGTGATCTTTTGATTCGAGAGGCACATAGCGATGGTCTCATGGGACATTTTGGAATTGTTAAGACTTTAGCAATGTTGCAAGAGCACTTTTACTAGCCTCATATGCGTAGGGATGTTGAACGCATGGTTGGTAGGTGTGCCACTTGCCACAAAGCCAAGTCTAAAACAAATCCTTATGGCTTGTATACCCCATTACCTATTCCACATCATCCTTGGGTAGACTTGTCTATGGACTTTGTCTTAGGACTACCGAGGTCGCCAAGGGGCAATGACTCCATCTTTGTGGTAGTTGATAGATTCTCTAAGATGGCTCATTTCATCCCTTGCCACAAAACTAATGATGCATCTCACATTGCTAGCTTGTTCTTTAAAGAAATTGTCCGTTTGCATGGTATGCCACAGACCATTGTTAGTGATAGAGATGTGAAATTCCTGAGTTGTTTTTGGAAGACTTTGTGGTCTAAACTTGGTACTCGATTGTTGTTTTCTACCACAAGTCATCCTCAAAGCGATGGACAAACTGAGGTTGTCAATCGCACCCTTGGTACATTACTCAGGGCTTTGATTAAAAAGAATCTTAAGTCGTGGGAAGAGTGTTTGCCACATGTCGAATTTGCTTACAATAGAACTGTTCATAGTGCAACACACTACTCACCCTTTGAGGTTGTTTATGGCTTTAACCCCCTGACCCCCCTTGATTTCGTACCCTTACCTTCCTCTGAGCACACTAGCTTAGATGGGAAAAGAAACGCTGAATTTGTGCGCAGGTTACATGAAGCCGTCCGAGCAAACATTGAGAGGCGTACTCAGCAATACGTCCAGCAAGCCAACAAGCACCGTCGCAAGATGACTTTTGAACCTGGAGATTGGGTTTGGCTGCATCTGAGGAAGAAAGGTTCCCTAAGCAACGCCAAAGTAAATTGTCCCCAAGGGGTGATGGACCTTTCCGTGTGCTCCAACGTATCAATGACAATGCCTACAAATTGGAGCTACCTGGGGAGTACAACGTGAGCGCGACTTTCAATGTCGCGGATTTGAGTCCATTCTTTGACGAGGAGGATCCAGATTTGAGGACAAATCCTTCTCAAGTGGAGGGGACTGATGTGTGCACGGACCTTGGCCCAAGTCATGACCCAGTTCGAGTGCCATTGGGCCCAGTCACACGTGCGCGGGCCAAACGCTTCAAGGAGTCCCTCCAAGCCCTAGTGCGAAGCGTGCAAGATCAACAAGGAGTCCATAGAAACATTGAAGGCTTGGAAGGGGATACTCAAGTCATCTACACAATGATCCAAGCCCATGAAGAATCAAGTGGGCTTCCAAGTGGGTTGGTCGACTAGGCCCTAGGCCTTAGTACTAGGTTTTCATCTTTTAGAGTTGGATTAGATTATTAAATTAGGTCATATTAAATTAGGTCATGGGCCGGCCCATCTTGTCCCAAGAGTGGCCGCCCCCTTGCTTGCTTTATTAGGGTTTCATTAGTCCCTTGACCTAGCCCTTAGCCTATATAAAGGCTCACGTTGTACGGTCAAAGGGGTACGCACTTTATGATAATAAAATTCTGTTTTAAGTTTCTCTTCAATCGTTGAGAGCAACTTGTCCCTTTACTTGCTTTGGCAAAGGTTATTGAGCAATCTTGCGCTTGCCCATGATTGTTCTACCGACCTATCCACTTGAGTATTCACCTCAATTTGGAGTCGTCGTTCTACCGCCTTTAATCAAATCGTGTCGTCCGTTTTCCGCAATCCAAGCGTTGGACAACCTCGCCAGATCCTTGGGCAAACGTGCTACGTGTCTCGAAACGCGTTGATCGAGGACCGTATCAGTCAACTGATACGGTCCTCGATCAACGCGTTTCGAGACACGTAGCACGTTTGCCCAAGGATCTGGCGAGATTGTCCAACGCTTGGATTGCGGAGCCTAAAACCAAAACGGACGACACGATTTGATTAAAGGCGGTAGAACGACGACTCCAAATTGAGGTGAATACTCAAGTGGATAGGTCGGTAGAACAATCATGGGCAAGCGCAAGATTGCTCAATAACCTTTGCCAAAGCAAGTAAAGGATTTGAATCTCTCAATGGAAGAGAAAACAAAACTAATTGTTTATTATCAAAATTGCGTACCCTTTGACCGTACAAAGTGAGCCTTTATATAGGCTAAGGGGCTAGGTCAAGGGACTAACGAAACCCTAATAAAGCAAGCAAAGGGGCGGCCACTCTTTGGACAAGATGGGCCGGCCCGTGACCTAATTTAACAATCTAATCCAACTCTAACAAGATGAAAACCTAGTGCTAAGGCCTAGGGCCTAGTCGACCAACCTACTTGGAGGCCCACTTGATTCTTCATGGGCTTGGACCATCGTGTAGATGACTTGATTATCTCCTTCCAAGCCTTCAATGTCCCTATGGACTCCCTGTTGGTCTTGGACATTTCGCACAAGGGCTTGGAGTGACTGGGCCCGTGCACGTGTGACTGGGCCCAATGGAACTCGGACGGGGTTATTACTTGGGCTAAGGGCCGTGCCCACATCAGTCCCCTCCACTTGAGAGCAATTTGCCCACAAATTGAAGCACGAATGGTGACAAGATGAGTCACATGCCTTCGACTCAATCTTGTTATGATGGCTACAGATGTCATCCAATGCAAAACCCACGTGCTAAGTTGGCAAATAACCCTTGTCGAATCTTGAATCGCACAAACCATCTTCAATGTATGCTCAACTTGATCGTTTGTGGTCATGAGATAAGGGTCCTCAAAGCGGTGTGACGGGTATCCCATGAAATCGAACTCCGGCTCGAACACACTTGCAAGGCACCAAGGCGGATTTGGTGATGTTGGAGCTTCATGTGGACCAAGAGCAAGACGAAAGTCATAGTGGCAATGGTCATTGAGGTACTTGTTCTTTAAGCGAACCCTTGGTACACAACCATTCCCAAAATGTGGAGCCTTCCCTTCAAGATGAGCTCGAATCAACTCCCCTTTGGTGTGGACTGATTTGAGTTGACATTGTTCCATAAATTGGTACCAATGGGGTTTAACTCTTGGAAGACCAACTCCATGGAGGCTTGCACAGTCTACAATTGATTTTGGAATGGAGCACACCAAGATCAGCCCAACTTGCCTTTGCTTGATCTGTATAAAAGAAGAAACACTAAACAAAGCAAAGGTAAGTTCATTAGGAAAATAATAGGCCTTCACCGGGTTGCTCAAGATCAGCCCACTTTCTCTCTTTTCTTCCTTTTTACCACCCATCTCATCAAATTTTTCCATCTCTTTTTCTAGTTCAACAATTGATCCTTTCATCTCATTGCTTTCAACTCCCTCGAGTTTTACCTCTTCAGGCACAATTCCCTCACCTAGTTGTTTCTCCATTCTATAACGCTCAAGCTCACTTTTCATGTATGCTAGATCAATACAAAGCTGGTCATAAGTAAGCGATACAAGTACAAAACGACGACCATTAAATAAGAAGGAATACTTATTAGTATGTCCGTCATATTTAACTTTTCGCCTCGACATCCATGCTTTGCCCAACAACACGTGTGTCACTTGAATTGGGACTACATCACACAACACCTCGTCCACATATTTACCGATTTGAATAGGTACAAGTGTGTGCTTAGTAACCCAAACATCACCATGAGTACTCATCAACTTGTACGGTTGAAGATAATCAATGGTTGGAAGATTTAATTTCTCAACCATGATAGCACTTGCAAGGTTGACTTCAGAACTCCCATCAATGGCCAAGCTACAAATTTTATCTTTCACACCACAACGAGTATAAAACCAACCAAGCAGCTGAGATTTGACGAGGTCCAATTGCTCATCCACACCACGTAATACCACTTTTTTGACTCCCGTAGGATTAGGAAGACAATGTTGTGGGCTAGTTTTTATGCATCTTGTACTCGCCATGATGTATGAGGGAACCTGCAAAAAGGTTAGTGAACAAGAAAAGACTACAAATATATCCTTACTTCGCTCCCTGAGTGTTTCACTCACTCTCGTATTTGTCACTCAAAACACTCTAATGATCTTACCAATTACCTTTACCTGTTGGTTTAGGTAGTTGAGAGATGCTGCTCAAGTCCAATGAATGCAATCAACTTTCTCCACAAGAGTATTCAAGAAGTAAGACACAAGATGGATTGCAAAAGGAAACAAAAATGGATGTTTTTGGAAGGAAGTTAATGGCGGACAGATTTGGAAACTAATGCTAGTGTGAACGGAATCAAATGAAAACCCTAACTCCTAGAATGTAGGAATGTGTCCAAGTGGAAATAGAGGAGTTATCCAAATTATCTACTTAGTTTCCTAATAGATTCCGTCAAAATTTTTGTTTTTGTTTTTCTTGATTTTTAAACCCTAACAACCCAAACACAAGATCCAAGAATGAAATTTGGACAGAAAACACAAAAAAGACAACACCCAAACAAATTTTTGTTCGGATGAACAGTACCGGCGGATGAACAGCACCCAATGAACAGTGACTGTGAATAGTGACGGGTGAACAGTACCCTCACACAACACCTCGTCCACAATATTTACCGATTTGAATAGGTACAAGTGTGTGCTTAGTAACCCAAACATCACATGAGTACTCATCAACTTGTACGGTTGAAGATAATCAATGGTTGGAAGATTAATTTCTCAACCATGATAGCACTTGCAAGGTTGACTTCAGAACTCCCATCAATGGCCAAGCTACAAATTTTATCTTTCACACACAACGAGTATAAAACCAACCAAGCAGCTGAGATTTGACGAGGTCCAATTGCTCATCCACACCACGTAATACCACTTTTTTGACTCCGCGTAGGATTAGGAAGACAATGTTGTGGGCTAGTTTTTATGCATCTTGTACTCGCCATGATGTATGAGGGAACCTGCAAAAAGGTTAGTGAACAAGAAAAGACTACAAATATATCCTTACTTCGCTCCCTGAGTGTTTCACTCACTCTCGTATTTGTCACTCAAAACACTCTAATGATCTTACCAATTACCTTTACCTGTTGGTTTAGGTAGTTGAGAGATGCTGCTCAAGTCCAATGAATGCAATCAACTTTCTCCACAGAGTATTCAAGAAGTAAGACACAAGATGGATTGCAAAAGGAAACAAAAATGGATGTTTTTGGAAGGAAGTTAATGGCGGACAGATTTGGAAACTAATGCTAGTGTGAACGGAATCAAATGAAAACCCTAACTCCTAGAATGTAGGAATGTGTCCAAGTGGAAATAGAGGAGTTATCCAAATTATCTACTTAGTTTCCTAATAGATTCCGTCAAAATTTTTGTTTTTGTTTTTCTTGATTTTAAACCCTAACAACCCAAACACAAGATCCAAGAATGAAATTTGGACAGAAAACACAAAAAAGACAACACCCAAACAAATTTTTGTTCGGATGAACAGTACCGCGGATGAACAGCACCCAATGAACAGTGACTGTGAATAGTGACGGTGAACAGTACCCCCGATGAACAGTCGATTTTTTTTTTTTTTTTATATAACTCAAACAATAAGAACTCTTGGCTAAATGGAGCAAAAAAATTCCAGGTTTGGGTCAGCCACCAATTCACACCACAAACCCTCAAGAACTTAGCAAGATACGTTTCAAGAATTTCAAGAACTTCAAGATAGGCATCAAGAACCTCAAGAAACCCCTAAATCTTGTAGGTTCCTCTTCAAGATTCACAAATACCCACCAAGCTTACCAAAAGTCAGATTTGAAACACAAGTAAAACACCTTGGATGACTCAAAAGAAACTTGGACAGATTTGGCACAAAAGAAACTTGCACAAACAAAACCCTAGCCGTCGCAAATATTTTTTTTTGTTTTCTTGTTTATAAACCCTAACAACTCAAACACAATATCCAAGAATGAAATTTGGACAGAAAACACAAAAAGACAGCACCCAAACAGATTTGTGTTTTGGATGAACAGTGCGCGGATGAACAGTGCGTGAACAGTACTCGATGAACAGTACCGATGAACAGTCGTTTTTTTTTTTTTACACAAAGCAGCGGATATACTATAACCCTAACGACACAACTATGAAAACAAGGATATAACGAAGAATACCTCCACCTAAGCTCTGAAACCAACTGATACGGTTCTCGATCAACACGTTTCAAGACACGTAGCACGTTACTGGATTTTATTGGAGAGTTGGAAGTTTAAATACTATGATTTTTGTAACTCACAAGAGCAATAAACTTACATTTGATTACTGATAAATGCACTAGTGTGAAACTTATTTGATTATTGATTTTTATTGGACATTTGTTGAGCTTTTAGCTTACCCCAAAGTATTTATTCCCTTTCCACAAAGCTTGAGGCAAAGGAAACACTTGGATTAACTTGTTAGTGTGACGGGATGGGAGATCTCGGGTATATTTTGAATTTTGATTAGAGTGGCCCTTAGTGCCTGAGTGACTTTCGAGAACCATCCTGACTTGATTAGGGCATGAATAAGGAGAAGCTCCTGAAAAGTAGAAGAACTCGCTGCAGAATCATTTTTGTGCGTAAAAGAGAGAATTTCGAGGACGAAATTTCTTTTAGGGGGAAAGAGTGTGAGGACCCGCAAAATTTCTCCTTGTTTTATTGAATATTACTTTATTTTCCGCTTGCATTTTCCTTACTTTAATTTTAGTATATTAATTTTCAGAGATTTTATAAGTGAGTGTCGTTTTTAAACCATTTATCTAGTATAAGTGCGTACATGTTAAGTTTGAGGTGCGTTGTGGATGTGGGACCCGCTAGTAAGGTAAGTGCGATATATTTTTGACCACTAGTTGGAGTTTTGTGTTAAGTGATATTATTTTACAAGGTACTAAGAGATGATTAGGGATTAACTAGGAAGATTAGTATTGGAAGACAAAACTAATTAGAGTAAACTCTAGAAGCTAAGTGTCAAGATACCATTGGAGGTTGGACTTGACCAAGTCTTACCTAACTTTACTAAAACCAAAATTGACCCAAATCTTCTTCATTTTCTTCTCTAGCTTGGCCAGCCATATGAAGAAAAAATGAGAGAAAGAAAGCTCCAACTTCATCCTCTATCCTTTATTTGAATCTTGAGATTTCACCGATAGTCTTGCAAAATACTCCATAGAAGTTGGTCTCTAAGGAAGCTTAAGGGGTTTTGTGGAATGATTTGGGAGGAGAAAGGTGTGGGTAGATTCCTTGCTAAGGTTTACGGTAATTTTGCTAAGAAACTCTCTTTATTTCAAATAATTGCAAAATAGTGCCTTATGGAGGCAACTTAGGTAGTTTTATACAATATTTCGTGGTTGGAAGTGATATTATGGAAATTTTCAGTTTTATCAGGAATTTTCTGCCCTATTCTGGCCAGTGTCATTCGAATACGATGGAGGCTGAATTAGCCTTAGTACAAAACATGAAAGTTGTAGAGCATTGAGTATAGATTATGCCTGTAAAATTTCAGCTCAATCGGAGCACTGTATCCTGTGAAATGACTATTTTACCCCTGCTGCCCTGTTTCTATCCGAAATGATAATCAGCCTCTGTAATTGGCTCGTTTGGCTGGGAAAATGAATAAATTAGCTTTTGATGCCTTCATAAGAATTGTAGCCTTGTATCTTAGCTTTCGAATGGCTTTGAAAGCAACTGAATCGGAGTTCTGTGTGCTGAGATATGATTGAATAAAATCAGGATTGCTAGTTGAATGTCACAGTGAGCTACGAACTGGAAAATCTGGGGCTGTTTGGGTAAATTTGACTAGGTTAGGTTGAGAACTGGGTTGAGGTGTCTTCATAAGAATTGTAGAGCTATGTCTTAGCTTCGAAACGGTATAAATTTTACCCCAATCCGATTGGTGTAGCTTCGGTTGTGATCAATACGCTAAAAGATGTCAAACCCGCCATTTTGTTCCTTGTCTTAAACCTTAATTCCGGTCACTTTTCTAGCTTGGCTTTGTAATTGAATGACTTTTAGCCTATTGAATGGATATTGTAATGAGATTATTTGTGTGTTTTTGGGGGCTGATTGAGGAAAATAATGAAGCCCATAAATGGCTGGAAAATAGGTAAATACAAAGGGCGTGCTGCCCAAATTTGCACTCAAATGGCGATTTCAAAATTTTAAGAGCGGGCATAAGTTTTACGGCTATTTTACTCATGTCTTTTGGGCTAAATATACTTTTTTCACTTCCAAAATCATACGTATACATTGTACTATTAGTTATTCGGATTTTCTTTGATTCACTTAATCTTGGGTTGGTTGAACCATAATATTTTCTTATGATTATTCTTAGGGTTCTTGGTGATTAAGGGTGTTATCCGGAAGGAATTTTGGACGTTATTTTGCTTATATAGGTGAGTGTACCACTCGCATGACTCGTTGTTTAACTGTGTTACCTATACCTGCATAAGGTGACTTGCTTGACTGTATTACCTGCTTAGTTTTGGACGAGTCGAGGGTGTCTTTTACCACATTTGTCTCCCTCGCTTATTGTCAAATCACTATATGAATTTGAATTAGTTGTTCCTGTATGCGGACTTGTATGGTTACGTGCACTGAAATCTAGACCCTCTGGTGGGGCATAGCCGTTGTGCTAGCCTGTTGTGTTGTCTAGCACCGCCAGGGACGAAATCCTGAAATCTAGACCCTCTGGTGGGGCATAGCCGTTGTGCTAGCCTGTTGTGTTGTCCAGCACCGCCAGGGACGAAATCCTGAAATCTAGACCCTCTGGTGGGGCTTAGCCGTTGTGATAGCTTGTTGTGTTGTCCAGCACCGCCAGGGATGAAATCCTGAAATCTAGACCCTCTGGTGGGGCTTAGCCGTCGTGCTAGCCTGTTGTGTTGTCCAGCACCGCCAGGAACGAAATTCTCGACTTAGGGCTAAGTTATATTCTGAAGTTCTGGTATACTCGAGTTTTACCATCCCTTTTGGCTCTTGAGAACCACCTGTATTCTTTCCATTTGAAGTATTTATTCATTTCCCTATCTTGTGTGTATAATTGCATGATTTAAAAGTGAAATGCCATGTTGCGTGACTACTTGTACTTTTGGTATCTCATGGAGCTTAAGCTCACCCCCCCTTTTCCGTTACCTTGTTTTTCTTACAGGGTTCAAATTTTGGAACCGTGACTTTGAAGATAAGAGTGGAGCTAGTTTAAATATTCTTTCGTGTAGCTCCTCTGAAATTGGAAAACCCTAATTGTATCTTAATCAAATGTTTCCCTTTCGAATTGTTCATTTACCCACGTGTGTATATAAAAGTGGTGGATCTTGTCTATGTGGCTCATTTGTTTGGGAATGTACATTCTCTAGTGTGATATATATAGTTTGCTTGTACTTGCTTGGGATTCGGACGAGTGCAGAGTTTGAACGTGGAAAGAAAACTTTGGCAGGAAACCCTTGCAGAGAATCCGGCCGTATATCCGGCCAGTTCTTGGCCGGATACTTGGCCGGATTGGCAGGGCAGGTTGGAAAAATTTGAGTTGCTTTCTGCCTCGAATCCGGCCGGGAATTGGCCGGATTGTGACGTGGCTGTTTTTCAATTGTATTTTCGTTTTCATTTTTATTTCCGTTGAGGTGTTTAATCGAAGTACCAGGTCACCATGTGGTTTAGAAATCAGGTTTCCAACTTAGTAGTCTCCGGTTGTTTGTTTTCTTTGGGTTCTATCGCGCGTAATTTAGGATTTGTATGATTCGACTCAGTAGTCTTGGTGAGAGCTGGGCGGGCTGTCCGCCAAACCCTTTGGTTCGCCTTAGGGGGAGGTGGGGCTGTCACAGAAGGTGATTTTGTTTTTGTAGGTTGTAAAGCTATCCAGTTTTGATTAAAGACTTACAACCTGATTTCGTGCTTATTCCAGCTAAAAGTGGTGATCTTTCATACTTATTCACACATCCAAAAGCTGGTGGCCAAGTGCTCAATTTGTCAATTTCAACTTGTGCTAGTTTGAGTAACCCTCATGAAGTGGAATTCAATTGTTTGCTACCTTATATGTTGAAAGATGAGAAATTGTGTGTCACGCAAGATCCCACAGCTGTCCTCCATGAGTCGTTTAGTGCTTCATCCATGCAACAAGTTGCTCCCATTTTATCCATGCAGGATGATCCAAATCAATGTCAACTAGGGCTGGATTTTACACCTTTGAACAATCAAGGTCCCAATGTGAAAATCCATGACCAAAGGCTAATTAGAGAGTTTTGGATTGCAACCTGGAATTTTCACAAGCCTTACACAAGCTCTTTCCTACCTTGGCGCATGTCCTTGTTTGAGAGCCTCATGAAGTTGACCAAACGACATGCAACATGGCTCATAGTCATTCATCTATTTCCAACATTGCTGTCCTTTAAACGCACCATCGATTTGTGGACAAATCGTTTTCAAGAGGAGGGGAATGATATGATTCAGAGCCCCCCCACTCTAGTCCACGAAGATCTCACATGCGAAAGTTATTCAAGTCAAGTTGTGTCGTTCATTGGTCTTGTTGAGCAAGGGCTTATTTGTCATTTTAGTTGCTGTTTAGTTATTTAATTTTGTTAATAAATTCGGCCAAATAAACCTTCAAGATGGCCGAATATTAGATAGCCCATTTAGTCATTATTTCGGCCCAAAGGCCTAGCCTAGCCAAAATTAGGGTTTTTCCAAGTCACTTTAGGTTGTCAATTGTAAGGCTATATATAGCCAAGGCAAGAAACCTTTACGATCAGGTTTTTTGGCATTAATAAAAATCGTGAGTTTTTTCACTTTCTCTTTCTAAGAGAGCCTCTTTGAATATTTGAGAATCTTTCTCAAATTATTCAATTGAACTTATCAATCAAGTAACTCCTTGGTTGTGGCGTTCATCTACCTTTAAATTTGGTTCGCTAGTTCGTTAGATAACGGGTTGAGATAGTATCAATAGTGTTCGTTATCTCGGGGATTAGATTTGGGTCAAATTTTCGCTGCTCAAACCGTTGGTGTCGTTGTCTAGATCGCGTCAAGTGTGTTTCACATCACTTTCTTTGTGTAATTTTCTGTTTTGGGTTTGGTTCAAGATGTAATGAAACTGATTTGTGCAATAAAGAATGCGGTTCCCCTCTTGTTTTTCTTTGCCACCCGATTGCTCTCTTTCTTTTCCTTTTCGTTTCTATTTTTTTTTTAACTCAAACAACAAGAACTCTTGGCCGAATAGGCTTGATTTTCCAGATTTGGTTTCGGCCAACACTCACAATCAACAACCACAATCCTTCAAGAACTTAGCAAGATACTTTCAAGAATTTCAAGAACTTCAAGATAGGCATCAAGAACTTCAAGAAACCCTAAAATCTTGTAGGTTCTCTTCAAGATTCACAAATACCAACAAGGTTAACCAAAAATCAGATTTGAAACACAAGTAAAACAACTTGGAAGACTCCAAACAAACTTGGACAGATTTGGCAAACAAAAGAAACCCTAGCCGCCCCCCAAGTTGGTTTCCTTGTTGCGCAAGTGATGACCAACGACTCCAGCAGATTTGGACTCCACAAAGGTACACAATCCACGGCCAGATTTGACACTAAACAAGGGACAAGAATGCGGACAGATTTGATGAACAACTTCGACTTAATAACAAGAACAATTGGCGGTCAGATTTGCGACTAGTTTCACAAAGCAACACGCCAACAAACGTTGGCCAGATTTGACACAACAATGGAAATGCCAATGGACAGAAAATTGACGCAACAAAACACACCACAACCACAGACAGATTAGGGACAAGACTCGACACAAGCAAACCCAAATTGATCCGACAAAGGAAGAACAAAGAAGACGGACAGAATTTTTTTTTTCCTTTGGAGTAATTGCAGCGGATATACTACAAACCCTAACGACACAACTATGAAAAACAAGGATATAACGAAAGATACCTCCACCTAAGCTCTGAAGCCAACTGATACGGTCCTCGATCAACGCATTTTGAGACACGTAGCACGTTTGGCCAAGGATCTAGCGAGGTTGTCCAACGCTTGGATTGCGGAACCTAGAACCAAAGCGGACGACACGAATTGATTAAAGGTAGTAAAACGACGACTCCAATCGAGGTGATTACTCAAGTGGATAGGTCGGTAGAACAATCAAGGTCAAGCACAAGATTGCTCAAGAACCCTTGCCAAAAGCAAGTAAAGGAACGAATGCTCTCTACAACTGAAGAGAAACAAACTAGAACTTTATTATCAAAATTACGTAACCCTTTAACCGTACAAAGTGTGCCTTTATATAGGCTAAGGGGCGAATAAAACCCTAATCCATCTTGGTCAAGGATTGGCGGCCCATCTACTTAATCTAGGAAAGGAAATTCGGACCACACTTTGGCAAGAGTGGGCCGACTTGCACAACCAAATGAAACTACTAATTCAACTAGCAATTCAACTAATGACTCGATAAACCCAACTAACAACAACTAATACTACTACCAATCGGGCCAAGGCGCGTTAAGGGCATGCATGGCCGAAACTTGATGCTTCATGGGCTTGGATCAATGTGTAGACAACTCGCTTTGCAACTTCCAAGCCTTCAATGTCTCTATGAAAGCCTTGAGTCAAGGCCGTCATCCGTGCACACATCATGGTGAGTAGTGTTCTTGTAGTCTTCTTGAGTAGTTGGTAAAGCCATCATGAGTAGTCTTCTTGTCATATTGCCATGGCCGTCCCAACAAAATGTGAGAAGCTTGCATGGGAACGACGTCGCAAAGGATCTCGTCCTCATACTTCCCAATCCGGAAAGGCACCACCACCTGCTTGGTGACTTTGATATCGCCACTCTCATTGAGCCATTGCAAGCGGTATGGGCTAGGATGCCTCAACGTGGGCAAAGAAAGATGATTCACCATGAGAGTACTTGCCACGTTGGTACAACTACCCGCGTCGATGATGAGGCTACATACCCTTCCCTTGACGTGACATCGTGTGTAGAAAATGTTGTCACGTTGGGCCTCATCCATTCTTTTGACTTGGGTCGCTAGAGCCTGACGGGCTACTAGAGCAACGCCCACTTGTGACATCGTGTGTAGAAAATGTTGTCACGTTGGGCCTCATCCACTCTTTGACTTGGGTCGCAAGAGCCCGACGGGCTACTAGAGCAATGCCCACTTGCTCATTAGTGGCCTCAACCTCCACCTCGGAATCTTCACCTTTATCAATCAATGGAGGCATCTCGGCGAACTCGTCCTCGTCGTCGGATATGACATCTCCACTCGGTAGGACAATCATGGTACGCCTATTGGGACACTGAGAAGCAATGTGCCCAAATCCTTGGCATTTGAAGCACTTGTCACGGCTTCGTGGCTTGAAGGAGTCGAATGGAGGCTTGGTGGTCGCCTTCGGTGCCTGCTTTGGTGGCTCGGTTTTAGGAGTGAACTTAGACACCCCTGCACTAAGCCGTTCCCGCTCGAAGGTCGGATTGCCCCTCCAAAGAGGCGTGGCTGAGATACTAGGGTTGTGGGGGTTACCCCTCCTCTTAAGCCTCCACTCAATCTTGGATGCCTTATCAATCAATTCAGGCATATCCACGTAGTTTTGTAATTCCACCAACTCAGCGATCTCAGGCCTCAAGCCGTTAAGAAATCTCGCCATGGTAGCCTCTCTATCCTCCACAATGTCTGCTCGGAGCATGGTGATCTCCATCTCCTTGTAGTAGTCCTCCACACTGCGGCTTCATTGAACTAAATGTCTAGAGCCTCTGGTATAGATCACGGTAGTAATGGCTGGGTACGAACCATTTTCTCATAGTGGTTCGTAACTCCTCCCATGTACTAATTGACCGTTCTCTATTGCGGCGCCTGCTAGTGCGCTCCTGCTCCCACCAGACAATAGCATAATTGGTGAATTCGAGGGTTGCCAGTTTGACTTTTTGTTCATCGGTGTAGTCCTGGCACTCGAATACCATCTCGATTCGCTGTTCCCATTCTAGGTAAGCCTCTGGACTAGACTTGCCTTGGAATGAGGGAATCTTGATCTTGACCCCCTTTAATCCGTCATCTGTTCTCCGGTAGTCCTGCTTTGGGCCGACGGATAAAGTCATCTTCCTCGCTGTTAGAAGCTAACTCCTCGCGAGGTGGAACATCTCGATGGGCAGTGTTGGACCGAGCTTGAGAAAGCTCTAAGCGGTCCATCCTTTGGTGTAGGGACTCCATGGACTCCCTAAGCATGCGTTGGAACTCCCCCACAATGCCTGGTTGTTCAAATTGGGGTCAAATTTGGATGTGTCGCTTCCCTCCGACATGATGTAGGTATCCTGCAAAAAGATTAGTAGAACACAAGTACATATATTTGCCTCACTCACTCCTCGCGTGTTTATACTCAACTCACGTGTATGTCACTCAAAGAGCGCTCTAATAATCTCACCAATGCTCTCAAAACCTCTTGATAGCTTACCTTGAAGAAACTAGAACTCCTCCCAGGCAAACAATCAACTTCCAATTTTGGGTCACGAGAATGTGGCAATCCTCAATGGAATAGGAATGTTTGACTCGAGGGACACAATGAAATGAAAAGACTCAAATGAAAAGAAAGGATGACTCAGACACGGCTAGTAAGGAAAACAAAGACAAGACTCAAAAGAGAAAAAAAAATACTCTTTTTTTTTATAGATTTCGCAAGCTGCCTTGGCTTGTTTAGGAGGGCCGAATGGTCGACTAAGAGAAGGAAGATGGGTGGCGGCTATCAATCTGCAATGTAGGGGAAAGGTGGCCGAAAAGAAAAAGGAAAGACAAGGTTAAGGCAACTCCTAAAAGGTAGGAAAAGGTAAGGCTAAAATGTAGGAGAAAATTCCCTAAAAAGTAGGGCAAGGGCGGCTGGAATGGAGGCTAATAAGTAGGATAAAATGTTGCTAAGGTGTAGGAAGGCAATCCCTAAAAAGTAGGAAGAGTGATTCCTAAAATGTAGGGATGTGTCTCGATTGGAAATCAAACAACTTTGGCAACCAAACAAGATTAGGAAACCAATCAAAGATAGGAATCTAATCAAGAACTTTGGAAAGCAATCGCAATTAGGAAAATACCATCAAGGATCACGGCTGGCCTTAGGTTATTAATACTCAATGGCCGTGACACTCAACTCCCAAGACAATAATCAGGTGCGACAATTCCGGTCTCAAGACTACTTGGCAATTCGGCTTTTCTCAAGACAAGAGCAACTAGTTATGGACAATCAAGTTGGTGCAGCTAACCCTTCTCAGGCTCCCCCCCAACGGGTTACCCAAGATGTTCCCAAGAAATTCACTCCAAAACCAAGGAAACCCTTCACCACCGCAAGAGAGTACAAGAAGATGTACTCTTCGAGGATTAAACAAATCCCAAAACTCAAGAGGTTCAAGAATTTCAAGAAGTAGTGGACCAAAACTTTTGATGTTTGTTTTTGTTTTTGCTTTGTAGTTTCGGACACACTATGTAAGTTCGAATGGGATCGGCAATAAAACTTGGAAATTTCTAACTTGGGCGAATCAATGTTGCTCGTTGATTTTTTTTTTTTTGAACAACAAAACACAAGGTGCGGCTGCTAGGGTTGACCTAGATTGGGCGCCACTGAATTTTTTTTTTTTGTATGGCCGAAAAGGACACAAATCAGAAAACCCTACTTGACAAAACGCATGCAAGATACACTTGGTTGTTTCAAGAATTTCAAGATTTGCCAAGTTCCCACTTCTAGTGTTTCAAGAAATTCAAGATTGATGGAAGAATCAATCAAGAACTTCAAGATTCACAAGACTTGTGGTTCCACTTCTCAAGTAACGGTTTACAACTCCAAAACAATTCACAAGGTCGCACAAGTCAGCAATGGCAATTTTCGGACAGTCCACAATAACCTCCAACACAAGAAAGAGCAAACCCTAATTCGGATAACAAGAAAATAGGTACGGCAGCCGCTTCTTCTTTTGTTTTTTTTTTTTGACTCAAGAAACCCTAGAAACCCTAAAGGCTCACGGCTTCCCCACAAAGTGCGGCAGCCAAACACACGACACAACACACCAAACGGAAAGAAAGATGCACGACAACACAACAACAATGGACACCACGGGCAGAATATGAACTCCACGCAACTCAAGGACGACTAATGACGCAACAATCAACCACAAACAGAATTTTTGACTCACGAACAAGACCAAACAGATTCGGACAATGCTTGGACAGATTAGCGACACTTGGACAGATTTGTTTTTTTGACACCAAAACAAGAAAAGAAAACAACACCAAAAGAAAGAGAAAACAAACAACACAAGGAACAAGAAACAAGAGATATACGTGATACCTTCAACTAGCTCTGATGCCAGCTGATACGAACGGCACCAACTTGTGATGCCAACCCGTATAGAAAGGCTAGGATCTAGAAGGCAGGGACTCACATTGAAGACAAACGAACGCAGCGGAATCACCTAAACCCGTCGATCACGTGGTCAACGAACCTCGGTATTGGTAGAAGACGCCACAATCTAGCGCGGTCCTAGATTGATAAGTCGATTGAATACCAAAAGAACTGATTCTAAGATATTCAAGGTGCTTCAATGAAGCTTTTGAGAGAATTCTCAAAGTAATGTTATTAATCATCAAAAACTGGATGTAAAACAATGACTTAAGGCTATTTGTACCCGTGTAAAACTGCCTTGTTGCTTGTAGCGAGACCCCCGACAGCTCAGCGGAGGGACTAACTCAGTAACCAACTAAAATGCTATTGGACCTAAGGCCCGCATGGCCGACACTAGGCTCAACATGAGTTAATCATAATCCTCACAGAGGGCCGCAATTAAGACAACATGTCTAGACTCGTTGAGGCCCTCGATGGCCTTTGGCTCTCCATTAGACTCTTGGGCTGCACGAACCAAGGTTTGTAACGCCTCATTCAACCACTTCGCGCGAGCGCGTGTCATAGGCCCCAATGGCAACCTTCACTTGCTCCACTTGGATAGCCCTATCGACCTCCTCCTTATCACATGGTGCTATCATCTTTACAAAAATTGATCTGAAAAGTGGGTATCATCAAATTCGTATGAAAGATGGGAACGAATGGAAAACTGCTTTTAAGACTAAACATGGCTTATATGAGTAGTTGGTCATGCCTTTTGGCTTAACTAACGCACCTAGTACTTTTATGAGATTAATGAACCATGTTTTGCGCCCTTTCATTGGTAAATTTGTAGTGGTATATTTTGATGATATCCTTATCTATAGTAAAGAGTTTAGAGGAGCATGCATTGCACTTACAAGCTGTCTTGGATGTACTTCGAAAGGAAAGGCTCTATGTCAACCTTCAGAAGTGCACTTTTTGCACTGACCAACTTGTTTTTCTAGGATATGTTATAAGTGCGCAGGGTGTACAAGTTGATCAAGCAAAGGTGAAGGCTATAAATGAATGGCCAACACCTACCAATGTAAGTGAGGTGAGGAGTTTCCATGGCTTTGGCAAGGTTCTACAGACGCTTTGTCAAGGACTTCAGCACCATAGCTGCACCACTTACATCCATTATCAAGAAGAACGCACCATTTCAATGGGGGGAAGAACAAGCTAAGTCCCTTCCAAATACTTAAACACAAGCTCACACATGCACCTGTTCTAAAGTTTACCTAACTTTGAACAAAGCTTTTGAAATAGAGTGTGATGCTTCTGGTAATAGGTATTGGGTGTCTACTCCAAGAAGGTCGCGCCGATTGCCTACTTTAGCGAAAAGCTAAGTGGAGCCGCCTTGAACTACTCAACGTATGATAAGGAGCTCATGGCCTTAGTTCGAGCACTCCAAACCTGGCAACACTACTGCGACCTCGAGAGTTCGTTCTCCATACTAATCATGAATCGCTCAAGCACATCAAGTCACAAACCAAATTGAGCAAACGACATGCAAGATGGATAGCATTCATCGACACTTTTGCATTCGTGATCAAGTATAAAACAGGTAAGTCTAATGTAGTAGCTGATGCGCTTTCTAGGCGCTATACACTACTTACTACATTAGATGCAAAATTACTAGGATTTGAATATCTCAAGGATCTCTATGCCACTGACCCCAGATTTTGGTGAGATTTCAACTCCTTGCCACGAGACACTCGTGAGCATTACTTTCTGTCACAGGGTTCTTGTATTACAAGGACAAGTTGTGCATACCATCGAGCTCCATGCGACCCCTGTTGGTTCGTGAAAGCACATGGAGGAGGACTCATGGGCCACTTTGGAATTACTAAGACATTGTCCATCCTCCAAGAGCACTTCTTTTGGCCCGCGCGTGAAGAGGGATGTTGAAAGACATATACAAAGGTGTGTAATTTGTCACCATGCCAAATCAAAGGTAAATCCTCATGGACTCTGCACCCCTTTACCTATCCCACATGCACCTTGGATTGACTTGTCTATGGATTTTGTACTTGGATTACCTAGAACTACACAAGGACATGACTCTATCTATGTTGTGGTTGACCGCTTCTCTAAAATGGCACATTTTATACCCTGTCACAAGACCGATGATGCTAGACACATAGCTGACTTGTTTTTTAGAAACATAGTATGTTTGCATAGCATGCCTCGTAGCATCGTGTCAGATAGAGATGTAAAGTTCCTTAGCTACTTTTGGGAAAACTTTGTGGTGTAGGCTAGGCACTAAATTGCTTTTTTCTACTTCTAATCACCCACAAACTGATGGACAAACTGAAATAGTTAATAGGGACTTTGTCTACTTTGTTGCGTGCCATAATCAAAAAGAACATTAAGACTTGGGAAGATTGCTTACCGCATGTTGAATTTGCTTACAATCGCACTGTGCACACTGCTACACAATACCTCCCCTTTTGAAATTGTCTATGGTTTTAACCCTCTCACCCCATTGGACTTATCTCCTTTACCTGATCATGAGAGAGTTAACATGGATGGTAAGAGAAAAGCAGACCTTGTGCGAGACTTACATGGCCAAAGTTCGAGCCAACATCGAGAAGCGCACACTACAATACGTCCAAAATGCTAACAAAGGACGTCGTAAAATGGTATTCGAACCAGGTGACTGGGTTTGGATACACATGCGAAAGGAACGTTTCCCACTTCAAAGGCGCAACAAACTCCTTCCAAGGGGTGATGGTCCATTCCAAGTCATGCCAGAAAATCAACGACAATGTCTACAAACTTGACCTTCCAGGTGAGTATGGGGTACACGCTACTTTCAATGTTGCTGACTTAAGCTCTTTTGATGCAGACGATGTGGTTGATTTGGGGACAAATCCGCCTTCAAGAGAAGGGGACTGATGACGGAAGCACCAAGGACCAATGGTGAACAAAGAACAAGTCATTCAGTACCAAGTGGTCGATCACAAGAGGTCATGCCAAGAAGATGCGTGAATCTCTCCAAGCTCTTGTGTGTACTATCCAAGAGAGATTGGAGACGATTTGAAGATCATTGAAGGCTTGGAGAATGACGATTCGACAATATACACCTTTGATGACGGAGCACCAAGGGGCAAATGGTGATCAAGACCAAGTCATTCAAGTACCACAAGGACCGGTCACAAGAGCTCGTGCCAAGAAGATGCGGCGAGTCTCTTCAAGCACTTGTATGCACCATCCAAGAGAGATTGGAGAAACACTTAAAGACCATTGAAGGCTTGGAGAACGAGGGGATTCTACAATATACACCTTGCTTCAAGTGGATGAACCAAGTGAAGACTAGCCTTAGTCAAGGCCGAGAGTTGGTGATCATCTTAAGCCAAGGCCGAGACTTTAGTAGTCATTTTTAGTGTCGTTTAGTTGTTTCCTTTTGTAATAACAATTCGGCCCAAACTAGCTCCTAGTTGGCCGAACCTTTAGTAGTTATTTAGTCATTAGATTCAGCCCAAGGGCCTTAGTCATTTAAGTGGAGCCAATCCACTTTAGGTCTAGTTTTCCAAGTCACTTTAGGATGTCAATTGTATGGCTATATATAGCCAAGACAAGAGACCCTTTACAGTTAGTTTTTGAATCAATACAATTGTGAGTTTTCACTTCTCTTTTTAAGGAGAGCCTCTTTGAATATTTGAGAATCTTTCTCAAATTGTTCAACTGAACTTATCAATCAAGTAACTCCTTGGTTGTGGCGTTCCTCTACCTATAGTTCGGTTTCGCTAATTCGTTAAGTAGTGGGTTGAGATAATATCAACATTGTTCGCTACTTCGGGGATTAGATTGGGTCAAATTTCCGCTGCTTCAAACCGTTGGTGATTGGTTGTCTAGATCGTGTCAATTGGGTTTCACATCAGTTGGTAATCAGAGCTAGTCGACAACCACCAGGTATATCTTTCCTTTTTGTTTTGTTTCGAGTCATGTTCGTTTGTTGTCAAATCTGATTCGTGTAACAAAAAAAAAAATTCAGGTCGCTAGTTTTCCTTTGTTTCTTTCGTTTATCTTTGTTGTTCGCAAATTCCCTATTGCTGTACGCATTGTTTCTTGTGTTGTTGTTGTGATTCGTGTCGTTATTTGTGTCATAAATCCGTGTGTGAGTCTTGAAGCAATCCGAGTCAGAAAAAAAACACAAACCAGCCGCTAGGTTTTTTTTGTTCCTTCGTTGGTGTCCTTGGCATCTTGTGTCGCCATATACAGTTCTGTCTTGCCGTCCTTGATATTGTTTTTGTCAGATCAGTTCTAGTCTTTGTGTTGTTGAGTCGTCTTGGTTGTGCAAGCAGCCACCAAGGATCGACAAGAAAGAAAAAACAAAAAAAAAAAAACGAAGGGGCAACCGCACACAAGAAGTGAAACAAAATTCTGGTCATTAGCTTGCTTCTTGAACCGAAAGTGTTTGAACAAGAGGGGCTGGGAAAAATTTGTCTATTTTGCACGAAAAAGGCTGATCACAAATGTTCTTGAAGTTCTTGATACCCTTACCTTGTTTCTTGGAATCCTTGACACATAATCTTGATAGGGTGGGTTGATTCCTTGAAAATCTTGAAACCAAGACTTACGTTGGGCTGACTCTTGTCTTGTTCTTGCGTTGGGGGTGAATCTTGTGTCAAACGAACCCTTTGTTCTTGTTGTTAAGATCCGATCTCAAAAGCAAAGAAAAAGAAATTCTGGGTTGTATAAAAAAAAACAACAAAAAAAAAGAGGGAAAGAAAAGGAAACCAGAATCGGATCACAAGACAAATAAAGAAAACATCTCTTGACATAGGAAACCCTTCTTGACCCAAGGACATCCAAACCGGCCTTGGATTGGCTTAGGGCAAACCCTAGCCGCTCACCAAGAGCTGTCCAACTTCGGGCCTTCGCCTTGCCTGTGAATTGGGGAGACCAGCCGCGAAAATTACCAAGCTAAAGCCACCAGACCCAGCGAATGCCAAACGCAAGAAACCCATTTGCTTACCCACTACCAAAGAAAAACGCCAGCCCGCGTGGCAGAAAGTGGGTTTAGAGAGTCGCTCTAGGCTTCTAAATTTTCGCCATCCTTTAATTCTTTGTGTAATCAACTTTGCCACTCTGTCCAGTCCACAAATTGGTATCTTTGAGTCATTTTTACAGCTTGTTGTTCGTGTTAGGAGTGTCCAAAAAGAGTCCAAACAGGTCTACTCATTGTTTATCTTGTTAGAGTCCTTGTCAAGACAAACTCTCACAACACTTGAGTCACTCTTTTTGAGGACTAAAACAGAAAAAAATTCCCAGCAAATTCTTGCTTGTTATAACTGCTATTTTGAGTCATTATTCGGTCCTTCAAACTTCCAGCTACTCATACGCCACTTTTGGGGACAAAACTTGATTGAAGTTTGGTTGAACTACTTGAAGGAAATTTCTGATTTCTTCAAGGGGGCAATCGAGGAACTTGAAAAGTGAGTGGTGAGAATATTAGAGTGTTTTAAACCCTTGAGTGATACACGAGAGTGAGCGAAACACGTGAGGGAGTGAGTGAGGAATTTTACCTTAACGTTTGTTGAAGTTTTGCAGGTTACACCATGGCCACTGAAAATGACATTACCATTGCACAATTGGCACTAAAAATGGATGCTATGTGGAGAGAAATGCAAAGAAAATTTGAGCAGCGTTTTGAATCCATGCAAGAGCAAATCGAACAATTGGACCCGTCAAGAAACTCCTCTAAGAAAACTAGGGGAAAACTGACCTTGAACGAACTCAGTGACTCTAACTCAGAGAGGGAGTTCGAAGATGATGAGCAAAGGCCGAGGCGACCTACACAACGGGCTGACCGCGAAGAGGACCAACTCAAAGGAATAAAATTAAAAATTCCTACATTCCAAGGTAAATCGAATCCCGAAGCATACTTGGAGTGGGAGAGAAAGATCGAGTTGATCTTCGATTGCAACCACTACACAGAGTCTCAAAAGGTAAAGTTGGCCGCAATCGAATTCACCGATTATGCCTCGATTTGGTGGGATCAACTCCGCGTCAAGCAACGCAGGAATGAGGAGCCGACCATTCGGACATGCGACGAATTGAAGCGAATCATGAGGAAGCGCTTCGTACCAGGATACTACCACAAGGATTTGCATCACAAATTGCAAACCCTCACTCAAAGTAGTATGACGGTCGAAGATTACTTCAAAGAAATGGAAATGTCCATGATGCGAGCTGATGTTCGAGAAGATGAGGAGGCCACCATGGCACGATTTTTGAGAGGATTACAGCCTGAGATTGCTGACATTGTAGAGCTTCAACACTACCTTGACATGGGAGAACTCTTGGACAAGGCTATCAAGGTAGAACGGAGGTTCAAGAGAGAGGAACGAGTCGTCAAAACTCCCATTTCCAATCTGGGAGTTGGAGAAACTCGGTCACAAGGGTTGAAACCCACACCCCTTATGCACCAAAAATTCCAAAATCGAGTGGAACATCGCAAGGAGAAGTGAGGTCGAATGCTCTACCTTCTAAATCCAACTTCGAAGGAGGGGTTTAAGCCCTAACAAGAGGTCTCTAAGCCAAGGACCCGTGACACTAAATGCTTTAAGTGTCAAGGATTTGGACACATTGCTTCACAATGTCCAACCCAACAGACCCTAATCATGTTATCCAATGGAGAGCTATTACAGATGAAGAAGAAGAGGAACATGAGGGGATGCCATCATTGGAGAATGAGGAGGACCGAGCTCGAGAGGTACCAGTCAATGACACGGTTGGATGTCTAGTTGCAAGGCGAGCACTAGCTACTCAAGCGAGTCGAGATGAGCTTCAAACGAGAAAACATCTTCTACTCAAGATGTCATATACACAACAAGTATGTAGCCTAGTTATTGACCCAGGGAGTTGCACTAATGTTGCAACGTGCACTAATGGTGGAGCGACTCAAGCTTACCAACAACCGACCACCCTCGACCCTACAAGCTCCAATGGCTAACAATAGCGGCGAGGTACGTATCTCTAACAAGTCTTGCTTACTTTTCGCATTGGTCGTTATGAAGATGATATTATATGCGATGTAGGCCTATGCAAGCTGCACACATTCTTTTAGGCCGCCCTTGGCAATTTGATAAGAGGGTTTATTTTTGATGGTTTCTTAAACAAATACTCCTTCTTGCACAATGGTAAGAAAATCACACTGCACCTCTCACACCATAACAAGTGCATGAGGACCAACTGTTTACAAAGGGAGTATGAAATGCATGTCACTATTCAAAAACAACCATCAAAGGAAAGTTACAGGGGGTAGCCGAGACCTCCAGGAGTAAAAGTGAACCTAACCGAACCAATTGAGCTAGGAAAAGAAAGAAAAACCAGCATGCTAGCTCGAATGAGAGGACGTGGAGGAGAGCTTTACATTCCAATCAAGTCATGTTCATATTGATTAGTAAAGAAGGCCTTACTCACTAATGAACAAGATACCTTCTCTGCCTAGTGTTGTCACTAACCTCTTACAGGAGTATCATGATGTGTTTCCTGAGGATATACCTAATGACTTGCCACCTTTGAGGGGATTGAACATCAAATTGATTTCATCCCTGGGACTTCCTTACCAAACAAGGCACCATATAGGACTAATCCCGAGAAAAACTAAGGAACAACAAAGGCAAGTAGAGGAACTATAATACGGTCCCTCGATCAACACGTTTTGAGACACGTAGCACGTTTGCCCAAGGATCTAGCGAGGTTGTCCAACGCCTTGGATTGCGGAACCTAAAACCAAAACGGACGACACGATTTGGATTAAAGGCGGTAGAACGACGACTCCAAATTGAGGTGAATACTCAAGTGGGATAGGTCGGTAGAACAATCATGGGCAAGCGCAAGATTGCTCAATAACCCTTGCCAAAGCAAGTAAAGGATTTGAATCTCTCAATGGAAGAGAAAACAAAACTAATTGTTTATTATCAAAATTGCGTAACCCCTTTGACCGTACAAAGTGAGCCTTTATATAGGCTAAGGGACTAGGTCAAGGGACTAATGAAACCCTAATAAAGCAAATAAGGGGGTCGGCCACTCCATGGACAAGATGGGCGGCCCATGACCTAATTTAATAAGCTAATCCAACTCTAACAAGATGAAAACCTGGGACTAAGGCCTAGGGCCTAATCGACCAACCCACTTGGAGGCCCACTTGATTCTTCAATGGGCTTGGATCATTGTGTAGATGACTTGAGTATCCCCTTCCAAGCCTTCAATGTCTCTATGGACTCCTTGTTGGTCTTGCAACAACTTCGCACTAGGGCTTGGAGTGACTCCTTGAAGCGCTTGGCCGTGCACGTGTGACTGGGGCCAATGGTACTCGAACTGGGTCATTACTTTGGGCTAAGGTCCGTGCATGGGCCCAAATGGTACTCGAACTGGGTCATTACTTGGGTTAAGATCCGTGCACACATCAGTCCCCTCCACTTGAGAAGGATTTGTTCTCAAATCTGGATCCTCCCCGTCAAGGAATGGACTCAAATCCGCGACATGAAAAGTCGTGCTAACATTGCACTCCCCAGGTAACCCCAATTTGTAAGCATTGTTGTTGACACAATGGAGCACTCGAACGGGAAACAGATTGCAGCCACTCTTCATTTGACTCAATAGTTTGGAGGATGATCTTTATGTTTGCATCATTCCCCTCATCTTGAAAGCGATTTGGCCACAAATCGACGGTACGCTTAGCGGAGAACCACGTTGGAAAGAAATGAAGGGTCACAGCCAAGTTAAATGTCATTTGGGGAGCCTCAAGGGGCTCTCAAACAAGGACATTCGCCAAGGTTAGGAAAGAACGTATATAAGGCTTACGAAAATTCCAGGTTGCAACCCAAAACTCTCTAATTAGCCTTCGAGCATGGACTGGCATGATGTTACCTACACAATAAATCACATAGTGAGTAGTCATAGGTATAAAATATGCAATATCTTACCAGTCATGTGCACAAGATAAGGATCTTCATAATGATGCCCATTGAAGCTAGAGAAATCCTGAATCTGGTTGTTCAAGGGGCTAATGAGTCTTCCCTGGTTGTCGCTGATTTGGCACGACTTGCCTATCTGGAGGTGGAACATTGAACCAATCGGATTTGCACTTCTTTAGAAGCTCGAACCAGCAAGGTAAGACCAACATTCGGATCTTGATTGACACATTTGTGGGCATCACCCGGCATAAGTGGCAACAGTAAAGTGAAACGCACTCCATACGAATTGCATGAATTTGCACAAGTTGGAGTTGGTAAAGTAAGCTTGTGGTGACCAGCTTTTGGACATGTGAGGAAGCACGAACGTACACCACTTTTATCAGGAATAAGCACGAAATCGGGTTGCAAGTCTTTAATCATAGTTGGGAGATTTTGGACAGCGTTACAACCTACAAGCACAAAATAACCTTCAACTTGAAACAATTCAGAAATAGGGTAAAGAACTAATGGGACATTATTAGTTAGATGGTAAGAAGGTGTAGAACAAGATTTAAATGAGAATACTCCCTTTGACACTTCAATATTCCTTCTACCAATTGATTCAACTCGAGATTCTAGTGCTAGTCCTTTACATTTCTCATCAACACCTACATAAGAGCAACAAGAGTTAGTGCTAGTAACATGCTCAAAATAAGGCAAAGGCGATGAATGAACCATAGGTAGAGAACAAGAAGTAGAATCTGGAATTTCCCTTTTAAGATGAGCTCGAATGAGTCCTCTAATGGCGCGGACAGGTTTGAATGGACATTGTTCCATGAATTGATACCAAAGAGATTTAGTTCCTAGAAGACAAACTCCATGGAAACTCGCAAAGTGTTCAAGTGACTTCGGAATGGAACATGCCATGACCAGCTCTACTTGACTTTGTGTAATCTGCACAAAAGAAGAGATACTAAACAAAGCAAAGGTAAGTTCGTTAGGAAAATAATAGGCCCTCACATTCTTGCTCAAAATCAGCCCACTTTCTCTCTTCTCTTCCATTTTACCACCCATTTCATCAGATTTTTTCATCTCTTTTTCTAGTTCAACAGCTGACCCTTTTATCTCATTGCTTTCAACTCCCTCGAATTTTACCTCTTCAGGCACAATTCCCTCATCTAGCTTTTTCTCCATTCTATAACGCTCAAGCTCACTTTTCATGTATGCTAGATCAATACAAAGCTGGTCACAAGTAAGTGATACAAGTACAAAACGACGACCATTAAACAAGAAGGAATACTTATTAGTATGTCCTTCATATTTAACTTTTCGCCTCGACATCCATGCTTTGCCCAACAACACGTGTGTCACTTGAATTGGGACTACATCACACAACACCTCGTCCACATATTTGCCGATTTGAATAGGTACAAGTGTGTGCTTAGTAACCCAAACATCACTATGAGTACTTATCAACTTGTACGGTTGAAGATGATCAATGGTTGGAAAATTTAATTTCTCAACCGAACGCATACTTCAGTGAAAAGCTAAATGGAGCCGCCTTGAACTACTCAACCTATGACAAGGAATTGATGGCATTAGTTCGAGCCCTCCAAACTTGGCAACACTACCTTAGACCTCGAGAGTTCGTCTTGCATACGGATCACGAATCACTCAAGCACATCAAGTCACAAACTAAGCTGAGTAAACGACATGCAAGATGGATCGCCTTCATCGACACCTTTGCATTCGTGATCAAGTATAAAACAGGTAAGTCTAATGTAGTGGCTGATGCACTTTCTAGGAGACATACACTACTCACTACATTAGATGCCAAATTACTTGGATTTGAATATCTCAAGGATCTCTATGCAACTGACCCAGATTTTGATGAGATTTTCAACTCCCTGCCACGAGACACTCGTGAGCATTACTTTCTTTCACAGGGGTTCTTGTACTACAAGGACAAATTGTGCATTCCACTAAGCTCCATGCGACCCCTGCTGGTTCGCGAAGCCCATGGAGGAGGACTAATGGGTCACTTTGGAATTACTCAGACATTGTCCACCCTCCAAGAGCACTTCTTTTGGCCACGCATGAAGAGGGATGTGGAACGACATATACAAAGGTGTGTAACTTGCCACCATGCAAAATCAAAGGTAAATCCTCATGGACTTTACACTCCTTTACCTATCCCGCATGCCCCTTGGATTGACCTGTCTATGGATTTCGTCCTTGGATTACCTAGAACTAGACAAGGTCATGACTCTATTTATGTGGTGGTTGACCGCTTCTCTAAAATGACACATTTTATACCCTGTCATAAGACCGACGATGCTAAGCACATAGCCGACTTGTTCTTTAGAACATAGTACGACTGCATGACATGCCTCGTACCATTGTGTCTGATAGAGATGTAAAGTTCCTTAGCTACTTTTGGAAAACCTGGTGGCGTAGGCTAGGCACTAAATTGCTTTTCTCTACTTCCAGTCATCCACAAACTGATGGACAAACTGAGGTAGTTAATAGGACTTTGTCTACTTTGTTGCGTGCCATAATCAAAAAGAACATTAAGACTTGGGAAGATTGCCTACCGCATGTTGAATTTGCTTACAATCGCACTGTGCACACTGCTACACAATACTCCCCTTTTGAAATTGTCTATGGCTTTAACCCTCTCACCCCATTGGACTTATCTCCTTTACCTGATCATGAGAGAGTTAACATGGATGGTAAGAAGAAGGCTGAATTTGTGCGGGACCTACATGCCGAAGTTCGAGCCAACATCGAGAAGCGCACACTCCAATACATCCAAAATGCAAACAAGGGACGTCGCAAGATGGTCTTCGAACCAGGCGACTGGGTCTGGATCCACATGCGCAAGGAACGCTTTCCACTTCACAGACGCAACAAACTCCTCCCAAGGGGTGATGGTCCCTTCCAAGTAATGGAGAAAATCAACGACAATGCCTACAAACTTGACCTTCCAGGTGAGTATGGGGTACATGCTACATTTAATGTTGCTGACTTGAGTCCCTTTTATGCAGACGATGAGCTTGATTTGGGGACAAATCGTCTTCAAGAGGAGGGGATTGATGACGGAGCACCAAGGGCAAATGGTGATCAAGACCAAGTCATTCAAGTACCACAAGGACCGGTCACAAGAGCTCGCGCCAAGAAGATGCGCGAGTCCCTTTAAGCACTTGTATGCACCATCCAAGAGAGAATTGGAGACGACTTAAAGACCATTGAAGGCTTGGAGAACGAGGATTCTACAATATACACCTTGCTTCAAGTGGATGAACCAAGTGAAGACTAGCCTTAGTCAAGGCTGAGAGTTGGTGATCATCTTAAGCCAAGGCCGAGACTTTAGTAGTCATTTTTAGTGCCGTTTAGTTGTTTCCTTTTGTAATAACAATTCGGCCCAAACTAGCTCCTAGTTGGCCGAACCTTTAGTAGTTATTTAGTCATTAGATTCAGCCCAAGGGCCTTAGTCATTTAAGTGGAGCCAAACCTGATACGGTCCTCGATCAACACGTTTCGAGACACGTAGCATGTGAGAACCCGTAAATTTTCTTTATTTCTAGGCTTTAAATTATTTATTTGCACCCGTTTTCCGCATTTTCTTTATTTTATAAATTTTCTGGACATTTTTATGAGTAAATACGGTTTTAAAAATATTTTTCTAGTATAGGTCAATTTACGAGATTTTTGGAGTGAATAGTGGACGTGGGACCCGCTAGTGCGTTAAGTGAGAGAAATTCGACCGATTAGGTCAAGTTTTGCGTACAGGGATTAAATTACTAGGTGTTAGTAGGTGATTAGAGGTTACCTAGATGAATTAACCATGGTGAGACAAGATGATAGGAATGAAGTTAAAAAGGTGCCACGTGTCGCGGCGGGATTGGTCAAGACTTGCCTAACTTTTATCACCTTTACCAAAAAGCTAATTTTGACCCAATTCTTTCCCATTTTCACCCCCTCTTGGCCGAACTTCATAGAGAGAAAAGAAGAAAGAGCCTTCAACTTTTGATCTTCCATTTCTTGCTTAATCTTACAAATTAACCACTTGAATCTCAAAGTACTCCATAAAAACTACTTGCATAGAAGGATTGAAGCTCTTGGTGGAGTTGTTTTGGGGACTAAGGCCTTAAGCTACCACCTTTGTTGAGGATTTGAGGTACCTTGCTTGGAAACTTGATTTTTACTACTCTTAATGTCAAATTAGTGGCCTATGGTGGATTAGTAGTTAGATTTATGGATGAATTTATGGTTTAATTGAAAGTTGAGTAAATTTCTGATTTATTGGGAATTTTTCTGTTTTATATAATAAATGTTAGTTAGCCTTGGATTGAAGGTTTAGTATTGAGCCAATTGGAGCTCTTGTATGTGAATTGTGATTAATTGTGGAAAATTTCAGCTTTGAACAAAAATTTCAGTTTTAGGGTTTTGGAAATTGGGGCTTTTCTATAATTGATGATTGGAATGGCAATTGGCTTGGAATGAAGGTTATTGAGTAGCCTATGAGTGAATTGTAGTAATTGTGGTTGAATTGGATGAGATTTGATGTTTGTTTGTAGGATGGAAAAGCTGGAATTTAAGGGAAGTGCTGTCAAAATTTCCGCAGGAATTTCTGAGCAGTCTCGGGAAATCTGTTATAACTCGATGTAGGAATATCGGAATTAAGTTCCGTTTGTTGTGTTTTAAACTAGACTCCTAGGGCTACAAACCGTGAAAATTTCAGACCCTAGTTCTGTCTGTGTGATTTATGGTGATTTTCCAAAGTTGACTGAAATTACATACCTGTTCTGTCTTTGACTGGACGATGCTGCGACTTGAGGCTAGAATTTAACTAACTTGTGATTCGAATCTTGTAAACATGTCTTCTAAGTAATTGTACCCCTTTGAATGTATTTTCCGACGATACAAATTTTATCAATTTTGGACTTAAGATTTGTGAGATATGATTTTTCCAATGAGGGTGCGCAAAACTGGAAAATACTGTTTTCCTAGAATTATTCTTACTTTCCTTTTACCTCTTAGGTTTGAGAGTTTGTTACACCTTTAGCCTTAAAATCGAAATATTTTCCATTCTTAAGCTAATTGAACTTTACTTGCGTGAATCATGAAAGAGACGTTTGACTTGTATCCGAGTATCAATGGTAGTTTCTTGTTTCTTGTAGGTCGGGTTGCTGATCCCGGACAACCGTCGGGCGAGAAATTTTGATTTGCTTGCTTAAGTGGTGAGTGTACTATGCATGGCTTGTGTTTACTTGGTTGTGTACTTGGATCCTTGAATTGGATAACTGTGATTATGTGCTTGAGGCGAGAGTGTACTTTATCGCTCTCGTTCTCTTATGTGTATAATTGATTACTGGATATGTGTGAATTGAACTGAATACTTGTGAATTGGATTCATGTCTGGCTTCATGTCGTTTTGGGTATGAGCCCTACGACTTTACTGTGATAACTGAGCTCAAGCCTTAATGGCCGTTTATCGAGTCGAGCCGGTAAGGGCCGGTCGATTAGGTAACGTGCCGTGAGGTCACTGTGTGTCGAGTGGAGCGTTTGCTCCTCGACTTGTGGTATACTCGAGTATTACCCCTGATTACTGTGAGGTGTTCGGGCCCGGTAGGGGAATGTATGGTGGAAGGTATTGGGAGTAAAGTGGTGATCTACGGTCGTACGTGTCCGTTGGACGTTGACGGAGTGTCAACGGGAAGTGATCAAGTGTCGCAAAAGGAAATTGGCTCCCGAGAGCCACCCGTATCCTTTCACTTGTGAAATTAGTTTGGTATTCTTCCTATGTGTGTTATTTGAGTATGATCGAGCCTGGCTATTTGTGCGCTTTGAATGCATGAATTTTAGTACCTCATTGGGCGAAAGCTCACACTCGTACTTTTGTTTTCCTTACAGGGCATGTTATTGGGAACCATGAGTTTTGGTGAAACGAGTAGAGCTTATTAGGCATTCTTTTGCATCTTGTATAGCTCCTCGACTTTTAGGAACCCTAATGTGGGACTTGAACATTTCATTTTGAATTGGAAAACCCTAGAGCGGGTTATGTGTATATATTTTCTCATGTATATATGATGTACTTTCTTGGAAATGTACTTGTCTATGCTTAATTAAAGTTTAGCCGTGTTTGGGACGCGTTCGTTCCGTTTTTTTTCCGTTTTCGTTTTGCGCGCTTGTTGTCCAACTTACTTGTTGGTATACCTCCCGAAATGTTTATATTTGCGTGTATGTGACCGTTAGCAGTCCTGGCGAGAGCTGGGCAGGCAGTTCGCTAACCCTTAGGGTACGCCCTAGGGGGAGGTGGGGCTGTCACAGGTGGTATCAGAGCCTAGGTTAGAAACAACTTGGGCAAGTTAGAAACTTTGTTTTAGTACCCTTTTGGCATGGTGTTAGGGCGCCATTAAGTGTGATTGCTCCGTCTAAGGTTTAAATTGTAACTCGTTTTATAGGTTATGGCTGGATCGAGCCCCGAGGGCGGAGGTGTGCCACCTCAGAGACGTTTTCGTGTTGTGGACTACCAGGAGAGACCTGGAGGACCCATTCGCCGTTGGAGTGCCGCTAGTCGGACTTGCCGATGTACCCGATGCCAGAACTACTCGTATATAGATCGAGTAGTCATAGCCGTCCTTGATGAGCGTAGGAGGCTTAGGCGAGCCACCGCTAGGGACCAAACTGAGATGGCACGATTAAGGGGAATTATGCGCATGCAAGCGGACCGAATCCGTGAGCTTGAGGCCGACGTAGTTGAGGAGCAAGAGCGAACCGACGCTCTTAGGGGACAATTGCAAGTAGCCACCGACCGACTCACGAGGGTGACTAGGGTAGTGCGAGATAGGTCGGGAGGCATCATTAACGAGTGCGAGGCGCTCGTCCGAGGTGTGATCGGCGCTAATAGGCAAGTGGAGGCGTCCAGTACTAGTACACCTGATGAGGGGAGCACGCCTAACTCTAGTGGTGGGGGAGAGTCCGTGTGCTCCGTGGGGAACTAGGCTAGGGCTCCTTTGAGCCGTGTTTTGGATCCCATGTGGGAACTAGCTAGGGGAAAGCTACTCGTTAGCTACTTTTGTGTTTTGACCTAGCTTTGTATATGTACTTTTGATTGACCCCGCTACTTTTATGGGAATGTTTGTATATATTTGACCGACTGCTACTGTACAACTTGTTTGATATGCTTATGTGTTATTTGCCTTGATATTCTTGTTTCGTGTTTAATTCTTGATTACTTGCTTACCTTTATTTTCTATTTTTGATACCGTACTTGCGTTTCGGCCCTAGGTTGTGAACTTAAGACATGGAAGGGACTCGTAGTGGCCGAGGTCGTGGACGCGGTCTTAGGCAGCCTTCAATTGATAGGGGTACTCAGGAACCCGTGCCTGAACCTAACCCTGGGACGAGAGTTGACTCGAATGCTCAAGTAGCCTCCGCTATCCAGAAAATAACTGATTTGTTGGCCCACGTAGTGGAGCATCAGGGCCAGCACCCTACCCATAACCCTGGAAACCCTGGTGAACACGTTGAGAGCGAGGATCGAGCCCTCGAAAGGTTCCAAAAGTTCTCTCCTCCGAAATTTCTGGGAGGACCTGATCCGGACGTGGCCGAACATTGGCTGGAGAAAATGGTAGACATTTTTGCGGCCTTACACTATTCGGAGGAGAGACAGGTTACTTTTGCTGTCTTTCAATTAGAAGGAGCTGCCCGTTCCTGGTGGAACATTATACGAACGAAGTGGGAGAAAGAACTAACGCCGCGGACTTGGGCAAACTTCATAAGGGAATTCAACACGAAGTACTTTCCGCCTTTGGTCCAAGAGAAGAAGGAGGATGAATTCCTCAGACTGCGCCAAGGCACGCAGACGGTGGCCGAGTACGAGAGCCAGTTTACTCGACTGTCGAAGTTCGCCCCTGAACTCATAGTAACGGAGCAAAGGCGAATTCGGCGGTTTACTCAGGGGCTGAACGTAGAGATCCAGAAGGATCTGGCGGTAGCCCAGATCACTAGTTTAGTGAGGCAGTAGAAAAGGCACTGAGGGTAGAAAACGCTAGGCTCCAAGTCAGAAACTTCCAGGTGAGGAAGCGGGGATTCCCTGGAAATAGTTCTAGTCAGGGTGATCGGAGTAACCCTCCTAAGTCTGGACGAGGGTCGAGGAAGGTTTGGCGGGGCCGTCGAGAGGGAGTTTGGCGAGGGGTGGTTCTTTTGGGCGAGGCCCGCAGGGGAGTGCCTCGCAAGGGAGTTCAGTTTCTGTTTCCCGAGGACCTTGTGGGATTCTGCGGGAAACCAAACCATACGGAGACCAATTGCTGGAGGAAGGAGAGGAAGTGCCTGCGCTGTGGAAGTGCGGAGCACCAGATAGCTACTTGTCCAGTCCTACCCCGTGACTCGAGAGTGACCCCACAGTCTTCCAGGGCCAGTTCTAGCCAGTCGAAAGTGGAAGGGGCGAAACCGAAAGTGCCCGCTCGGGTGTACTCACTTGAGCAACACCAACTCCCTGACCCATCTGGAGTCGTAGAAGGTACCATTCCTATTTTCCATCGTCTAGCTAGGATTTTGATTGACCCCGGAGCCACCCATTCCTTTGTTAATCTGATTTCATGTGTGGCATTGATATACAACCTGTTAGTTTACCTTATGACTTGGAAGTTAGTACCCCTACGGGAAATCAACGGTTGATTACTAGTAGGATGTACGTGAATTGTGAGATTTGGGTAGGAGAGAGAAAATTACTGGGAAACTTGGTCAGCTTAGCTATTAAGGGGTACGATGTCATACTAGGTATGGATTGGTTAGCCAAGTACGATGCCCAACTTAACTGTAAGAGGAAGGTAGTGGAATTCCGTTATACCGGGGGAGGCTACGTTGAGGCTAGATGTGAGGGGCAGTCTTGCCTCATCTGCGTTGATTTCGGGCATTAGGGCTAGGAAACTATTAAGTAGAGGGGCGCAAGGGTTCCTGGCTTTTCTTATAAATACTCCCGTCGATAAGTTAAAGGTAGAGGATGTACCTATTGTGCGTGAATACCCAGACGTATTCCCAGACGAACTAGTAACCCTACCTCCGAAAAGAGAGATAGAGTTTAAGATCGATTTACTACCTGGAGCATCACCTATCTCTAAAACCCCCTATCAAATGGCACCTGCCGAGCTTAAGGAATTGAAATTACAGTTACAGGATTTGTTAGAGCGAGGGTTTATCCGAGAGAGTGGGGTCCCCATGGGGAGCCCCTGTGCTATTTGTGAAGAAAAAGGATGGGACATTGAGGTTGTGTATAGATTATCGAGGGTTGAACAATATTCACCATTAAGAACAAATACCCACTGCCCCATATTGATGAGTTATTTGACCAGCTACAGGGAGCCGTAGTGTTTTCAAAATTAGACCCCGTCAGGGATACTACCAATTGTTGATTAGGAGGGAAGATGTACCCAAAACTGCCTTTAATTCTCGATATGGGCATTTCGAATTTGCCGTTATGCCCTTCGGTTTGACCAATGCCCCTGCTGCCTTTATGGACCTGATGCACAGAGTTTTCAAACCCTTCTTGGACCCGATTTGTCGTCGTTTTTCATTGATGACATTTTGGTCAACTCTAAATCCCGAAGAGGAACCGAGGAACATTGAGGCTTAGTCCTTACCGAAACCCTAAGAAGATCACCAGTTGTATGCTAAATTCAGTAAGTGTGAATTTTGGCTGGAGAAAATTTCATTTAGGGCAATGTGATGTTCGAAGGAAGGCAATTACCGTATGACCCGGCGAAGGTAGATAGCGGTAACTGAGGTGGAAACGACCCGAAACTCCCACTGAGGTCGTAGTTTTCTAGGGGTTAGCTGGATATTTACCGGCGGGTTTATTGCAAAGACTTTTCGAAACTTGCTAGCCCTTTAAACCAAATTTGACCAAAAGAATGGGCGTTTCTTATGGGATTCCTAAAGTGCGAGAGTAGTTTCCAGGAGTTGAAACGGAAGTTAACCGTAGCCCCCTATTCTAGCCCTACCTAATGGAAAAAGATAGTTTTTTCTGTGTATACGGATGCTTCAGGGGAGGCTTAGGGTGTGTACTAATGCAGAATAGGAATGTGATTTCCTTTGCCTCTAGGAAACTGAAACTTCATGAGAAAAATTATCCTACCCATGACCTAGAATTGGCCGCAGTTGTCTTCGCCTTGGAAAAAGTGGAGACACTACCTGTACGGGGTGACCTTTGAGGTTTATTCCGACCACAAAAGCCTTAAGTACCTATTCTCCCAAAAAGAGCTAAACATGAGGCAGAGACGGTGGATGGAAATTCTTAGAAGACTACGACTGTACAATTAATTACCATCCGGGGAAGGCAAATGTAGTAGCTGATGCCTTGAGTCGAAAGGCTCAAATAGCTGGGTTAATGATCAGAGAGTGGGAGATGTTAAGAAGCAATAAGTGAGTGGAGCCTTAGGTTGGAACGTCGAAGGGTAATTTTAGGAAACATCAGGATAACCTCTGCTATTCTTGAGCAAGTCAAAGAGGCTCAAAAGGAGGATCCGATGGTCCAAAAATGGAGAAACAAGGTGGAGAAAGGGGAGTTACCTGACTTTAAACTTGAGCTTTGAAGGGATATTAAAATATCGGGATCGGATAGTGGTGCCAGAGGACGAAACCCTGAAAAGAGAAACTCTGGAGGAAGCCCATCGATCAAAGTATACGATCCATCCGGGTAGTAATAAGATGTATCAGGAGTTACGGAAATTGTTATTGGTGGAATAAAATGAAGAGGGAAATAGCCCATTACGTACAAACCTGCCTCGTCTGCCAGCAAGTAAAGGCCGGAACACCAAAAGCCCTCTGGTTTGTTACAACCCCTAGAGATACCCTGAATGGAAGTGGGAAAACATCACGATGGATTTCGTTTCTGGTTTGCCAAGAACCCAAAAAGGACACGATGCCGTGTGGGTGATCGTTGATAGACTCACTAAATCAGCCCATTTCTTACCCATAAACATGAAATACACTCTGGAGAAATTGGCTCAACTGTATATGAGTGAAATTGTGAGACTGCACGGGATTCCTGTGAGTATAGTCTCGGATAGGGATCCGCGTTTCGTGTCTAGATTTTGGCAAAAATTTCAGGAGACCTTGGGAACCAAACTCAACCTAAGTACCACTTACCATCCCCAAACCGATGGACAATCGGAGCGAACCATTCAAACCCTTGAGGACATGTTACGAACCTGTATCTTGGACTTCGGGGGAAATTGGGGCCAACACATGACGTTAGTAGAGTTTGCCTACAACAATAGTTACCACTCTTCAATCCAAATGGCACCATACGAAGCTCTTTATGGCCGGAAATGCCGTTCACCAGTTTATTGGGATGAAGTAGGAGAAAAGAAAGTCTTAGATCCAACGATCATTCCATGGATGGAGGATGCACGAGAAAAGGTTAAACTAATCCGCCAAAGACTCCAAACCGCTCAAAGCCGCCAAAAGAGCTACGCAGACAATCGCAGGAAAGACTTGGAGTTTGAAGTTGGAGACGAGTGTTTCTTAAGGTCACGCCATTACGAAGTATCACGGCGGGTAGAGGGAAGAAACTGCAACCTAGATTTGTAGGACCCTTTAAAGTCCTCCAAAGAGTTGGAAAAGTGGCGTACCGTCTTGAGTTACCATCTAGTTTATCCAGAATCCACGACGTTTTCCATGTTTCAATGCTTAAAAAGTACCATCCTGATCCAACCCACGTCTTACGAGCGGAGGAGATTGAGGTGGATGAAGCCCTGACCTATGAGGAGAAACCTGTGCAATTACTCGACCGAAAGGTTTAAGGAGCTGAGAAATAAAAATATTCCACTAGTGAAGGTTTTATGGAGAAACCACGGTATAGAAGAGGCAACCTGGGAAGTGGAGGAAGAAATGCAAAAGAAATACCCTGAGCTGTTTAGTAACCCAGGTAAGAAATTTCGAGGACGAAATTCTTTAAGGGGGAGAGAGTGTGAGAACCCGTAAATTTTCTTTATTTCTAGGCTTTAAATTATTTATTTGCACCCGTTTTCCACATTTTCTTTATTTTATAAATTTTCTGGACATTTTTATGAGTAATAGGGTTTTAAAAATATTTTTCTAGTATAGGTCAATTTACGAGATTTTTGGAGTGAATAGTGGACGTGAGACCCGCTAGTGCGTTAAGTGAGAGAAATTCGACCGATTAGGTCAAGTTTTGCGTACAGGGATTAAATTACTAGGTGTTAGTAGGTGATTAGAGGTTACCTAGATGAATTAACCATGGTGAGACAAGATGATAGGAATGAAGTTAAAAAGGTGCCACGTGTCGCGGCGGGATTGGTCAAGACTTGCCTAACTTTTATCACCTTTACCAAAAGCTAATTTTGACCCAATTCTTTCCCATTTTCACCCCCTCTTGGCCGAACTTCATAGAGAGAAAAGAAGAAAGAGCCTTCAACTTTTGATCTTCCATTTCTTGTTTAATCTTACAAATTAACCACTTGAATCTCAAAGTACTCCATAAAAACTACTTGCATAGAAGGATTGAAGCTCTTGGTGGAGTTGTTTTGGGGACTAAGGCCTTAAGCTACCACCTTTGTTGAGGATTTGAGGTACCTTGCTTGGAAACTTGATTTTTACTACTCTTAATGTCAAATTAGTGGCCTATGGTGGATTAGTAGTTAGATTTATGGATGAATTTATGGTTTAATTGAAAGTTGAGTAAATTTCTGATTTATTGGGAATTTTTCTGTTTTATATAATAAATGTTAGTTAGCCTTGGATTGAAGGTTTAGTATTGAGCCAATTGGAGCTCTTGTATGTGAATTGTGATTAATTGTGGAAAATTTCAGCTTTGAACAAAAATTTCAGTTTTAGGGTTTTGGAAATTGGGGCTTTTCTATAATTGATGATTGGAATGGCAATTGGCTTGGAATGAAGGTTATTGAGTAGCCTATGAGTGAATTGTAGTAATTGTGGTTGAATTGGATGAGATTTGATGTTTGTTTGTAGGATGGAAAAGCTGGAATTTAAGGGAAGTGCTGTCAAAATTTCCGCAGGAATTCCTGAGCAGTCTCGGGAAATCTGTTATAACTCGATGTAGGAATATCGGAATTAAGTTCCGTTTGTTGTGTTTTAAACTAGACTCCTAGGGCTACAAACCGTGAAAATTTCAGACCCTAGTTCTGTCTGTGTGATTTATGGTGATTTTCCAAAGTTGACTGAAATTACATACCTGTTCTGTCTTTGACTGGACGATGCTGCGACTTGAGGCTAGAATTTAACTAACTTGTGATTCGAATCTTGTAAACATGTCTTCTAAGTAATTGTACCCCTTTGAATGTATTTTCCGACGGTACAAATTTTATCAATTTTGGACTTAAGATTTGTGAGATATGATTTTTCCAATGAGGGTGCGCAAAACTGGAAAATACTGTTTTCCTAGAATTATTCTTACTTTCCTTTTACCTCTTAGGTTTGAGAGTTTGTTACACCTTTAGCCTTAAAATCGAAGTATTTTCCATTCTTAAGCTAATTGAACTTTACTTGCGTGAATCATGAAAGAGACGTTTGACTTGTATCCGAGTATCAATGGTAGTTTCTTGTTTCTTGTAGGTCGGGTTGCTGATCCCGGACAACCGTCGGGCGAGAAATTTTGATTTGCTTGCTTAAGTGGTGAGTGTACTATGCATGGCTTGTGTTTACTTGGTTGTGTACTTGGATCCTTGAATTGGATAACTGTGATTATGTGCTTGAGGCGAGAGTGTACTTTATCGCTCTCGTTCTCTTATGTGTATAATTGATTACTGGATATGTGTGAATTGAACTGAATACTTGTGAATTGGATTCATGTCTGGCTTCATGTCGTTTTGGGTATGAGCCCTACGACTTTACTGTGATAACTGAGCTCAAGCCTTAATGGCCGTTTATCGAGTCGAGCCGGTAAGGGCCGGTCGATTAGGTAACGTGCCGTGAGGTCACTGTGTGTCGAGTGGAGCGTTTGCTCCTCGACTTGTGGTATACTCGAGTATTACCCCTGATTACTGTGAGGTGTTCGGGCCCGGTAGGGGAATGTATGGTGGAAGGTATTGGGAGTAAAGTGGTGATCTACGGTCGTACGTGTCCGTTGGACGTTGACGGAGTGTCAACGGGAAGTGATCAAGTGTCGCAAAAGGAAATTGGCTTCCGAGAGCCACCCGTATCCTTTCACTTGTGAAATTAGTTTGGTATTCTTCCTATGTGTGTTATTTGAGTATGATCGAGCCTGGCTATTTGTGCGCTTTGAATGCATGAATTTTAGTACCTCATTGGGCGAAAGCTCACACTCGTACTTTTGTTTTCCTTACAGGGCATGTTATTGGGAACCATGAGTTTTGGTGAAACGAGTAGAGCTTATTAGGCATTCTTTTGCATCTTGTATAGCTCCTCGACTTTTAGGAACCCTAATGTGGGACTTGAACATTTCATTTTGAATTGGAAAACCCTAGAGCGGGTTATGTGTATATATTTTCTCATGTATATATGATGTACTTTCTTGGAAATGTACTTGTCTATGCTTAATTAAAGTTTAGCCGTGTTTGGGACGCGTTCGTTCCGTTTTTTTTTCCGTTTTCGTTTTGCGCGCTTGTTGTCCAACTTACTTGTTGGTATACCTCCCGAAATGTTTATATTTGCGTGTATGTGACCGTTAGCAGTCCTGGCGAGAGCTGGGCAGGCAGTTCGCTAACCCTTAAGGTACGCCCTAGGGGGAGGTGGGGCTGTCACATAGCACGTTTGCCCAAGGATCTAGCGAGGTTGTCCAACGCTTGGGATTGCGGAACCTAGAATCAAAACGGACGACACGATTTGATTAAAGGTGGTAGAACAACGACTCCAATCGAGGTGACTACTCAAGTGGATAGGTCGGTAGAACAATCAAGGACAAGCGCAAGATTGCTCAATAACCCTTGCCAAAGCAAGTAAAGGAACAAGTTGCTCTCAACAATTGAAGAGAAACAAAACTAGTGTTTATTATCAAAATTGCGTACCCCTTTGACCGTACAAAGTGAGTCTTTATATAGGATAAGAGACTAGGTCAAGGAACTAATGAAACCCTAATAAAGCAAACAAGGGGGTCGGCCACTCCATAGACAAGATGGGCCGGCCCATGACATAATTTAATAAGCTAAACCAACTCTAACAAGATAAAACCTGGTAAGCCTTCAATGTCTCTATGGACTCCTTGTTGGTATTGCACACTTCGCACTAGGGCTTGGAGTAACTCCTTGAAGCGCTTGGCCCGTGCACGTGTGACTGGGCCCAATGTACTCGAACTGGGTCATTACTTGGGCTAAGGTCCGTGCATGGGCCCAATGATACTCGAACTAGGTCATTACTTGGGCTAAGGTCCGATGATACTCGAACTGGGTCATTACTTGGGCTAAGGTCCGTGCATGGGCCAATGATACTCGAACTGGGTCATTACTTGGGCTAAGGTCCGTGCACACATCAAAACCACTTTAGGTTTAGTTTTCCAAGTCACTTTAGGATGTCAATTGTATGGCTATATATAGCCAAGACAAGAGACTTTTACAGTTAGTTTTTGAATCAATACAATTGTGAGTTTTCACTTTCTCTTTTTAAGAGAGCCTCTTTGAATATTTGAGAATCTTTCTCAAATTGTTCAACTGAACTTATCAATCAAGTAACTCCTTGGTTGTGGCGTTCCTCTACCTATAGTTCGGTTCGCTAATTCGTTAAGTAGTGGGTTGAGATAATATCAACATTGTTCGCTACTTCGGGGATTAGATTGGGTCAAATTTCCGCTGCTCAAACCGTTGGTGATTGGTTGTCTAGATCGTGTCAATTGGGTTTCACATCAACCTTGCTCCAAGTTGAAGAATCGAGTGAAGTCTAGTTGCTTAAGAAGACGAGGGCACTTTAGTCATTTTGTCATTATTTTCGTTATTATTTCCTTTTAAATAAATCGGCCAAACAAGCCCTTGTAGTTGGCCGAACATTAGATAGCAATTTGAGTCATTATTTTCGGCCCAAAGGCCTAGCCTAGCCGAGTTAGGGTTTTTCCAAGTCACTTTAGGTTTTCAAGTTGTATGGCTATATATAGCCAAGGCAAGAGACCTTCATGATCAGTTTTTTTGCATTAATAAAAATCGTGAGTCTTCACTTTCTCTTTCTAAGAGAGTTTCTTTGAATATTTGAGAATCTTTCTCAAATTGTTCAATTGAACTTATCAATCAAGTAACTCCTTGGTTGTGGCGTTCCGCTACCTTCAATTTGGTTCGCTAGTTCGTTAGATAATGGGTTGAGATAATATCAATAGTGTTCGTTATCTCGGCGATTAGTTTTGGGTCAAATTTTCCGCTGCCTAAACCGTTGGTGAATTGGTTGTCTAGATCGTGGTTTCACATCAGTCGCAAGATGATTTTTGAACCTGGAGATTGGGTCTGGCTACACTTAAGGAAGGAACGATTCCCTAAGCAACACCAAAGCAAGTTGTCTCCAAGGGGCGATGGACCTTTCCGAGTGCTTCAACGAATCAATGATAATGCCTACAAATTGGAGCTGCCTGGGGAGTACAATGTTAGCGCGACCTTCAATGTCGCAGACTTGAGCCCGTTCCTTGACGAGGATGATCCAGATTTGAGGACAAATCCTTCTCAAGTGGAGGGGACTGATGTGTGCACGAATAGTAATGGAGATGAACAAGTGCGAGTTCCCCTGGGCCCAGTTACACGTGCACGGGCCAAGCGCTTCAAAGAGTCTCTCAAGCCCTTGTTCGAAATGTTCAAGACCAACAAGGGGTCCACAGGAACATTGAAGGCTTAGAAGTTGCTAACCAAGTTGTCTACATGATGATCCAAGCCCATGAAGACTCAAGTGATGGTCACGCATGGGGAGATGGCCGATTGCTAGGCCTTTAGTCATTAGTTGTTAGTTGGTTTTAAGTATCATCGAGTCATTGTTAATTAGTTAACTAGCTTGTTAGTTATTTGAATGGAGTTTCGGCCCAAATGGTCTAAGGGTTGGCCGAATCCTCCTTTAAATCAATTAGTCCATCCTTCTCGATGAGGGTTTCTTGGTTCACAAGCCTATAAAAAGGCACAAGTTGTACCGTTGAAGGGTAGACTTTGTTGATAATAGAAAGTTGCGTTGTTTCTCTTGAAAATCGAGAGTACAATCCCTACTTGCTAAGGCAAGGGTTCTTTGAGCAATCTCGCGTACGTCCTTAATTGTTCATCCGGCCTATCTACTTGAGTAACCACCTCAATTCCGTTCTATCACCTTGAATCGAGTTGAGTCGTCCTTCTTGGTTCTCGGTTCTGCAAACCAAGCGAATCGAACAACCATCTAGATCCTTGGGCAAACGTGCTACGTGTCTCGAAACTAGTTGACCGAGGAGCGTATCATAAGGTTTTTCTTAATTAGGGCCCTTAACAAAGTGCCAAGAGTGCGATTGACAACCTCAATTTGTCCATCACTTTGGGGATGACAAGCGGTCGAAAATAACAATTTAGTGCCAAGTTTAGACCACAAAGTCTTCCAAAAGTAATTCAAGAACTTAACATCTCTATCACTAACAATTGTTTGGGGCATACCATGCAAACGCACAATTTCTTTGAAAAACAAGTTAGCAATTTGAGATGCATCATCAGTTTTATGGCAAGGGATAAAATGAGCCATCTTTGAAAATCAATCAACCACAATATAGATGGAATCATTACCCCTTTGAGATCTAAGCAGTCCCAAAACAAAGTCCATAAACAAGTCCACCCAAGGATATTTTGGAATTGGCAATAGGGTATACAAGCCATATGGGTTTGTTTTAGACTTAGCTTTATGGCAAGTAGCACATCTACCAACCATGCGTTCAACATCTCTACGTATGTGTGGCCAATAAAAATGTTCTTGCAACATTGCCAAAGTTTTAACAATACCAAAATGTCCCATGAGACCACCACTATGTGCCTCTCGAACCAATAAATCACGAATGGAGGAGTTAGGCACACACAACTTATTAACATAAAACAGAAATCCCTCATGCAAGAAGTATTTTCCATGCGGACTCTTAATGCACAATTTATATGTTTCACCAAAGTCAATGTCATGTGCATAGAGCTCTTTTAACATCTCATAGCCAAGTAACTTAGCATCAAGAAAAACTAGCAAGGAATGTCTACGAGATAAAGCATCAGCTACAACATTCATCTTACCAGTCTTATACTTAATGACATAAGAGAAGCTGTCAATGAAACTTACCCACTTGGCATGCCTTTTGCCCAATTTCGGATGCCCCTTGAGGAATTTCAAGGATTCGTGGTCAGTATGTATCACAAATTCCCTTGGACGGAGGTAATGTTGCCATGTCTCCAATGCTCTCACAAGCGCATACAACTCCTTGTCATACGTGGGGTAATTCAATGCCGCACCTCTCAATTTCTCACTAAAGAATGCACAAGGCCTCTTGTCTTGCATTAACACAGCTCCAATTCCTATACTAGAAGCATCACATTCAATTTCAAAGGTCTTGTTAAAGTTAGGTAATGCTAAAAGAGGTGCGTGTGTGAGTTTGTCCTTTAGAGCAAAGAAGGAGTTTTCCTGTGCTTCTCCCCAGTGGAACTTGTCATTTTTCTTCATCACCCGCGGTCAATGGGGCAGCAATGGTGCTGAAGTCTTTGACAAAACGCCGGTAGAAGCCAGCCAAGCCGTGGAAGCTTTGCACGTTCGCGACTGTTTTGGGCGTGGGCCATTGTTTGATGGCTTCGATCTTTGAGTCGTCTACTTTGATGCCCTATGAGCTAACAATATGATGGGGAGGAGGTCGATAGGGCTATCCAAGTGGAGCAAGTGAAGGTGCCATTGGGGCCTATGACACAAGCTCGTGCGAAGAGGTTGAATGAGGCGTTACAAACCTTGGTTCGTGCGGCCCGAGAGTCTAGTGGAGAGCCAAAGGCCATCGAGGGCCTCAACGAAGCTAGACATGTTGTCTTAATTGCAGCCCTTTGTGAGGATTAGCCCACCATGGATCGGCTGAGGGTCCATGTCCATTATTAGTTAGTAGTATGTAATAAGCAGGTCCAACTGGCTTATGGTTCGGACCTTAGTTAACATCTAGTCGTTGGGTCGATTGGTTAGGCCATGTGGGCCACAATAGTGAGTAGCTTGGCCCATTAGTCATAATTATTGGTTTTCGTATTTAAGAAGGGAAATTCGGTTGCATGACCAGTTTTCATGATTAATAAAAAAAATTACTTTGAGAGTTCTCTCAAAAGCTTCCTTGAAGCATCCTTGAATATCTTAGAATCATTTCTTTGGTATTCAAATCGACTTATCAATCTAGAACCGCGCTAGATTGTGGCATCCTCTACCAATACCGAGGTTCGTTGACCACGTGATCAATGGGTTTAGGTGATTCCGCTGCGTTCGTCGTGTCATCAACGTGAATATCGCCTTCTAGATCCTAGCCTTTCTATACGGGTTGCATCACAAGGTTGGTGCCGTTCGTATCACCTTGGTTCCTGTGGATCAACGATCACATCACAACATAGCCTAGAAACACAAGCTTATTAGTACAAAAAGTGCACTTCTTAAGGTTAGCATAGAGGCTCGCCTTTCGAAGTGTGTCTAATACTAATCTCAAATGCTCCATGTGTTCATGCATGTTTCGACTATAGATCAAAATATCATCAAAGTAAACAATGACAAATTTTCCTAGAAAGTGCCTTAAAACATGGTTCATTAATCTCATGAAAGTGCTAGGTGCGTTAGTTAACTCAAAAGGCATGACTATGTGAGAACCCGTAAATTTTCTTTATTTCCAGGTCTTAATTTATTTCCTTGCACCCGTTTTCCACATTTTCTTAATTCTATATATTTTCTGGACATTTTTATGAGTAAATAGGGTTTTAAAAATATTCTTCTAGTATAAGTCAATTTACGAGATTTTTGGAGTGAATAGTGGACGTGGGACCCGCTAGTGCGTTAAGTGAGAGAAATTCGGCCAATTAGGTCAAGTTTTGTGTACAGGGATTTAATTACTAGGCGTTAGGAGGTGATTAGAGGTTACCTAGATGGATTAACCCTAGTGAGTAAGAGGATAAGTTTAAAATTTACAAAGGTGCCACGTGTCGCGATTGCATTGGACAAGACTTGCCTAACTCTTGACCACCTTTACCAAAAGGTTAATTTTGACCAAAAATCATCTTCATACTTCATCCTCTTGGCCGAAAATTTGGGAGAGAAAAGAAGAGAGAAAAGCTTCCATTTTGGTTCCATTTCTTGCTCAATCTTGCAAACCAACCATTTGATTCTCAAATTCTTCCATAAAAACCACTTGCTAAGGAAGATTGAAGGTCTTAGTGGAATTGTTTTGGTGATTAAGCTCTTAAGCTACAACCTTTGTTGGGAAATAAGGTATTTTGCTTGGAAACTTCACTTTTGTTCCTATTAATGCTAAATTAGTGGCCTATGGTGGCTTAATAGCTAGATTTATGGATGATTTGGTAGTTTAATTGAAAGTTGAGTAAATTTCTGATTTTTGGGGAATTTTTCTGGTATATATGATAAATGTTAGTTAGTCTTGAATTGATGATTTAATATTGGGCCAATTGGAGCTCTTGTATGTGAATTGCGGTTAATTGCGGAAAATTTCAGCTTTGAATGAAAATTTCAGTTTTAGGGTTTTGGAATTTGGGGCTTTTCTATAATTGGTTATTAATCTTGCAATTGGTTGTGAATGAAGGGTATTGTGGCCCTAATGAAGCTTATTAAGTAGCCTATGAGTGAATTGTGGCAATTGTGTTTGGTTTGGATGGGATTTGATGTTTAATTGTAGGATGGAAAAGCTGGAATTTAGGGGAAATGCTATCCGAGTATCGAGAGAATTAGGGTTTCGTGCGTTTAAGTTGTGATTGAGTAAAAATGCGAGGTTTTGGGGTTTGTTGCACCTTTGGCCTTAAAAATCAAAGTATTGTCCATTTTTTTTAAGCTCTATATTTGAATTTTGCCTTCGTAGTTCATGTAAGAGGCTTTCGGCTCGTGTTCGAGTCTCAATTGTATTTTCTTGATCATGTAGGTGGTGTTGGTGATCCCGGACAACCGTCGGGCGAGAATTTGTGATTTGCTTACTTAAGTGGTGAGTGTACTACGCATGACTTGTGTTTAAATGGTTGTATACTTGAATCCTTGACTTGGATAACTGTGGTTTCTGTGCTCGAGGCGAGAGTGTACTTTATCGCTCTCGTTCTCTTATGTGTATAACTGATTACTGGATATATGTGAAATTGCCTTGTGTTTGGCCTAATGTCGGTTGGGGCATGAACCCTACGACTTTACTGTGACAACTGAGCTCAAGCCTCTATAGCCGTTATCGAGTCGAGCCGGTAAGGGCCGGTCGATTAGGTAACGAGCCATGAGGTTACTGTGTGTCGAGTGGAGCATTAGCTCCTCGACTTTGTGGTATACTCGAGTATTACCCCTGATTACTGTGAGGTGTTCGGGCCTGGTAGGGGGATGTATGGTGGAAGGTATTAGGAGTAAAGTGGTGATCTACGGTCGTACTTGTCCGTTGAACGTTGACGGAGGGTCAACGGAAGGTGATCAAGTGTTGCAAGGGGAAATTGGCTCCCGAGAGCCACCCGTATCCTTTCACTTTTGAAATTGGTTTGTTGTTTACTTCCCATGTGTGCTAGTTCTGTATCATTGAGCAATGACTACATTCGTGAACCTTGGTTGCATGACTTTTAGTACCTCATTGGGCGAAAGCTCACACTCGTACTTTTGTTTTCCTTACAGGGCATCCTTTTGGAAACCATGAGTTTGGTGAAGCGAGTTGAGCTAGTTAGGCATTTTGTACTTTTGTATAGCTCCTCGACTTTTAGAAACCCTAAAGTGGGTTATGTGTACGTATTTCCCATGTATATAGGTTATACTTTCTTGGAAATGTACTTGTTTATGCTTATTTAAAGTTCCGTTATGTTTGGGGTGACTTTTGAAAAAATTTTTGAGTTGGTCTCTGCCTCCAATCCAGCCAGGTTCCGCCCGGATTGTGACGTGACAAGTACTGTTCACGTTCATTCCGTTTTCCGTTTTCGTTTTGCGCGCTTGTTGTTAACTTTACTTATCGGTATACTTTCCGAAACGTTTAGAATTGCGTGTATGTGACCGTTAGCAGTTCTGGCGAGAGTCGGGCAGGCAGTTCGCTAACCCTTAGGGTACGCCCTAGGGGGAGGTGGGGCTGTCACAAACTAACCACTCATAGAGGCCATGTTTTGTTTTAAAGGCTGTTTTCCACTCGTCTCCCTCTTTCATCCTAATTTGATGATAGTCATTTCTTAAGTCAATTTTTGTGAAGATAACAACACCATCAAGTTCATCTAGCATATCATCTAACCTAGGAATGGGGTGATGGTATTTAACAGTGATAGCATTTACAGCCCTACAATCAGTACACATACGCCAAGTACCATCTTTCTTAGGAACAAGAATAATGATGTGTGCACGGATGGCGGCCTTGACTCAAGATTTCCATAGGAACATTGAAGGCTTGGGAGTTGCTAATCAAGGCATCTACACATTGATCCTAGTCAAGGAAGCATCAAGCGCGGCCTTGACTACTTGGGCCGAGCACTAGGAATGTTAGCATTGTTAGTCGTATGAGTTGTTAGTTGATTTGATTGTTATTGAGTCGTTAGTGATTAGTGGCTTGTTAGCCGTCCTTTAAATTAGTAGTTTCGTTAAGTATGGACTTAAATAAGTCGGCCCAACTCGTGCTTAAAAGTGTGGACCGAATTTCCTTTCTAGATTAAGTAGATGGGCCGCCAATCGTTGACCAAAATGGATTAGGTCCCTAGGTCTCTAGCCTATAAAAAGGCTCCTTTTGTACAAGCAAAGGGTTAGACGTTTTATCAATAAAATTCATTATTTTCGATTCTCTCTAGGGTGAGAAACTCGATCCTCTACTTGCTTTTGGCAAGGGTTCTTGAACAATCTCGTGCTTGTCCTTGATTGCTCATCCGACCTATCCACTTGAGTATTCACCTCGATTGGAGTCGTCGTTCTACCATGTTCAACCAATTCATATCGTCCGTTTTGGTTTTAGGTCTCGCAATCCAAGCGTTGGACAACCTCGCTAGATCCTTGGGCAAAGTGCTACGTGTCTCGAAAGGTGTTGATCGAGGAGCGTATCAGTTGGCTTCAGAGCATAGGTTGAGGTATCTTTCGTTATATCCGTGTTTTTCGTTGTTGTGTCGTCTAGGGTTTGTGTTTTTTCGCTGCCTTGTTCAAAAAAAAAAAATTCTGTCCGCACCTTGTTCTTTTGGTTTCGTCAATTTCTGTTTGGTTAGTGTCTCGTCGTTGCTCCAATATAATCTGATACGAAATATGGGCCGCTTATGGGCCATGTTTTGGGCTGCAAGAGATTGAATCTTTTAGTAATAGTTAGTAGTTTATTTTCCAGATTTCTATTTTATTTGCTAGGAATAAATTCGGTCCAAGACCTCATGTTGAGTTGGATCCGATTTATAGAGTCTAGGCTCACTATTACTTAAGTTGGTTAATTAGCTTTTATTGGGTTATGTTGGGCCAGCTTAAAGCCTTCATTGGGTCGATTATAAGCTGACCATTAGATAGTGGATTTGAGTAGTAGAATTGGCCCAAAGGCCTAGCCTAGCTGAGTTAGGGTTTTCAAGTCACTTTAGGTTTTCAAGTTGTATGGCTATATATAGCCAAGGCAAGAGACCTTCATAATCAGTTTTTGAATCAATACAATTGTGAGTTTTCACTTTCTCTTTCTCAGAGAGCCTCTTTGAATATTTGAGAATCTTTCTCAAATTGTTCAACTGAACTTATCAATCAAGTAACTCCTTGGTTGTGGCATTCCTCTACCTATAGTTCGGTTCGCTAATTCGTTAAGTAGTGGGTTGAGATAATATCAACATTGTTCGCTATTTCGGGGATTAGATTGGGTCAAATTTCCGCTGCTCAAACCGTTGGTGATTGGTTGTCTAGATCGTGTCAATTGGGTTTCACAACAGTTTGGTAATCAGAGCTAGTCGACAACCACCAGGTTATATCCTTCTTTTCTTTTGTGTCGAATCATATAGTCTTGTCTTTTCAAGTCTGATTTCGTGTGTCTTCAAAAAAAAAAAAAAAAGCACTGTTCATCATACTGTTCATCCGCGGTTACTGTTCATCCAAAAAAAATTCCCATACCTTGTGTTTGTTTCTTGTTGTTCTTGCTCCTTGTAATTTGCTTGGTAATTTCTTGAAGTTCTTAGATTGCATAGCGGGTTCTTGAAATCCAACGTTCAAACTAGGGTTTCTTGACAAAGGGTGTTGGGAATTTTTGTGTCTTGCACTACAAAGAAGGCTGTTTACCTTTTTTTCTTGGGAATCTTGATAATTTCTTGAATTTTCTGGAAATTCTTGGTTGAATCTTGAAGTATTGGGTTGGTATTCTTGGGTTCTTGAATTCTTGAAGTCAAAATCACCATATCTTGAATAAACCAAACCCTAGTTCTTGTTTCTTGAAATTGGGGCTGATCTTGTGCAAATATCCAAACGAAATTCTTGTTTGTTGTTGTGATCTGAATTGAAAAAGAAGAAAAAGAAATCTGATTGCGTTACAAAAAAAAAGAAAGAAAAGAAAACGCAAGAAAAAAAAAGGAAACAAAATCGGATCACAAGTAGAAAACAAAAAGGAAACCAACTTGAATTTGGAAACCAAGTTGACTTGGGTTTGCAAAACAAATCCTAGTTGAACTCAAATTACCAATTCTGATTGGTCACCTTTTTACCCATGAGAAACCAGAAATTCAGTCACTAAACCACCCAAAACACCACCCATTAAACCTTGCTTACAACTCCCAAAAATACAGCCAAGTGCAAAATTGGGTAGAGTCACTCTAGGTTCCAAAAAATTTCTGCCGTCTTAATTCTTGTTGGTCGAATTTAGCATTCTATCCAGCCATATACACTAGTGTTTTGAGTCCTTTTTCAGATTGTTTTTCGTGCTTAGAAGGGTCCATAAGGAGTCCAAACCAATCTAGGACTTCAATTAGTTGTTAGCTTCCAAATCGAGTCCTTGTCTAAATTAAACTCTTCCAATTTGTGGGCTACCTTTTGTGGACTAAATCTGGTAATTTTAGCAAGTATTCACAGCATTCCTTGAGTCACTTTGACGGTCCAATAAACCCTAAAAATCCCAGAAATTATACGCCACATTTTGGGTGAGACTTGATTGAAGTTTGGTTGAACTACTTGAAGGAAATTTCTGATTTCTTCAAGGGGGCAATCGAGGAACTTGAAGAGTGAGTGGTGAGAACATTAGAGTGTTTTAAACACTTGAGTGATACACGAGAGCGAGGGAAACACGTAAGGGAGTGAGTGAGGCCTTTTCTACTAATGTTTGTTGAGTTTTGCAGGTGATAAAAGTATGAGACAAACGAATGCTCAACTGGAGCTTCACCATCTTGTGCCTAAAGGAGTAAATGCTGTGGCATTGCGTGAGATAACTGAGCAATTGGAAATCATCAAAGCTCAAAAAAATGATTGGTTTTATACACGTTGCCACATCAAGGATAAAGTTTGCAGCTTAGCCATTGATAAGGGTTGTGAAGTTAACCTCGCAAGTACTGTCTTGGTTGAGAAATTGAATCTTCCAACCATTGATCATCTTCGACCTTACAAATTGCATAGTGATAGTGGTGATATTTGGATTACGAAGCACACACTTGCTCCTTTTCGTATTGGCCAATACGTGGATGAGGTGTTGTGTGATGTAGTTCCTATTCAAGTGACGCATGTGCTGTTGGGACAATGGTGGATGTTTAATCGAGAAGTCAAATATGATGGATATACTAATAAGTATTCCTTCACATTTAATTGCCGTCGTACCAGGCTTGTGTCGCTTAATTCTAAGCAACTTTGTATTAATCTAGCATACCTGAAGAGTGAGCATGAGCATTATAGTATGAAGAAAGAGCGAGATGAGGGAATTGTGACTGAAGAGGTAAAATTCGAGGGAGTTGAAAAGGAGAAAGAGGTTGAGAATAATGAGAGGAAAAATTCAGCTAGTGAGCATGAGAAAGAGATTAAAAATTCTAAGAGTAAGCCGATTTTGAGCAAAAATGTGAGGGTTTATTGTTTTCCTAATGAATTTACCTTTGCTTTGTTTAATGTTTCTTCTTTTGTGCAGATTAAGCAAAGTCAAGTGACGCTAGTCATGCCATGCTCCATTCCAAAGTCACTCGTACAATTCATTAGTTTCCATGGAGTTTGTCTTCTAGGAGTTAAATCTATTTGGGAACACCTCATGGGACAATTTCAATTCAAATCTATCCATACCAAAGGGGAATTAATTCAAACCCACCGTGAAGGGAGAATTCCAAATTTTGACTCTCATTTGCTACCTATGGTTCATTCATCATTTTCACCTTCTTTTGAGTATAATTTCCATCCTAACACTTGTATTTCTCATGCAAATTTTGAAGGAAAGTGTAAAAAGCTAGCAATCCCTTCTCAAGTTGAATCAATTGGTGGAAGGAATAATGAAGTGTCAAAGGGAGTTTTCGCACTTAAATCTTGTTCTATACCTTCTTACCATTTAGTAGATGATGTACCATTGCTTCTTTATCCAATTTCTAATTTATCTCAAGTTGAAAGTTATTTTGTTTTTGTAGGTTGTAAAGCTGTCCAAAATTTTTCAGTTTTGATTAAAGACTTACAACCTGATTTCGTGCTTATTCCAGCTGAAAGTGATGATCTTTCATGCTTATTCACACATCCAAAAGCTGGTGGCCAAGTGCTCAATTTGTCAACTTCAACTTGTGCTAGTTCAAGTAACCCTCATAAAGCGGAATTCAATTGTTTGCTACCTTATATGTTGGAAGATGAGAAATTGTGTGTCACGCAAGATCCCAAAGCTGTCCTCCACGAGTTGTTTAGTGCCTCATTTATGCAACAAGTTGCTCCTATTTTATCCATGCAAGATGATCCAAATCAATGTCAACTAGTGCTGGATTTTACACATTTGCACAATCAAGGTCCCAATGTGAAAATCCATGACCAAAGGCTAATTAGAGAGTTTTGGATTGCAACCTGGAGTTTTCACAAGCCTTACACAAACTCTTTCCTACCTTGGCGCATGTTCTTGTTTGAGAGCCTCATGAAGTTGACCAAGAGACATGTGCACCGAATTACAATAATCATGACGTATGCAAGTATCATTCATTCTAAGAGAGCCAATATGTAGAGATTTGAGGCATTATACTGCCAACTCTTGTAGTACCATTCATTTCCAAACACGATTTGAGGACAAATCGTTTTCAAGAGGAGGGGAATGATACGAAATATGGGCCGCTTATGGGCCATGTTTGGGCTACAAGAGATTGAATCTTTTAGTAATAGTTAGTAGTTTATTTTCCAGATTTCTATTTTATTTGCTAGGAATAAATTCGGTCCAAGACCTCATGTTGAGTTCGATCCTATTTATAGAGTCTAGGCTCACTATTACTTAAGTTGGTTAATTAGCTTTTATTGGGTTATGTTAGGCCAGCTTAAAGCCTTCATTGGGTCGATTATAAGCTGACCATTAGATAGTGGATTTGAGTAGTAGAATTGGCCCAAAGGCCTAGCCTAGCTGAGTTAGGGTTTTCAAGTCACTTTAGGTTTTCAAGTTGTATGGCTATATATAGCCAAGGTAAGAGACCTTCATAATCAGTTTTTGAATCAATACAATTGTGAGTTTCCACTTTCTCTTTCTCAGAGAGCCTCTTTGAATATTTGAGAATCTTTCTCAAATTGTTCAACTGAACTTATCAATCAAGTAACTCCTTGGTTGTGGCGTTCCTCTACCTATAGTTCGGTTCGCTAATTCGTTAAGTAGTGGGTTGAGATAATATCAACATTGTTCGCTATTTCGGGGATTAGATTGGGTCAAATTTCCGCTGCTCAAACCGTTGGTGATTGGTTGTCTAGATCGTGTCAATTGGGTTTCACATCATAATCTGTCCGTAGTTGTTGTGTCTTGTTGTCGACTAAATTCTGTCCGTTTAGTTGTCTTTTGTTGCATCAACTGCTGGCCGTTTGAGTTTACGTCGTGCGTGGTTGTTGCTCATCAAATCTGTCCGCAACTTGTTTTGTTTGAGCCGTTAGTTGTCATCAAATCTGCCCGCGGCCTTGTTCTCTTGTTTAGTGTCCAATATGTCCGTTGATTCGTGTGCCTTGTGGTGTCCAAAAAAAAATTCTGGTTGAGTTCTCAAATCTGTCTTGGTCGTTAGTCATCGCCTAAGCAACAAGAAAACCACTTGGGCGGCGGCTAGGGTTTCTTTGTGTCGCTAGGGTTTCATAGTGCAAATCTGTCCAAGTTTAACCGTGTGCTATCCAAGTTGTTTTACTTGTGTTTCAAATCTGATGTTTGGTAAAACTTGTTGGTGTTTGTGAATCTTGAGAGAACCTACAAGAATCTTGAGTTTCTTGACCACAATCTTGAAGTTCTTGATAACCTCCTTGAAAGTTCTTGAAGGATCTTGAAGTTCTTGAATTGGCCGCCACACAAATCTGAAAAAACAATAATCCATTCGGTCAAAGCTTTGTGTTGTTTTTGTTTGTTACAAGTAAAAAAAAAAGGAGCAAAATAGAAACGAAAAAAAAAGAGAAGGAAGGATCGGTTGGCAAAACACAACAAGAGAGAAAAAAAAAGAAGGAAGGCAACCGAATTGTGGGAAGGAAATTTCTGATTTGCACAATCCTTCTTGGAGTAGAATTTGGAACCTTCTAAAAGTTGTTACAAGAAGGAAAGGGGTTCCCAAAAGGTTTCCTAAACCAAATCTGATTTGTGCAATCCTTCATGGAGTAGAATTTGGAAGTTTCTAAAAGTTGTTACAAGAAGAAAAGGTTTTCCAAAAGGTTTCCAAAAACTAACTTGTTTCCAAATTCAATTAGGAAACTAGTGGACAGCTTGGATAACTCTCCTATTTCCACTTGACTAAGTCCATTCCAATTAGGAAACTTCCAAATCTCGCATTTGCTTATTTCCTTTTCCTATTTTCGCAACTTCCAAATCTGTCCACCTTAGGAAACGGTCAAAAACCATCCACCACCGTATCCAAATTGTTTCCAAATTGTGTCTTTGCTCTTGGTTACTCTTGTGCTACAGTTGGGTGAACAATTTGAGGGTTTTATGCGGCATTTCTCAAGTTACTCAATCCGGCAAGGTAAGGAATTTTGGTAAGCTTATTTGACTGCTTTGAGTGATACACGAGTGATGAACACATACACGTGAGCGTGTGTGTAGTGAGGAATCTATTTTTCTTTGCTAACCATTTTGGCAGGTCACGTAATCATGCCTTGGGGAGTTGCCTCTTACTCATACAACCAAGAATTCTTGGAGAATGAGCCTCTCAAGAGGAGGGGTTCCAAGCGGTCTACTCCCAAGCACTCTACTAGTTCCATGGAATCTAGTTCACAACATGAGTTTCGTTCACTCCGGGAGGAGATGGAACGTTACCGTGTTTCGCGTGGATATGAAAGGTATAAACGAGATTGTGATGAGTATGAGAAGGAGCAAAGAAGTTTGCGCAGAGCATCTAAATCGAGGTCAACCTCAAGCAAACGAGATTCATCTAAGAAGTACCTTGACAATCAAGACAAGGAGTTCGAGAATTGTCAAATTGAGTCAAAGCTTCGTGAATCAAAGGATGAATTCCGAAGTCAGACTAAAGCATTGGTTGATTCTATGATGGAAAGACTTAGCCAAGTGCTGGATTCCCACTTGGAGCAACTTAATCATGTGTCAACCGGTGGTAATAAAGGGAAAATTCATCCTAGTCCCTCGTTGATTGAAGAGCCCATATATGAATGAGTTGCAGCCGAGCCATGAACATGAGCTAGACAATGAAAATCGAAACTCAAGTGCAATGAATGAACAATGGTCCGAGAAGAATGGAGTGGGACAAGGCAAGAATAATTTGGCCTTATTGACGAGTAAAGAGGAGGAGTTGGCCGTGTTTACAAAGGCCGAAAGTGTGAACATTTTGTTTGCTAACTGGCTAACATGTGTTTTGTTTAGTATCTCTTCGTTTGTACAAATTAAACAAAGCCAAGTAGAGTTGGTCATGGCATGTTCCATCCCGAAGTCACTTGGACACCTTGTGAGTTTCCATGGAGTTTGTCTTCTAGGAACTAAATCTCTTTGGTATCAATTCATGGAACAATGTCCATTCAAACCTGTCCGCGCCATTGAAGGATTCATTCGAGCTCGTCTTAAAAGGAAAATTCCAGATTCTACTCATTGTTCTCTACCTATGGTTCATTCATCACCTTTGCCTTATTTTGAGCATGTTACTAGCACTAACTCCTGTTGCTCTTATGTAGGTGTTGATGAGAAGTGTAAAGGACTAGCACTGGAATCTCAAGTTGAATCAATTGGTGGAAGGAATATTGAAGTGTCAAAGGGAGTTTTCTCATTTAAATCTTGTTCTACACCTTCTTACCATCTAGCTAATAATGTCCCATTAGTTCTTTACCCGATTTCTGAATTGTTTCAAGTTGAAGGTTATTTTGTTTTTGTAGGTTGTAACGCTGTCCAAAATTTCCCAACTATGATTAAAGACTTGCAACCCGATTTCGTGCTTATTCCTCCTAAAAGTGGTGTGCGTTCGTGCTTCTTCACATGTCCAAAAACTGATCACCACGAGCTTACTTTACCAACTCCAACTTGGCAAATTCATGCGATTCGTATGGAGTGCGTTTCACTTCATTGCTGCCACTTATGTCGGGTGATGCCCACAAATGTGTCAATCAAGATCCGAATGTTGGTCTTACCTCGCTGGTTCGTGCTTCTAGGGAAGTGCAACCCGATTGGTTCAATGTTCCACCTCCAGATAGGCAAGTTGTGCCAAATCAGCGACAACCAGGGAAGAATTATACCACCTTGCACAACTAGATTCGGGATTTTTCTAGCTTCCATGAACATCATTATGAAGTGCACGTGAATGGTAAGCTATTGCATAGTTTTCCACCTATGACTACTAACTATGGAATTTATTGTGTAGGTGACATCATGACAGTCCATGCTCGACGGCTAATTAGAGAGTTTTGGGTTGCAACCTGGAATTTTCGCAAGCCTTACACACGCTCTTTCCTACCTTGGCGAATGACCTTGTTTGAGAGCCTCATGAAACTGACCAAACGGCATTTAACTTGGCTCGTGACCCTTCATTTATTTCCAACGCGGTTGTCCTCTAAGCGTGCCGTCGATTTGAGGACAAATCCTTCTCAAGTGGAGGGGACTGATGTGTGCACGGATGACGGCCTTGACTCAAGGTTTCCATAGGAACATTGAAGGCATGGGAGTTGCTAATCAAGGCATATCTACACATTGATCCTAGTCAAGGAAGCATCAAGCGCGGCCTTGACTACTTGGGCCGAGCACTAGGAATTCACTGGCTTTCAAGGAATGGAATATTATCAAGCACCCTTCACTATTTCGGATAGTATTTATGGTTCTACCTTTTTTTTAGCAACTGGCTTTCATGGTTTTCATGTGATTATAGGTACTCTTTTCTTGATCATCTGTGGTATTCGCCAATATCTTGGTCATCTGACCAAGGAGCATCACGTTGGCTTTGAAGCAGCTGCATGGTACTGGCATTTTGTAGACGTGGTTCGGTTATTCCCATTTGTCTCTATCTATTGGTGGGGGGGTATATGAAGGAACGAATCAGTGGATTGAGGAATGAAAGCTCGAAGACAAAGAGAACCGGGCTTTTCCAAAGAATTACTGCAGCTTTCCTACTCCCTTTAATTATTATATACAAAAAAGTCTCTTCCACTTTCCTACCAAATCTCTCTATATTCTGGCATATAAATGAAGGTATCGAAGAGATTATGGCAGATCATGTTCACCAAGAAATGACCCGAAATTGGATCTTGGTCTATTTGAGATTGTTCCTTTTAATCGTAATCAAAGATGTTTTCTTGTCTCTCGTTTCTTTTCTGAACAAATCGAAGAACCTAATGTTAGCATTGTTAGTCGTATGAGTTGTTAGTTGATTTGATTGTTATTGAGTCGTTAGTGATTAGTGGCTTGTTAGCCGTCCTTTAAATTAGTAGTTTCATTAAGTATGGACTTAAATAAGTCGGCCCAACTCTTGCTTAAAAGTGTGGACCGAATTTTCTTTCTAGATTAAGTAGATGGGCCGCCAATCGTTGACCAAAATGGATTAGGTCCCTAGGTCTCTAGCCTATAAAAAGGCTCCTTTTGTACAAGCAAAGGGTTAGACGTTTTATCAATAAAATTCATTATTTTCGATTCTCTCTAGGGTGAGAAACTCGATCCTCTACTTGCTTTTGGCAAGGGTTCTTGAGCAATCTCGTGCTTGTCCTTGATTGTTCATCCGACCTATCCACTTGAGTATTGACCTCGATTGGAGTCGTCGTTCTACCATCTTCAACCAATTCGTGTCGTCCTTTTTGGTTTTAGGTCTCGCAATCCAAGCGTTGGACAACCTCGCTAGATCCTTGGGCAAACATGCTACGTGTCTCGAAACGTGTTGATCGAGGAGCGTATCAAATAACAGGGACGGCACATGGGCTCAAACTTTCCTTAACCCAACCCTTACCTAGTAGGCCATCAACTTGTCTTTGGAGCTCCTTAGTTTCTTCCGGGCCCATTCGGTAAGCGGGTTTGTTGGGTAATGGTGCTCCAGGAATAAGGTCTATTTGATGCTCAATCCCTCGGATGGGTGGTAATCCATCAGGGATCTCGTCAAGGAATACGTCCTCAAATTCCTGTAACAAAGCAACCACACTCGAAGGCAATGCCTTATCGAGTTCATCAACATTCAAAAGCACATGTTTACAAATCACAAGCAATAATGGTTGATTAGACTGCACAATTTTCCTAACATTCTTAGCCTTGATTATCATGTTTTGTCTCCTAGTCTGTGACTTAACTAATGCTTGACTAGGGCCATCATTGTTGCTTTTGGCTGAATGGTCAAGTTTCGAGATGGAATGATTACTAGTTTCGGCCTTCCCTTGCTTCCTCTTTTGTCGGTCTAAGTCACTGTCTCTTTGCAACTTAAGTTGGTCCTCGTACACTTGTGAAGGTGTGAGAGGGGTTAAGACCATCCTTTTACCATTGTGCGAGAGAGTATACTTATTAGAGTGGCCATCAAAAGTGACATGCTTATCAAATTGCCAAGGCCTCCCTAATATCACATGAGTAGCTGATGTGTGCACGAATGGAGATGGTGAAGACCAAGTGCGAGTACCACTGGGCCCCGTTACACGTGCACGGGCCAAGCGCTTCAAAGAGTCTCTCCAAGCCCTTGGTCGAAATGTTCAAGACCAACAAGGGATCCATCGGAACATTGAAGGCTTAGAAGTTTATCATCAAGTTGTCTACACATTGATCCAAGCCCATGAGGAGCTAAGTGATGGTTGTTAGCTGGGCTTTAGCCCATTAGCTAGTCTTTTCAGTTTTCCAATGGGCTTGGTCGGCCTTTTAGTTACAAGTGTTAGGCGTCGAGTCATTGTTAGATTAGTTACTAGTTCGTTACTTTGTTTGAGTCATGGATCCGGCCCATTTATATCCACAAGGTGGCCGAACCCCATCCCCCTTCCTAGCCTAGGATTTCATTAGCTTTGCTAGCCTATAAAAAGGCTCAAGTTGTACGGTTGAAGGGTTAGACGCTTTATCAATAAAGTCCATTATTTTCGATTCTCTCTAGTGTGAGAAACTCGATCCTCTACTTGCTTTTGGCAAAGGTCCATGAGCAATCTCGTGCTTGTCCTTGATTGTTCATCCGACCTATCCACTTGAGTATTCACTGCGACTGGAGTCGTCGTTCTACCATCTTCAACCAATTCGTGTCGTCCATTTTGGTTTTAGGTCTCGCAATCCAAGCGTTGGACAACCTCGCTAGATCCTTGGGAAACGTGCTACGTGTCTCGAAACGTGTTGATCGAGGAGCGTATCAGTAGCATGCATAGGGACAACATCGCACACGACTTCATCACTATATTTACCAATCGAGAAAAGAAGACGTACCTGCTTGTAGACACGCACTTCACCATCTTCACTTAGCCATTGAAGTCGGTAAGGATGTGGGTGTTTGGTTGTAGGCAACCCTAAGCTCTCCGCCATCAGCAAACTTGCTACATTGGTGCAACTCCCGCCATCAATGATGAGACTGCACACTTTGTCACTTACTTTACATCGAGTGTAAAACAAGTTCTCCCGTTGCAATTGCTCATCTTCCTTAACTCGCGTGCTTAGCACTCTTCTTGCGACCAAGCAACCAATTTCACCTTGGGTTGGTGAACACTCTTCCTCGGCCGAGTCAAGTTCACCTTCCTCTTTGGTCAATCCGGGCATCTCCTCACAATCATCATCATCCGACACGACGTCTCTATTGTGAGTGCTAAGGATAACCCTTTGATTCGGACATTGAGATTGGGTATGTCCGAATTCTTGGCATTTGAAACACTTAATGTCCCTACTCCTAGGCTTAGGAGTTTCTTGAGTAGGCTTTGAAGTGACCTTAGATGGATCAACAACTTTGTTAGGGGTAGAATTGAAATTTCGGTTAGGGAAGTTACCTTGGTTTCGGCTAGTGGTGGATGGTGTAGCCGAAAATCCAGCATCATGGAGAGTTCCCTTGGCTGATCTCCTTTCCACGTGTTCAGGTTCGTGGGGGTGTTGGTTCGGGCGCCTCTTCGTTGCTTCTTTCCCCTTTCGGCGTTGATGGCTAGTTCAAGTAGGTCACTTATATCCAAGTAAGGTTGTAGTTCTAAGGCCTCTTGAAGTTCGGGGTTCAAACCTCAAAGAAACCTCGCCATTGTCGCTTCACTATCTTCTTGGAAATTAGCCCTCATCATGGCCATTTCGATCTCCTTGTAATAATCCTCCACACTCATGTTGTCTTGAGTGAGAGTTTGCAGCTTGGAGTGGAGATCTCGGTTGTAATAGCTTGGAACAAACCTCTTGCGCATCATTGCCTTGAATTCATGCCAAGTTCGGACCTGCGGTTCTCCATTCCTTCTCCTCCCAGTCCTTACTTGATCCCACCAAATTAGTGCATAATCGGTGAACTCAACAGTAGCAACTTTTACTTTGTGCTCCTCGCTATAGTCATAGCAGTCAAAGACCATTTCGATTCGGCCTTCCCATTCCAAGTAAGCCTCAGGGTCACTCTTACCTTGGAAAGTAGGAACTTTAATTTTAAGTCCCCGAAGCACATCCCTAGAATTGTCCTTCTTAGGTCTCTCGGTTCTGTCTTCCTCATCACTTGCCGAGTAGTCTTCATAGTTTGACCCTTTGGAACCACCTTGGTGTCAGTTGTGGGACCTAGATCGAGAGCCTTTAGTGAAGCTCTTGGAGAGCTCATCAAAACGGTTATGCATTTCCTCCATTGGTTGTTCACTAATCCGCTTAAGTTTGGATTTCATGGCATTGAACATCATTGCATAGTCGGCCGTCGGATTAGCTTGCTCCATTGTCTTTCGTTTGTCCCTGCCAAAGGTTAGTAACAAGGAAACAATGCAAAATATAGCCTTACTGCACTCCCTAAGTGTTTCACTCGCGCTCGTGTTTCACTCCAAATTCACTCTAATAGTCTTACCAAAATTCTTACCTTGCCGGATCAAGTAGCTTGAGAAATGCCGCATAAAACCCTAAAATTGTTCACCAACCTTTCGCACAAGAGTAACCAAAGGATAAAGACACTTCGGACATGATTTGGATCACGGTTGTGGATGGATTTGGGCGTTTTCCTAATGCGGTCAGACTTACAAGGTGCGAGAATAGGGAAAAAAGGAACAAGTGAAACCCTAGTTTCCTAATTCAAATAGACTTAGTCAAGTGAAACATAGGAGAGTTATCCAAGCTGTCTACTAGTTTCCTAATTGAATTTGGAAACAAGTTAGTTTTGGAAACCTTTTGAAAACCATTTTCCTTCTTGTAACAACTTTTAGAAAGTTCCAAATCCAACTCCAAGAAGGAGTGCGCGGACAAGTTACACAATTCGGTTGCTATTCTCTTTTTGTTTTGTTTTTGCCAACGATTCCTTTTTTTTCGCTTTTGTTTTCTGTTTTGTTTTGTTTTTTGTTTTTTGACTATACAACAAACAAGAACAACACTTCGCTTGACCGAATGGAAGATTTTTCCAGATTTGTTCTTTGGCCAATTTACACGGTCAAGAACCTTTCAAGAACTTCAAGATTCTTCAAGAAAATTTCCAAGAAGGTCGTCAAGAACTTCAAGAATTCCAAGATTGTGGTCAAGAAATTCAAGAAACTCAAGATTCTTTGTAAGTTCTTTCAAGATTCACACAATACCAACAAGTTTTGCAAAATTCAAATTTGAACAAGTAAACAAGTTGGATAACACAAGACAACAAGATTGGACAGATTTGGACAACAAAGACACAAACAACAATGGAACACTCGCGACTCAACTTCGTTTGGACAGATGTGTACGACCACTACGGACAGAATTTTGCCAAACGACAACACAACCACGGACACGATTTCAAGGCAACGAAAGGACACACGAACGGACAGAATTTTAATACACACGACGAGACACAAGCACGGACAGAATTTAAGACAATGAGGAACAAACTTCGGACAGATTTGCAAGACGATGAAGGAAATATTAGCGACTCAACAAGCAACAAGGCAGCGGAAAACAATAACCCTAGAACGACTAAACAAAACAAGAAAACGGATATAACGAATTGATACCTCAACCAGCTCTGAAGCCAACTGATACGTTCCTCGGTCAACTTGTTCCGAGACACGTAGCACGATTCGCCCAAGGATCTAGACGGTTTATCAATCATTTGGATTGGTGGAACCTAGGTTCAAGATGGTCGGCTCAACTCGAACAAAGGTGGTAGAACAACGACTATAATTGAGGTGATTACTCAAGTAGATAGGCTGGATGAACAACCAAGGACGATACGCGAGATTGCTCAAGGAACCCTTGCCTTGCATGTAAGAATGTAAACTCTCGGATGAAGAGAAAACGGAATAAAGTTTTGTATCTCCGAAAATTGTATTTCAAACCGAACATAGTAGGCCCTTTTATAGGCTAGAACCCTAGGAGCCTAATCCGTTTGGAACAAGGATTGGCGGCTCATTAATCCTACCTAACTTGGAAAGGAATTCGGGCCTCACTTAAACATAAGTGGACGGACTTATTAATACTAATAAATAATAATAAAACTAACTAACTAAAGAAATACTTAATGGTCACTTGATAACGACCAAAACCAACTAAGCTTCATGGACTTGAATCAAAGTGTAGACAACTTGCTTAACATCTTCCAAGCCTTCAACGTTCTTGTAGACACCTTGTTGGTCTTGAACACTTCGAACAAGTACTTGAAGTGAATCCTTAAATCGCTTTGCCCTTGCACGTGTGACAGGACCAAGTGGAACTCTCACTTGGTCATCATCATTCGACCTTGAGTCAAGGTCGCCATCCGTGCCATCCGTGCACACATCACAAACGAAACAAAATTTATTCTCAAAATTACGTACCCTTCACTCGCACATGAGGTGCCATTTTATAGGCTAGAATGCTAAGAACCAAATCCGTTTGGAACACGGATTGGTGGGTCACTAATCCTACCTAATCTAGAACATGAATTCGGGCCATACTTATTCATAAGTGGGGGCTGACTTATTAACACAAATGACCAATAAAACTAACTACCAAACCAACAACTAATAATAACTACTAAGCGGCCACAATAAACGAAGAACATTCGTGACTAGAACTTTAAGCTTCAACGACTTGAATCAAAGTGTAGACAACTGGATTAGCCTCCTTCAAGCCTTCAATGTCTCTATAAACACCTTGTTGATCTTGGACATTTCAAACAAGGGTTTGAAGTGACTCTTTGAATCTCTTTGCCCTTGCACGTGTAACAGGACCAAGTGGAACTCTCACTGGGTCAGCGTGACCTGAGTCAAGTGCCTCGCTCGTGCACACATCAATACGTTTAGGAGGCTGATGTGCACTGTCCATCTCAATCAAAACCAGCGCAACAGAAGGCCTTTTGAGCTCCAGCATTGCAGAATCCACCCTTAAGATCTTCCCAACAACGATGCTAGTTTACCAATATACTTCTTATTAAATAGAGGTAGTGGCAATGCTGGAAAAGACACCCAAATCGGAACAATTGTCGATTCCTTATGCATCTTGAAATCAAGTGTCCACTTCGAGATCATCATTGGAGCACACTGAATCCACCAGGTGCGCTGCACGAACAACCTGGTGTAGTTCTCCTCCATAGTTGGCCGAATGAGAATATGGTTGTAATCCAGTAAACCTACTGAACAATGGCCCTTGAGACCCATTATCACAAAGAAATTCTGAATCACCTCCATAAGAGGTCTACTATGTTTAAATCTTTCCACCAAAGCATTACGGTATGGCTCAGCCAATACTACCATGTCCTTCCTAGAAAGCCTCAGCGCTGGTTCCCCTTTATGTTTCAATAGCACTCCCAGGTCAAGTATATTCGCCTCCTCCACCTGACTAGACCTAGCTAATACCTCTGCAAAAGTTTTACACTTCCATGGGCTGCCACCAAAAGGGTCATCCGGTGGCCAAGGGGTAGCCACCATGATGGGCAAAAAACTGGCACTAAATTAGGGTTGCAGCTAGAGAAAAAATGTTTGTAATAAGTTTAAAGATTCATCTTTATTGTAATAAGGAATAACTATAACTGGTGATAAAGTTATTTCACCATGATCATCAACAGGTTCCCTCACTATAACTGGTGATAAGTTTAACAGGAATTCTGAAAATCCTAGATCAAACATAGCTCGCATATTTTCTATGAGTTTGATCTTATGTAATTTAGAGCATAGAGAAGAATTAGGGAAGCTTGACTCTATGAGGACTTCTTTTGTTGCTTGCTCAATGACAGGTAGAGTCTGTTGAAAATCTCCACCAAAAACTATTACTTTTCCTCCAAAAGGCAAATCTGAGTCCATCACATCTCTTAGCAATTCGTCGAATGCTTCAATTATTTCCCGCTTAGGCATTGAAGCTTCATCCCACAAAATCAGTTTAGATTCAAAAAGGAGTTTTGCAATAGAGCGTTGTTTACTAAGCTGACAACTCTTAATTTTTGAGAAATCAAATGGTATCTTGAATCTTGAGTAAGTTGTCCTTCCTCCAGGAAGGATTGATGCTATAATTCCAGACGTTGCTATTATGATTTCAATATGGTTTTGTGATCTTAAAGTAGCGAGCAGTGACCAATATAGGAATGTTTTACTGTTACCGCCAGGGCCATCAATGAAAGATGCTTGATCTTCTAAGGAAAAACATGCTCTAAGGATCATATCATAGGCATGCTTTTGTTCAGAATTCAACTTTAGAGGCAACAACAGATCTTCAGGTGTCACTGCTAAGTTTCTTTCACTTTCAATCTCCTTTTTTAACTATTCATTGTAACCATATCTAAAATCATCAGAGACAAATTGATAATCAACAATGCTTTTGCCCATTTGTTCGAGTGACCTATTAATATCTTGCAAAACTTTTCTTCTAATTTTAGCAGAAAAAGTCCATAGAATGGCTGTTGTTGCTGATAATCTGCAGAAAGTTCAAGCTCAAAATTTTCCCAAAGCAATCTTGATATGTGCACGGATTTGAGGCCAAATGATGAACAAGAGGTCCATAGGAACATTGAAGGCTTGGAAGTTGCTAATCTGGCCTTCGCTACTTGGGTCTGGCACTAGTAATGTTAGCCACTGGTTTTGTTAGTTGGATTGGTTATCATGGTGTCATGTTTTAATTCATTAGTCTTGTTAATTGGTGGAGTTAAATAAGTCGGCCCAACTCATGTAAGTGTGGACCGAATTACTCTTGCTAGTGTTAGGAAGATGGGCCGCAAATCCTTGTCTCAAATGGATTAGGCTCCTAGGTTTCTAGCCTATAAAAAGGCTCCTTCATGTACGGTTGAGGTTAGTCATTTTATCAATAAAATTTATATTGTTTTCGATTCTCTCTCTTGTGAGAATTTCGAACCTTTACTTGCTTTTGGCAAGGGTTCTTGAGCAATCTCGCGTTTGTCCTTGATTGTTCATCCGACCTATCCACTTGAGTAGTCACCTCAATTGGAGTCGTCGCTCTATCACCTTCAATCAATTCGTGTCGTCCGTTTTGGTTTTAGGTCTCGCAATCCAAGTGTTGGACAACCTCGCTAGATCCTTGGGCAAACGTGCTACGTGTCTCGAAACGTGTTGATCGAGGAGTGTATCAGTTGGCTTCAGAGCATAGGTTGAGGTATCTTTCATTATATCCGTGTTTTTCGTTGTTGTGTCGTCTAGGGTTTGTGTTTTTCCACTGCCTTGTTCGAAAAAAAAAATCTGTCCGCACCTTGTTTCCTTTTGTTGCGTCAATTTTCTGTCCATTGGCATTTCATTGTTGTGTCTAAATTTGTCAGTGTTTGTGTTGCATGTTGGGTTAGTTTCTGTCCGTTTGTTGTGTCTCATCGTTGTTTGTGAATTCTGTCCGAAGTCTTGTATTTCCTTGTGTCGCAAATCAGTCCGCGGGTTGGCACTTCGTTGGTATCAAATCTGTCCAAAAGTTGAAATCTGTCCGCGGTTGTGTCTTGTCTTAAGTCTTCAATTTTTGTCTGTCTTGTGTTCAATTGTTGTGTCTTGAAATCTGATCGTGATTTGTGTTATAGCTTGGCGAAATTTCTGTCCATAGTTGTCTCACAAACCTGACCGAAACTTGCCTTGATTGTTGTTGCACCGGTAGTCGCTGTTTCGTGTGTCCTTGTTGCCTTAAGATTCTGTCCGCGAATTGTGTTTATTGTTTGGCAAAAAAATTGTGTTTTCGTAGTAGTCGTACAAACCTTCCAAACGAAATTCCATTGTTGTCGTGTGTTGCTGTCCAATCTTGTTCTTGAGTTATCCAACTTGTTAACTAGTTTTCAAATCTGGAATTTTGGCAACACTTGTTGGTACTTTTGTGAATCTTGAGAGAACCTACAAGAATCTTGAGTTTCTTGAAATTCTTGACCACAATCTTGAAGTTCTTGATAACTTACTTGGGAATTCTTGAAGGATCTTGAAGGTATCTTGTGCGATTGAATTGGCCGAACACAAATCTGGAAAAACAATAATCCATTCGGTCAACGTTTTGTGTTGTGTTTGTTTGTTACAAGTATAAAAAAGGAACAAAATAGAAACGAAAAAAAAGAGAAGGAAGGATCGGTTGGCAAAACACAACAAGAGAGAAAAAAAAAGGAAGGCAGCCGAATTGTGGGAAGGAAATTTCTGATTTGTGCAATCCTTCTTGGAGTAGAATTTGGAAGTTTCTAAAAGTTGTTACAAGAAGAAAAGGTTTTCCAAAAACTAACTTGTTTCCAAATCCAATTAGGAAACTAAGTGGACAGCTTGGATAACTCTCCTATTTCCACTTGACTAAGTCCATTCAAATTAGGAAACTCCCCAAATCTCGCATTTGCTTATTTCCCTAGTCCATTCTCGCATATTCCAAAATCTGTCCGCCTTAGGAAATTGCCAAAACCTTACACCATCGTGTCCAAATTGTTTCCAAAATTGTGTCTTTGTTCTTGGTTACTCTTGTGCTAAAGTTGGGTGAACAATTCGAGGGTTTTTTGCGGCATTTCTCAAGTTACTCAATCCGGCAACGTAAGAGTAATGGTAAGACCATTAGAGTGTCATAAGCTTGAGTGATACACGAGAGCGGAGTGTACATACGTGAGCTTGTGTGTGGGAGAAAAAAAAATTCTTTTCTCTGCTAACCGTCTTTGCAGGTCACATAATCATGCCTAATGGAGTTGCTTCTTGCTCATACAATCGAGAATTCTTGGAGACTGAGCCTCTCAAGAGGAGGAGTTCCAAGCGAAATACTCCCAAGTACTCTAGTTCCATGCAGCCTAGTTCACAACATGAGTTTCGTTCACTCCGGGAGGAGATGGAACGTTACTAATGAGGAGGAGGTCGATAGGGCTATCCAAATGGAGCAAGTGAAGGTGCCATTGGGGCCCATGACACGCGCTCGCGCGAAGAGGTTGAATGAGGCGTTACAAACCTTGGTTCGTGCGGCCCGAGAGTCTAATGGAGAGCCAAAGGCCATCGAGAGCCTCAACGAGTCTAAACATGTTGTCTTAATTGCGGCGCTCTGTGAGGATTATGATTACCTCATGTTGAGCCTAGTGTCGGCCATGCGGGCCTTAGGCCCAATAGCATTTTAGTTGATTACTGAGTTAGTCCCTCCGCTGAGCTGTCGGGGGTCTCGCTACAAGCAACAAGGCAGTTTTACACGGGTACAAATAGCCTTAAGTCATTGTTTTACATCCAGTTTTTGATGATTAATAACATTACTTTGAGAATTCTCTCAAAAGCTTCATTGAAGCACCTTGAATTAGAATCAGTTCTTTGGTATTCAATCGACTTATCAATCTAGGACCGTGCTAGATTGTGGCATCTTCTACCAATACCGAGGTTCGTTGACCATGTGATCAACGGGTTTAGGTGATTCCGCTGCGTTCGTTTGTCTTCAACGTGAGTCCCTGCCTTCTAGCCTTTCTGTACGGGTTGCATCACAAGGTTGGTGCCGTTCGTATCAGAAGGCCCAAGCTTTCAACAATTAGTAAGATCGCCACATTGGTGCAACTCCCACCGTCAATGATGAGGCTACACACCTTATCACTTACTTTACAACGAGTGTAAAATAAGTTTTCCCTTTGCAATTGCTCGTCCTCCTTGACTCGGGCGGTTAGCACTCGTCATGCCACCAAACAACCGATTTCTCCTTGTGTAGGGGAGCATTCCTCCTCAGCCGAGTCATCCTCCAAGCAATTACTCTTGAGCAATCCAGGCATCTCCTCACAATCGTCATCATCGGACACGATTTCGCCATTGTGAGTGACTAACATGACTCTTTGGTTTGGGCATTGAGGCTGAATATACCCAAACTCTTGGCACTTGAAGCACTTGATATCCCTACTCCTTGTTTTAGGAGTCTCATGAGATGCCTTAGAAGTGGACCTGGATGCATCAACAACTTTGTTAGGGGTAATGATGTGTGCACGGACCTTAGCCCAAGTACTGACCCAGTTCGAGTTCCATTGCCCCGGTCACACGTGCACGGGTCAAGCGCTTCAAGGAGTCTCTTCAAACCGTTGTGCGAAATGTTCAAGCCCAACAAGGAGTCCATAGGGACATTTATGGCTTGGAGGGTGATAACCAAGTTGTGTACACGATGATCCAAGCCCATAAGGAGCCAAGTGATGATTGTTAGTTTGGCGTTGGTCCATTAATTAGTTCCTTATAGTTTTCTCTTGTGAAGAGGTTCGGCCCACTTAGCCTTAAGCATGGCCGACCCTCCCCTTTCCATCTAGCCTTAGGTTTTTCATTAGTTCTTAGCCATATAAAGGCTCACTTTGTACGGTTCAGGGGTTACGCAATTTTGATAATAAAATTCTGATTTGTTTCTTTTCAATTGTTGAAAGAATTCGATCCTTTACTTGCTTTTGACAAGGGTTCTTGAGCAATCTCGCGCTTGTCCTTGATTGTTCTACCGACTTATCCACTTGAGTAATCACCTTGATTGGAGTCGTCGTTCTACCATCTTCAATCAAGTCGTGTCGTCCGTCTTGGTTTTAGATTCCGCAATCCAAGCGTTGGACAACCTCGCTAGATCCTTGGGCAAACGTGCTACGTGTCTCGAAACGTGTTGATCGAGGAGCGTATCAGTTGGCTTCAGAGCTTAGGCGGAGGTATCTTTCGTTATATCCTTGTCTTTCATAGTTGTGTCGTTTAGGCTTTGTGTTTATTTCTGCTGCATTATTCCAAAAAAAAAACACATTCTGCCTCCCTTGTCGTGTGAGTCGTTTGTTTCAAATCTGTCCGGAGTCCTTTGTTGCTTCGTTGTCGTCAAATCTGTTCGGTGTTTGTGTGTTGTCGTCCACTAGATTCTGTCCGTAGTGTTGTCTCTTCACTGTTCAAAAGAAAAAAAAAAGAGATACGAATCTGTCCGCATCATTGTCCTTTGTTACGTCACTTGTTGCCCGTCGTGTGTCGTGTCATCGTCGTCTTCCTTCTTGTGTCGATTCTGTCCGTGGTTTTGTGTGCACTTGTGGCATACAAAATTCTGTTTTGAGCGTACCAAATCTGCCTTGTTAGTTTAGTTGTCGCTTGAGCAGCAAGAAAGCAAGTGGGGCGGCGGCTAGGGTTTCCTACAGCGCTAGGGTTTCGTTTGCCAAATCTGTCCAAGTTCGTTTTGAGTCATCCAAGTTGTCTCACTTAATTTTCAAATCTGATTTGTGGTTAACTTTGTTGGTATTTGTGAATCTTGAAGAGGACCTACAAGAATCTAGGGTTTCTTGAATTTCTTGATTGCTATCTTGAAGTTCTTGAAGTCTTGATAATTATCTTGGAAAGTTCTTGAGGGATCTTCATTGTTGCTAGTGAGTGTTAGCCGAAACCCAAATCTGGAAATTTGATTCCATTCGGCCAAGACTCTTGTAGTTTGTTTGAGTTAAAAAAAAAAAAGAGAAACGAAAAGAAAAGAAAGAAAGGGCCACGTAGGGCAAGAGAGCCAAACAAGAAAAAGGAAAAATTCGGTCCTTTTATTGCCAAAACAACTACCATTACATTTTGTTTCCAAACCAAAACAGAAAATTCAAACAAAAAAAAAGAAAAAAGAAAGGTATTCAAAAGTTTTGATCCACCACTTCTTGGAGTTCTTGAATTTCTTGTTTCTTGGGAACTTGTTTCACCCTTCGAGTGAACATCTTTTTGTACTCCCTTGCGGCGGTGAAGGGTTTTCTTGGTTTTGGAGTGAATTTCTTGGGAGCTTGAGTAGGCTTGTGTGCATCACCTTGTTGATTCTCCATTGTTGTGAGAGAGGGCCGAAATTATCTCGAGTGTTTGCACAAGGAAAGCCAAATCCGAATCTGGTCTTGAGTGTGTGAGGGTGTCGGATTTGCTTGGGAATTAATAGAGTCCCAACCGACTTTGGTGAAGGGGTTTGGGAAGGAAAAAAAAAACTGAATTTTCGGTTGGAGGAGGTGGGAACCAAATCTGATTTACAAATCTTCTTGGAAAGGAATTTGGAAGCTACAAAAAGTTGGTCAAGAAAAGGTTTTCTAAAGGGTTTCCAAAACTAACTTGTTTTCCAAAATCATTTAGGAACTAAGTAGGCTTCTTGAATAACTCTTCTATTTCCACTTGGACACACTCCTACATTTTAGGAATGCACTCCTTCATTTTAGGAAGCTAGGGTTTCATTCTTTCTTGTTCACAGTAGCGCCTCTTCCATTGCTGTCCGCCACTTCGAAGCTCCAAAAAACCGTGCATTCTTGCTCCCTTTTGCATCCGCATTGTGTCTTGCCTTCTTGGTTATTTTTGTGGATAATTGGTGACAATTATTGGACTTTGTGCGGCATTCCTCAACTACTCGACCGACAGGTAAAGGAATTGTTGGTAAGAACATTAGAGTGCTTTGAGTGACAATACGAGAGTGAGTGAAACACTAAGGGAGTGAAGTAAGGTTATATTTGTTCTATTTTCTTGTTCACTAAGCTTTGCAGGGCTAAGAGAGTGACATGGAGCAAGCTCAACCAACCAATGACTACTCATTGATGTTCACAGCCATGAAAAACGAGCTCAAACGAATTAGTGAGCAACAAATGGAGGAATTACACACTCGTTTTGATGAGCTATCCAAGAGTCTCACGAGGGACTCTCGCTTCGGATCCCACAACCGGAGTAACCATGGCACCAAAGGGGCACATAGTGAAGATTACTCGGCCAGTGAGGATGAGGAAAGGGCCGAGAGGCCAAGGAGGGATGCACCCAAGAATGAGATCAAGGGGCTAAAGATCCGAGTCCCCACATTCCAAGGTAAAAGCGGACCTTGAGGCGTACTTGAAATGGGAAGGCTGCATCGAGATGGTCTTCGACTGCTATGAGTATAGCGAGGAACAAAAGGTGAAGGTTGCCCACTGTTGAGTTCACCGACTACGCACTAGTTTGGTGGGACCAAGTAAGGACCAATCGGAGGTGAAATGGTGAATCACGAGTCCGAACTTGGTGAGAACTCAAGGCACTAATGCGCAAGCGGTTTGTTCCAAGCTACTACAACCGCGATCTCCACTCTAAACTCCAAACCCTCACGCAAGGCAACATGAGTGTGGAGGACTACTACAAGGAGATCGAGATGAACATGATGAGGGCGAACATTCACGAAGATAGTGAGGCTACCATGGCAAGGTTCCTTAGAGGTCTCAACCCTGACCTCCAAGAAGCCTTGGAGCTCCAACATTACTTGGACATGCATGATCTTCTTGAACTAGCCATCAAGGCTGAGAGGGGAAAACATTTGAGGTGAGGGGCCCGCACCTTCCAAACTTCCAACTCAACTTCATGGATGGGAAACCAACCTTGGAGAACAGCCCACGAAGCTGGAAATTCGGCTACACCAACTTCATCTAGCCGAATTCAAGGTAATGCTTGATATGATCCGGATCCCCCATTCATGATTTTATTTCGTGTCCTGGAGAGGATAAATGACAATGCCTACAAATTGGAACTTCCAAATGAGTATGGCAAACGTGCATCTTTTAATGTGTCTGACCTATCTCCGTTTGACTTTGATACAAACTTTGAAGATTCGAGGACGAATCCTTTCGAGGAGAGAGGGAATGATGCGGATACGGGTGCGCAACAACTTCAACCTTGGGTCAAGGATCCTTTGGTCAACATTGGTGGTCCGATGACAAGATCAAGATCCAAGAGGGTGAAGGAGGTTTTACGAGCCTTGATCATTCACCATACAAGCAAGGAGCAAGCTAAGTTTGAAGATTTGGTGGACCATGAAGTTACCTTGTTCACTTGTACGTTTGAAGTGAAAGAATGATCTCATACTTGTTAGCTTAGTTAGTAGTTGTTTTAAAGCTGCCTAGTTTAGTAGTTTGTTAATCGCACAAAGGACATGTTGTCCTCTAGTTTTAATCCTTAAAGTAGCTTATCTAGTTGGTCATAAGCTTGCTTTAGTCAAGCACCAACATTATTTGTTCGTGTTAAGTTGATTAGGGTTTTCTTAGTTGCACTTGGGCTTGGGCTTAGTTTTAGCAAGGGAAATTCCAAGTCGGATTAGGTTTTGTTGGCAGCTTAGTTTAGGTCTTTTACACGCCTATATAAGGCTTCTTGTCTTTCAGAATAAGGGACGAATATTACAACCAGAAATCGTGAGGAATTTTCCTTCAAGTTCTTAATCTAACTTACTCTTGAATTCTTGAGTTCATAGCTTAGGATTCAAATCAGACTTTGTCGATTAGTTTGTTCCCTAATCGTGGTGTCCCTTCATCCATCATTATTTGCTTAAGGTTGCTGATTACCTTCGTGTGTCAGAGGTCTTGAGTTCATGAGAACAATCGCGTTCAATTTCCATTGGGAGAAAAGATCCAACTCTGATATTACAAAGTTGGGAGGTTCTAGGAGGGTCTTCCCCTAGGGTTGCTCATCAGTTGGTATCAGGAGCATCAGGTTAATTCTCTTTCAATTGAAGTTGCTCATATCTTGTTAGTTTGTGTCTTTTGTCAAAAAAAAAAAAAAACTGTAGCGAATACTGTTCACCATCACTATTCACCGTCACTGTCACGTACTGTTCATCCGAACACAAAAAAAAATCTGTTTTGGGTGCTGTCTTTTTGTGTTTTCTGTCCAAATTTCGTTGTGTTTGGGGTTGTTAGGGGTTTAAAAACAAAAAGAAAAAAGTCACGTACCTTATATTGTTTTAGTGTCCAAGTTGCCGGAATTTTCTTCTGAGTATTGCTGAAATCTGTTTTGCCTATTTCTTGAGTCTTGGTTGTTGTTCTTGCAACCTTGGACACCACAACATAATTTGGGGAAGTTCTTGAGTTTCTTGAACAAAATTCTTTGAAGTTCTTGGACCACCAAGTCTTGTTTGAAAGTTCCTGAACAATAAATCAAGGAAACTAGGGTTTTTTCTTGAATTTGCATAACCTTTCATCCGTTTCTTGAACTTGTTGGTGTGACCTGAATTTGTGGTTCCTTGAAGAGCGCAAAGCAAAAAAAAAATAAAAAAACAAAAAAAAAGGAAGAAGGAGAAGGAATCGGCTCTCACAAAAGGAAATCAGGTTTCCAAATCTTGAGTTTCCAATTCTTGATTGGTTTCCAAATCTTGGATTAGTTTCCAAATCTTGATTGGTTTCCCAAATCTTGAGTTTCCAATCTTGATTGAATCCCAACGACCCCAAACACACTAACCAGCCCCAAACACACCAAATCGAGATTTCCTCAAAAACCTAATACCCTAAACTACCACAAAACGCCCTTAGCTCAAAACCGCCTTTGAATTCCTGAGTTTCTAAAAACTGCTGGTTGAGCTTAGTTTTTGCGAAACCATATTTGACTGAAATTTGGAGGGACTGGTTCTATGCTACAGTATGCATCCATTAATTGAGCACCCCAAAAGCACCATGTACCTCCAAAATACTGACCAGAAACTCAGGCCAATAAGAGGCAGATCAAAAAATTTCCAGCTTACGGGATAGAGTTTTTCTAGGATTGCAAAAATTCTTGTCTGTGTGTCTTGTTTTACTTGCTTATAGGGTAATTAATTCTGGAATTTTTGAGAGTTTGAGTTGTTTTAAGAACTTCGAGAAGGAAAATTGAGAGTGAGTGTGTTTCCTTGAGTGATATACACGAGTGCTTTGCAAGTAGAACTAGGATAACACTTTGTTTTGCAGGTTTGACAATATGTTCTCAAGAGGGGAACATACCCCGAGCCGTCTGAGACCGACGTGTCACTCAAACTGGTGCTCCCAAGCTCTTCGAAAACAAGCGGAGAGACATGAATTTTGTGATGACACAATTATCCGATAGGTTAGCTGCATTGGGATGCGAGGTACCGGAGATACACACAATAGGGCTTCGAGTGTTGCAGAGATGCTGATCATGATGCGGATGATGAGGGATATCATTCCAAACACCTCATTTCGATCAAGGAAAAGCCAAAGGGAAGCGAGGGAACAACAAACATAAACCCAGCGAGAGAACGGATCTCTCAAGAGGAGGGGTTCCATGCAATCTACCTCTTTAAAGCCGATTTATACAAGAGGTGATAAGAAGGTTCATTCAACATTTTCTAGGCCTAAACCTAGAGTTGAACCACCTCCTGAGGAGTCATTGTGGGAGACATATCAACGTCTTCTACACCAAAAACAAATGGAGTCAAATGGATGCTATCAAAGTGAGTTTTGTAAGAAGGAGGTAGCTGACCCTATTCCCAACAAAGGAGTATCTCATCCTATTGAACCATTTGTTGAGGAGGTTGATAATGAGAAAACAATCGCGGGCGTTAAGCTAGATAAAGCGATGGAAAAATCTGATGAGATGAGTGGTAAAAAGGAAGAAAAAAGAGAAAGTGAGCCGATTTTGAGCAAAAATGTGAGGGCTTATTGTTTTCCTAACGAACTTACCTTTGCTTTGTTTAGTGTTTCTTCGTTTGTGCAGATTAAGCAAAGTCAAGTGAAGTTAGTCATGCCATGCTCCATTCCAAAGTCACTTGTACAATTCACTAGTTTTCATGGAGTTTGTCTTTTAGGAATTAAATCTATTTGGGATCACCTCATGGAACAATTTCAATTCAAATCTGTCCATACCAAAGGGGAATCAATTCAAACCCACCATGAAGGGAGAATTCCAAATTTTGACTCTCATTTGCTACCTATGGTTCATTCATCATCTTTACCTTCTTTAGAGTATAATTTCCATCCTAACACTTGTATTTCTTATGCATATTTTGAAGGAAAGTGTAAAAGGCTAGCAATGCCTTCTCAAGTTGAATCAATTGGTGGAAGGAATAATGAAGTGTCCAAGGGAGTTTTCGCACTTAAAACTTGTTCTATACCTTCTTACCATTTAGTTGATGATGTACCATTATTTCTTTACCCAATTTCTAATTTGTTTCAAGTTGAAGGTTATTTTGTTTTAGTAGGTTGTAAAGCTGTCCAAAATTTTCCAGTTTTGCTTAAAGACTTACAACCTGATTTCGTGCTTGTTCCAACTAAACGTAGGTGATCTTTCATGGCTTATTCACCAATCCAAAAGCTGGTGCCCAAGTGCTCAATTTGTCAACTTCAACTTGTGCTAGTTCGAGTAACCCTCAATGAAGTGGAATTCAATTGTTTGCTACCTCTATATGTTGGAAGATGAGAAATTGTGTGTCACGCAAGATCCCAAAGCTGTCCTCCACGAGTTGTTTAGTGCCTCATCCATGCAACAAGTTGCTCCCAGTTATCCCAGCAAGATGAGCAAATCAATGTCAACTAGTGCTGGACTTTACACCTTTGCACCAATCAAGGTGCCAATGTGAAAATCCATGACCAAAGGCTAATTAGGAGAGTTTTGGATTGCACCTGGGAATTCTTCACATGCCTTACACACAAGCTCTTTCCTACCTTGGGCGCATGTCCTTGTTGAGAGCTCCCGAAGATGACCAAACGGACATGCAACATGGCTCGTTAGTCACTCATCTATTTTCCAACATTGCTGTCCTTTAAGCGCTCCGTCGATTTGTGGGACAAATCGCTTTCAAGAGGAGGGGAATGATGATGATCCGGATCCCCCATTCATGATTTTATTCGTGTCCTGGAGAGGATAAATGACAATGCCTACAAATTGGAACTTCCAAGTGAGCTATGGCATACGTGCATCTTTTAATGTGTCTGACCCTATCTCCGTTTGACTTTGATACAGGACTTTGAAGATTCGAGGACGAATCCTTTCGAGGAGAGAGGGAATGATCGGATACGGCGGTGCGCAACAACTTCAACCTTGGGTTCAAGGATCCTTTGGTCAACATTGGTGGCCCGATGACAAGATCAAGATCCAAGAGGGTGAAGGAGGTTTTACGAGCCTTGATCATTCACCATACAAGCAAGGAGCAAGCTAAGTTTGAAGATTTGGTGGACCATGAAGTTACCTTGTTCACTTGTACGTTTTGAAGTGAAAGAATGATCTCATACTTGTTAGCTTAGTTAGTAGTTGTTTTAAAGCTGCCTAGTTTTAGGTAGTTTGTTAATCGCACAAAGGACATGTTGTCCTCTAGTTTTAATCCTTAAAGTAGCTTATCTAGTTGGTCATAAGCTTGCTTTAGTCAAGCACCCAACGTTATTTGTTCGTGTTAAGTTTGATTAGGGTTTTCCTAGTTGCACTTGGGCTTGGGCCGAGTTTAGCAAGGGAAATTCCAAGTCGGATTAGGTTTTGTTGGGCAGCTTAGTTTAGTCTTTTACACGCCTATTAAGGCTTCTTGTCTTTCAGAATAAGGGACGAATATTACAGCCAGAAATCGTGAGGAATATTTCCTTCAAGTTCTTAATCTAAACTTACTCTAGAATTCTTGATTCATAGCTTAGGATTCAAATCAGACTTTGTCGATTAGTTTGTTCCCTAATCGTGGTGTCTCTTCATCCATCAATTATTTGCTTAAGGTTGCTGATTACCTTTCGTGTGTCAGAGTCTTGAGTTCATGAGAACAATCGCGTTCAATTTCCATTGGGAGAAAAGATCCAACTCTGATATTACAAAGTTGGGGAGGTTCTAGGAGGGGTCTTCCCCTAGGGTTGCTCATCAGTTGGTATCGAGGAGCATCAGGTTAATTCTCTTTCAATTGAAGTTGCTCATATCTTGTTAGTTTGTGTCTTTTGTCAAAAAAAAAAAAAATACTGTAGCGAATACTGTTCACCATCACTATTCACCGTCACTGTTCACGTTACTGTTCATGGCCGAACACAAAAAAATCTGTTTGGGTGCTGTCTTTTTTGTGTTTTCTGTCCAAATTTCGTTCTTTGGGTCTGTTATTACTTGTGTTTGGGTTGTTAGGGTTTAAAAACAAAAAAGAAAAAAAGTCACGTACCTTATATTGTTTTAGTGTCCAAGTTGCCGGAATTTTCTTTTGAGTATTGCTGAAATTCTGTTTTGCCTATTTCTTGAGTCTTGGTTGTTGTTCTTTGCAAACCTTGGACACCACAACATAATTTGGGGAAGTTCTTGAGCTTCTTGAACAAAATTCTTGAAGTTCTTGGACCACCAAGTCTTGTTTTGCAAGTTCCTGAACAATAAATCAAGAACTAGGGTTTTTCTGGAATTTGCATAACCTTTCATCCGTTTCTTGAACTTGTTGGTGTGACCTGAATTTGTGTTCCTTGAAGAGCCAAAGCAAAAAAAAATAAAAAAACAAAAAAAAAAGGAAGAAGAGAAGGAATCGGCTCTCACACAAAGGAAATCAGGTTTCCAAATCTTGAGTTTCCAATTCTTGATTGGTTTCCAAATCTTGATTAGTTTCCAAATCTTGATTGGTTTCCAAATCTTGAGTTTCCAATCTTGATTGAATCCCAACGAACCCCAAACAACCTAACCAGCCCCAAAACACACCCAAATCAGTTTCCAAAACCAAACCTAAACTACCACAAACACCTTAGCCAAACCGCCTTTGAATTCCTGAGTTTCTAAAATCGGTTGAGCTAGTTTTTTTGCGAACCAATTTGACTGAAATTTGAGGACTGGTTCTTGCATTATTTGAGCACCCCAAAAGCACCACTTACCCTCCAAAAATACTGACCAAGAAACTCAGCAAAAGAGCAGATAAAAAAAATTTCCAGCTTCGGGGTAGAGTTTTTTCTAGGAGTTTGCAAAAAATTCTGCTGTGTGTACTTGTTACTTGGCTATATAGGGGTTAATTAATATCATGGGAATTTTTTGAGAGTTTTGAGTTGTTTTAAGGAACTTTCGAAGAACGGAAAATGAGGAGTGAGTGTGTTTTTCCATTGAGTGATACACGAGGTGCAAACCTATTGCAAGTAGACTAGGATACACTTGTTTGTGCAGGGTTTGACAATATGGTCTCAAGAGGAGGCGAACATGACCCGAAGCCGTCTGAGGAGCGCGACGTAGTCACTCAAAACTGCGGTTGCTCAAGCTCTTCGAAAAAACAAGCCGGAAGAGACATGAAATTTTGTAATGGACACCAGATTAGTCCGATAGGTTAGCTGGGCCCATTGGGGATGCGATGAGGGGTACCGGAGATACACACAAGAGGGCTCGACGTGTTCAGGAATGCTGTTCATGGATGCGGATGATGAGGAGATAATCATTCCAACACCTCATTTCGATCAAGGAAAAAGGCCAAAGGGAAGCGAGGGAACACAAACATAAACCCAAGCGAGAGAGAACGGATCTCCTCAAGAGGAGGTTCCATGCAATCTACCTCTTTAAAGCCGATTTATACAAGAGGTTGAATAAGAAAGGTTCATTCAAACATTTTCTAGGCCTAAACCTAGAGTTGAACCACCTCCTGAGGAGTCATTGTGCGGAGACATATCAACGTCTTCTACACCAAAAACAAATGGAGTCAAATGGATGCTATCCAAAGTGAGTTTTGTTAAGAAGGAGGTAGCTGACCCTAGTTCCCAACAAAGGAGTATTCTCATCCTATTGAACCATTTGTTTGAGGAGGTTGATAATGAGAAAAACAATCGGCGGGCGTTAAGAGCTAGATAAAAGCGATGGAAAAATCTGATGAGGATGAGTGGTAAGAAAGGAAGAAAAAGAGAGAAAGTGAGCCGATTTTGAGCAAAAATGTGAGGCTTATTTGTTTTCCTAACGAACTTACCTTTGCTTTGTTTAGTGTTTCTTCGTTTGTGCAGATTAAGCAAAGTCCAAGTGCAAGTTAGGTCCATGCCATGCTCCATTCCAAAGTCACTTGTACAATTCACTAGTTTTCATGGAGTTTGGTCTTTTAGGAATTAAAATCTATTTGGGATCACCTCATGGAACAATTTCAATTCAAATCTGTCCATACCAAAGGGGAATCAATTCAAAACCCACCATGAAGGGAAATTCCAAATTTTGACTCTCATTTGCTACCATATGGTTCATTCATCATCTTTACCTCTCTTAGAGTATAATTTCCATCCTAACACTTGTATTTCTTATGCGTATTTTGAAGGAAAGTGTAAAAGGCTAGCAATGCCTTCTCAAGTTGAATCAATTGGTGGAAGGAATAATGAAGTGTCCAAGGGAGTTTTCGCACTTAAAACTTGTTCTATACCTTCTTACCATTTAGTTGATGATGTACCATTGATATCTTTACCCAATTTCTAATTTGTTTCAAGTTGAAGGTTCAGTTGATTGTTTATAGCTAGGGTTGTAAAGCTGTCCAAAATTTTCCAGTTTTGTCTTAAAGACTACAACCTGATTTCGTGCTTGTTTCCAACTAAACGTGGTGATCTTTCATGCTTATTCACACATCCAAAAAGCTGGTGCCCAAGTGCTCAATTTGTCAACTTCAACTTGTGCTAGTTCGAGTAACCCTCATGAAGTGGAATTCAATTGTTTGCTACCTTATATGTTGGAAGATGAGAAATTGTGTGTCACGCAAGATCCCAAAGCTGTCCTCCACGAGTTGTTTAGTGCCTCATCCATGCAACAAGTTGCTCCCATTTTATCCATGCAAGATGATGCAAATCAATGTCAACTAGTGCTGGACTTTACACCTTTGCACAATCAAGGTGCCAATGTGAAAATCCATGACCAAAGGCTAATTAGAGAGTTTTGGATTGCCACCTGGGATTTTCACATGCCTTACACAAGCTCTTTCCTACCTTGGCGCATGTCCTTGTTTGAGAGCTTCCCGAAGATGACCAAACGACATGCAACATGGCTCGCACAAAGGACATGTTGTCCTCTAGTTTTAATCCTTAAAGTAGCTTATCTAGTTGGTCATAAGCTTGCTTTAGTCAAGCACCAACGTTATTTGTTCGTGTTAAGTTGATTAGGGTTTTCCTAGTTGCACTTGGGCTTGGGCCGAGTTTAGCAAGGGAAATTCCAAGTCGGATTAGGTTTTGTTGGCAGCTTAGTTTAGGTCTTTTACACGCCTATATAAGGCTTCTTGTCTTTCAGAATAAGGGACGAATATTACAGCCAGAAATCGTGAGGAATTTTCCTTCAAGTTCTTAATCTAACTTACTCTTGAATTCTTGAGTTCATAGCTTAGGATTCTGTGACAGCCCCACCTTACCCTAAGGCGAACCAAAGGGTTCGGCGGACCGCCTGCCCAGCTCTCGCCAGGACTCGTTCACTCACATCAAAGAAAGTAAGATAAAGCCTTGAGAATAAGCGAAAACGAAACCCAATCTTGAACCATAAAATTACATTCACCTCAAGCTCAACCAAAAATACAGTCCCACATATATACATAAGCTTTTAAATTCTTAGTACATTCCAGCCCTAAACAAGCACTAGAACGAGATCAAAAGCCAAAACAATACCAAAGGCTAAACTATACTATACAGGTCTCTCGCCCTTGCTTGCAACCCCTGTTAAGGAAAACAAAAGACGTGGAATGAGCTAGAAGCCCAGCGAGGTTCTATATACATAACCAAACAATTAAACAAGGCATTTAACACGTAATAGCATGAAATCTCGAAAAACATTTACAATATAAAGCAATTGTAACACATTCATTAAAAGGATACGGGCTCACGAGGAGCCATTCGTTCATTCATTCGTTCAACATTTTCCTTATTTCTCCGATCATTAAAAACATGTTTGTAAGTGAAAACTCCTTCATATTCATGTCATTCGTTCATTCATTTCATTCCCCAAACTCCGCCAACTTCATGGTCATACTCGAGTATACCAAACATTCACATTCACCCAGGGTCACTAATCGCCCGACCGAGTCCGCTTCTGGCTCGAGTCGACCAATAACCAAGGCAAGGGCCCAGTTCAGCCCGAAGGCTTACATTCATGCACAAGTAACATTTAATCATTCAATCATTGAAAGTTCACGTTCATTTAGGTCGAGTGCGATAAAGTACACACTCGCCTAGCAAAAATCATTTTGGAACCATAACATACCTCAATCACGTAATAAAGCAACAATCCAAATAGTCACAATAGTTCACATAGTCATTAGAAACAAAGCGTATATAGAACACTCACCTAATTAAGCAAAATTACGTCCAAATTATCCCTCCGGATATCAACTTTGGTCACCAAGAAACCCTAATAACAATTATGAGAAAATATTATGGTTCTATCATCAAAATATGTGGGTGAGTCAAAGAAATCCGAATAAAACTAATACAAAGTAAAAGTATGATTTTAGAAGTGGAAAGAGTACATTTTGATCAAAGGAAATGAGTAACTAAAGGTTTTCTCAAACCAAACATAGAATTAACCTCAAAAGAGTTTTAGAAAATTTCATCGGAAAATTCGGAACAGTGCCACGTCAGAATCTGGCCAGAACTTGGCCGGATAGTGAACAGTAGAATTTTTCCTCTTTTTTTTCGTAAAACGTGTTTTGGGCTCAAAACTAACACATTTGCAAAGAAATAATGTGCAACAATTGTCTTGGTGAAAACCATATGCAAAAGGTAGACAAAATACCTTAAATTCACACTTTAAAACCTTGCGCGTTAAAATTAGGTTTTGTGGCCGAGAAACCCTAGGCCACTCTTGTTTGTTTTGGAAAACAATTGAGTAAACATTTGAAGTTCAAACTAACCTTTGCAAACTACGCATCATGGTTAAACGGAAATGTACAAGTGCAAGTGAAACAGCTCATATAACTCTACTAAAGTGGCACTAAGCTATTCTAAGCAAAGTAAGCAAAATAAGTCTAATGCATCACAAAACTACATTCCAATCTCATATCCATTCACTCAAGTCCAAGAAAATAAACGGACAGCATTTCCCCTTGTTTTCCTTACTTTCCACAACACAACCCAACCACCAACTCATATCATTCAACCACAGTTTCAAATACCAACTATAAGCTATCGAACACCCTTAAAATGTAACCCATTAAAGCTTTACAACCATCCAAAACCAGGCCCAAATATTCCATCATAACTCAGCACACACAACTCCAATTCAGTTGATTCCAAAGCCATATGAAAGCTAAGATACAAGGCTACAAATCTTAAGAAGGCATCAAAAGCTAATTCCGTAATCTTCCCAGCCAAAGAGCCAAATACAGGGGCTGATTATCATTTCCGGACAGAAACAGGGCAGCAGGGGTAAAATAGTCATTTCACAGGCTACCGTGCTCCGATTGAGCTGAAATTTTACAGGTATAATCTACACTTAATTATCTACAACTTTCATGTTTTGAGCTAAGGCCAATTCGGCCTCCATAATGGACGAACAGAACTGATCAGATTAGGGCAGAAAATTCACAATAAATCAGAAATTTAACCAACTCTCCATTAATCCACAAAATCATCCCTTAATCATGTTAGCAAGCCACCATAGGCCACTAATTATCATCTATTGGAACCAAAGAAGGGTGTTCTTAGCAACCTTACCTTCAAACCTCAAAGAAAGTTGGTAGCTTAGACTTCCTCCTCCCAAAACAACTCCACCAAGGCCTTCAATTTCCCTTAGCTAGTACTTGTATGGTGTAGTTTTCAATTTGGTTGGTTAAAACTCAAGATTTGGCCAAGATTAGAAGCTAGAAATGGAAGAGGTTTTCCTTGTTTTTCTCTCCATGAAATTCGGCCAAGGCAAGGGAAATGAGAGGAAAATTGGTCAAAATTTGGTTTGAAGAAAGTTAATCCTCTTGGTCAAAGTCCAACCTCCAATCCAAACATGACATGTGGCCTCTTGAAGTTTCTAAGCTTATCTCCTTCCTTCCAATGATTCAAGTAGCTAACTAACCTCCAATTATCTTCTAACACAATGTAGAATAATATCACTTAGTATTTCATCACCTAATCGGCAAAATTATATCGCACTAACGGGCCCCACATCGAACAATTGCACTTCAAGTTATGTACACTAACTTGTACTAGGAAAATGATTTAAAAAATTGTACTTACTTGTAAAATGTACAAAACATTTAATATTTTCAAAGGACAGTATAAATATAGGCACAGAAAAAATAATACTGAAAATGTGAAATTTTCGGGTTCTCACACTCTCTCCCCCTAAGAAATTTCGTCCTCGAAATTTTACCTTCGTTTCTTCATGTGATCCCGGAGCTTGTTGCGGTTCTATGGCATATATCTGAGCTGGTGTTGTTGTTCGATTCCCTCGTTCGCTAGTCGGTTTCGGTTTGGCTCCACTTACTTGTTGAGTACTAGTCTCTCGTGGCTGTTTCTTCGGGCAAGTACTCAGTTGGTGATCACTACTCCCACAAATCAAACACTTCCGCCCTTTCCTCCAGCAATCATTCTCAGTGTGGTTTACCTTCCCACAATATCCACAAACCAAACGAGGAACTACTGTTTGGCTTTCGCGAGAAGTCTTCTCAGGTCCTATTTGACTTCCTTTTGTAGATCTCTCATGTAGTGCTCCAAATGTCCAGGGTGGATGAGGGAAAGGGTTTACTTTTTGCACTTTGGAGGGCGTTTATCCTTTCTCCAGATTCCTCAGGTATGCTACTAGGTATACCTCTTTTCCGCATTTGAAGAGCTTTTACTTCTGCTTTCGCGTCCTCAATTCTTTGTGCCTTCTCAAGAGCTTCCGTAAAAGTGTTAATTTGAACCGCCGCTAAAGCTTCTTGAATTTCCAAATTCAGGCCTTGTATGAACCGCCTTATCCTCCTTCTCTCCGTAACCACTAATTCGGAGGCGAACTTAGACAGCTTAGTGAATTTCGTTTCGTACTCGGCCACACTTTGGGTTTCCTGACGCAGAATAATAAATTCATCCTCCCTCCTTTCTTGGACCAGAGGTGGGAGGTACTTCTCGTTAAATTCCCGTATAAAGTTCACCCATGTCCAGGCAGTCTGTTCTCTTTCCCATTTTGCCCTAATAACATTCCACCACGCTCGGGCCGGTCCTTCGAATTGAAATACAGCAAAGTTCACTTGTCTTTGCTCCGTGTAGTTCAAGGCCGCAAAAATGTTAATCATAGCTTCTAACCACTGTTCGGCCATATCTGGATCAGGTCCTCCAAAGGAATTTAGGCGGATTAAACTTTTGAAATCTTTCCAAAGCCTTATCCTCTCCTATTTCTCTTATCTCAGGGTTCTGGGGTTGATTTACTGGCAATTGGCCTTGTTGATCTACCAATCGCGCGAGGATACTAGTCATTTGTTGTATCGCCGTCGCCACTTGATCTCCGGCCTCAACCCTCGGTCCACTCTCTTGCTCAGTTACTGTGGCTCTTTCTTTACTGGGTTCTCGAGCTTGCCTAGCCCCACGGCCACGACAGCTCCACGTCCGCGACTACGTCTCCCGTCCATTCCCTTTTCTCTCTTTTTTTTTTTTTTTTTTTTCAAAAGTTTTAGTATGCAAAAAGTAATTGACTAAAATGGCAGTATAACACACCAAATGCAAGAAATCGTATCGAGTTAACAGAATAAGAATTCAAGTCACATAGATACAGTAGCAACCAAGTACATACAGTAACATATAGGGTAAAACAAGAAGAAACAACGTGCCATCCACACTCGGCTAAAACACTCCCCGATCGATCTCTCACTTCCTTACTATCCGAGCTATACATCCGTTAACACTTTACACTTACTCTCACCAAACATTAGCCCATCCTGTTTCCCACGAAAGATCGCAAATCCTTAGTACTACCCGCGTACTCGGGTACAAGAATCCGAGATAATTCACCACTCGAGCTGGCCAGTCCCAAGTGTAAATTATCTACAATCGAGATTCCTACCGGACGTACATTTCTATTGTCATCAAGTACCATAGAAAGGATGTACACTTATAACAGGCACGATTCATAACTTATGCTCAAGAGAGCACTTAGTCCTTCACACTTATCCACGGAATCAGGACCATACATCACTTGGCCCAAGCTCACTCCGCGCAGAGACCACGCGAAGCTGCTCTGATACCACCTGTGACAGCCCCACCTTACCCTAAGGCGAACCAAAGGGTTCGGCGGACCGCCTGCCCAGCTCTCGCCAGGACTCGTTCACTCACATCAAAGAAAGTAAGATAAAGCCTCGAGAATAAGCGGAAACGAAACCCAATCTTGAACCATAAAATTACATTCACCTCAAGCTCAACCAAAAATACAGTCCCACATATATACATAAGCTTTTAAATTCTTAGTACATTCCAGCCCTAATCAAGCACTAGAACGAGATCAAAAGCCAAAACAATACCAAAGGCTAAACTATACTATACAGGTCTCTCGCCCTTGCTCGCAACCCCTGTTAAGGAAAACAAAAGACGTGGAATGAGCTAGAAGCCCAGCGAGGTTCTATATACATAACCAAACAATTAAACAAGGCATTTAACACGTAATAGCATGAAATCTCGAAAACATTTACAATATAAAGCAATTGTAACACATTCATTAAAAGGATACGGGCTCACGAGGAGCCATTCGTTCATTTCATTCGTTCAACATTTTCCTTATTTCTCCGATCATTAAAAACATGTTTGTAAGTGAAAACTCCTTCATTTTCATGTCATTCGTTCATTCATTTCATTCCCCAAACTCCGCCAACTTCATGGTCATACTCGAGTATACCAAACATTCACATTCACCCAGGGTCACTAATCGCCCGACCGAGTCCGCTTCTGGCTCGAGTCGACCAATAACCAAGGGCAAGGGCCCAGTTCAGCCCGAAGGCTTACATTCATGCACAAGTAACATTTAATCATTCAATCATTGAAAGTTCACGTTCATTTAGGTCGAGTGCGATAAAGTACACACTCGCCTAGCAAAAATCATTTTGGAACCATAACATACCTCAATCACGTAATAAAGCAACAATCCAAATAGTCACAATAGTTCACATAGTCATTAGAAACAAAGCGTATATAGAACACTCACCTAATTAAGCAAAATTACGTCCAAAGTATCCCTCCGGATATCAACTTTGGTCACCAAGAAACCCTAATAACAATTATGAGAAAATATTATGGTTCTATCATCAAAATATGTGGGTGAGTCAAAGAAATCCGAATAAAACTAATACAAAGTAAAAGTATGATTTTAGAAGTGGAAAGAGTACATTTTGATCAAAGGAAATGAGTAACTAAAGGTTTTCTCAAACCAAACATAGAATTAACCTCAAAAGAGTTTTAGAAAATTTCATCGGAAAATTCGGAACAGTGCCACGTCAGAATCTGGCCAGAACTTGGCCGGATAGTGAACAGTAGAATTTTTCCTCTTTTTTTCGTAAAACGTGTTTTGGGCTCAAAACTAACACATTTGCAAAGAAATAATGTGCAACAATTGTCTTGGTGAAAACCATATGCAAAAGGTAGACAAAATACCTTAAATTCACACTTTAAAACCTTGCGCGTTAAAATTAGGTTTTGTGGCCGAGAAACCCTAGGCCACTCTTGTTTGTTTTGGAAAACAATTGAGTAAACATTTGAAGTTCAAACTAACCTTTGCAACTACGCATCATGGTTAAACGGAAATGTACAAGTGCAAGTGAAACAGCTCATATAACTCTACTAAAGTGGCACTAAGCTATTCTAAGCAAAGTAAGCAAAATAAGTCTAATGCATCACAAAACTACATTCCAATCTCATATCCATTCACTCAAGTCCAAGAAAATAAACGGACAGCATTTCCCCTTGTTTTCCTTACTTTCCACAACACAACCCAACCACCAACTCATATCATTCAACCACAATTTCAAATACCAACTATAAGCTATCGAACACCCTTAAAATGTAACCCATTAAAGCTTTACAACCATCCAAAACCAGGCCCAAATATTCCATCATAACTCAGCACACACAACTCCAATTCAGTTGATTCCAAAGCCATATGAAAGCTAAGATACAAGGCTACAATTCTTAAGAAGGCATCAAAAGCTAATTCCGTAATCTTCCCAGCCAAAAGAGCCAAATACAGGGGCTGATTATCATTTCCGGACAGAAACAGGGCAGCAGGGGTAAAATAGTCATTTCACAGGCTACCGTGCTCCGATTGAGCTGAAATTTTACAGGCATAATCTACACTTAATTCTCTACAACTTTCATGTTTTGAGCTAAGGCCAATTCGGCCTCCATCATGGACGAACAGAACTGATCAGATTAGGGCAGAAAATTCACAATAAATCAGAAATTTAACCAACTCTCCATTAATCCACAAAATCATCCCTTAATCATGTTAGCAAGCCACCATAGGCCACTAATTATCATCTATTGGAACCAAAGAAGGGTGTTCTTAGCAACCTTACCTTCAAACCTCAAAGAAAGTTGGTAGCTTAGACTTCCTCCTCCCAAAACAACTCCACCAAGGCCTTCAATTTCCCTTAGCTAGTACTTGTATGGTGTAGTTTTCAATTTGGTTGGTTAAAACTCAAGATTTGGCCAAGATTAGAAGCTAGAAATGGAAGAGGTTTTCCTTGTTTTTCTCTCCATGAAATTCGGCCAAGGCAAGGGAAATGAGAGGAAAATTGGTCAAAAATTTGGTTTGAAGAAAGTTAATCCTCTTGGTCAAAGTCCAACCTCCAATCCAAACATGACATGTGGCCTCTTGAAGTTTCTAAGCTTATCTCCTTCCTTCCAATGATTCAAGTAGCTAACTAACCTCCAATTATCTTCTAACACAATGTAGAATAATATCACTTAGTATTTCATCACCTAATCGGCAAAATTATATCGCACTAACGGGCCCCACATCGAACAATTGCACTTCAAGTTATGTACACTAACTTGTACTAGGAAAATGATTTAAAAAATTGTACTTACTTGTAAAATGTACAAAACATTTAATATTTTCAAAGGACAGTATAAATATAGGCACAGAAAAAATAATACTTGAAAATGTGAAAATTTTCGGGTTCTCACACTCTCTCCCCCTTAAGAAATTTCGTCCTCGAAATTTTACCTTCCGTTTCTTCATGTGATCCCGGAGCTTGTTGCGGTTCTATGGCATATATCTGAGCTGGTGTTGTTGTTCGATTCCCTCGTTCGCTAGTCGGTTTCGGTTTGGCTCCACTTACTTGTTGAGTACTAGTCTCTCGTGGCTGTTTCTTCGGGCAAGTACTCAGTTGGTGATCACTACTCCCACAAATCAAACACTTCCGCCCTTTCCTCCAGCAATCATTCTCAGTGTGGTTACCTTTCCACAATATCCACAAACCAAACGAGGGAACTACTGTTTGGCTTTCCGCGAGAAGTCTTCCTCAGGTCCTATTTGACTTCCTTTTGTAGATCTCTCATGTAGTGCTCCAAATGTCCAGGGTGGATGAGGGAAAGGGTTTACTTTTTGCACTTTGGAGGGCGTTATCCTTTCTCCAGATTCCTCAGGTATGCTACTAGGTATACCTCTTTTCCGCATTTGAAGAGCTTTTACTTGTGCTTTCGCGTCCTCAATTCTTTGTGCCTTCTCAAGAGCTTCCGTAAAAGTGTTAATTTGAACCGCCGCTAAAGCTTCTTGAATTTCCAAATTCAGGCCTTGTATGAACCGCCTTATCCTCCTTCTCTCCGTAACCACTAATTCGGAGGCGAACTTAGACAGCTTAGTGAATTTCGTTTCGTACTCGGCCACACTTTGGGTTCCCTGACGCAGACTAATAAATTCATCCTCCCTCCTTTCTTGGACCAGAGGTGGGAGGTACTTCTCGTTAAATTCCCGTATAAAGTTCACCCATGTCCAGGCAGTCTGTTCTCTTTCCCATTTTGCCCTAATAACATTCCACCACGCTCGGGCCGGTCCTTCGAATTGAAATACAGCAAAGTTCACTTGTCTTTGCTCCGTGTAGTTCAAGGCCGAAAAATGTTAATCATAGCTTCTAACCACTGTTCGGCCATATCTGGATCAGGTCCTCCAAGGAATTTAGCGGATTAAACTTTTGAAATCTTTCCAAAGCCCTTAATCCTCTCCTATTTCTCTTATCTCAGGGTTCTGGGGTTGATTTACTGGCAATTGGCCTTGTTGATCTACCAATCGCGCGAGGATACTAGTCATTTGTTGTATCGCCGTCGCCATTGATCTCCGGCCTCACCCTCGGGTCCACTCTCTTGCTCAGTCACTGTGGCTCTTTCTTTACTGGGTCTCGAGCTTGCCTAGCCCCACGGCCACGACCAGCTCCACGTCCGCGTCACGACTACGTCTCCCGTCCATTCCCTTTTTCTCTCTCTCTTTTTTTTTTTTTTTTTTTTTTTCAAAAGGCGTTTAGTATGCAAAAAGTAATTGACTTAAAATGGCAGGATATAACACACCAAATATGCAAGGAAATCACTATCAGAGTTAAGACAAATTAAGCCAATTAAAAAGTCACAAGTAATACACCAGTAGCAACCAATATATACAGTACATATAGGGTAAAACAGGAAGAAACACAACGTGCCATCCACACTCTAAAACACTCCCCGACCGATCTCTCACTTCCCTTACTATCCGAGCTATACATCCGTTAACACTTTACACTTACTCTCACCAAACATTAGCCCCATCCTGTTTCCCACGAAAGATCGCAAATCCTTAGTACTACCCGCGTACTCGGGTACAAGAATCCGAGATAATTCACCACTCGAGCTGGCCAGTCCCAAGTGTAAATTATCTACAATCGAGATTCCTACCGGACGTACATTTCTATTGTCATCAAGTACCATAGAAAGGATGTACACTTATAACAGGCACGATTCATAACTTATGCTCAAGAGAGCACTTAGTCCTTCACACTTATCCACGGAATCAGGACCATACATCACTTGGCCCAAGCTCACTCCGCGCAGAGACCACGCGAAGCTGCTCTGATACCACCTGTGACAGCCCCACCTTACCCTAAGGCGAACCAAAGGGTTCGGCGGACCGCCTGCCCAGCTCTCCGCCAGGACTCGTTCACGTCACATCAAAGAAAGTAAAGATAAAGCCTCGAGATATAGCGGAAACGAAACCCAATCCCCTTGAACCATAAAATTACATTCCACCCCTCAAGCCCAACCAAAATACAGTCCCACATATATACATAAGCATTTAAATTCTTTAGTGCAATTCCAACCCTAAATCAAGCACTAGAACCGAGATCAGAAACCAAACAATACCAAGGCTAAAACTATACTATAACAGGTCTCCTTCGCCCTTGCTCGCAACCCCTGTTTAAGGAAAACAAAAGACGTGGACTGAGCTAAAAGGCCCAGCGAGGTTCTATATACCTAACCAAAACAATTTAAAAAGGCATTTAACACGTAAATAGCATGAAATCTCGAAGACATTTACAATATAGAAAGCAATTGTAAACACATTCATTAAAAGGATACGGGCTCTACGAAGGAGCCTCATTCATTCATCCTCATCATCGTTCCAACATTGTCCTTCATCTTCTCCGATCATTAAAAAACATGTTTGTAAGTGAAAACTCCTTCATTTTCAATGTCCATTCGTTCATGTCATTTCATTCCCAAACCTCCGCCAACTTCATGGTCATACTCGAGTATACCAAACATTCACATTCCACCCAGGGTCACTAATCGCCCGACCGAGTCCGCTTCTGGCTCGAGTCGACCAATAACCAAGGGCAGGGCCCAGTTCAGCCCGAAGGCTTACATTCATCGCACAAGTAACATTTAATCATTCAATCATTGAAAGTTTCACGTTCATTAGGTCGAGTGCGATAAAGTACACACTCGCCTAGCAAAAAATCATTTTGGAACCATAACATACCTCAATCATTTAATCAAACAATCCAAATAGTCACAATAGTTCACATAGTCATTAGAAACAAAGCGTATATAGAACACTCACCTAATTAAGCAAAATTACGTCCAAAAGTATCCCTCCGGATATCAACTTTGGTCACCAAGAAACCCTAATAACAATTATGAGAAAATATTATGGTTCTATCATCAAAATATGTGGGTGAGTCAAAGAAATCCGAATAAAACTAATACAAAGTAAAAGTATGATTTTTAGAAGTGGAAAGAGTACATTTTGATCAAAGGAAATGAGTAAACTAAAAGGTTTTCTCAAACCAAACATAGAATTAACTCAAAAGAGTTTTTAGAAAATTTCAATCGGAAAAATTCGGAACAGTGCCACGTCAGAATCTGGCCAGAACTTGGCCGGTATAGGCGGCCGGATAGTGAACAGTAGAATTTTTCCTCTTTTTTTCGTAAACGTGTTTTGGGCTCAAAAACTAACACATTTGCAAAGAAATAATGTGCAACAATTGTCTTGGTGAAAACCATATGCAAAAGGTAGACAAAATACCTTAAATTCACACTTTAAAACCTTGCGCGGTTAAAATTAGGTTTTGTGGCCGAGAAACCCTAGGCCACTCTTGTTTGTTTTGGAAAACAATTGAGTAAACATTTTGAAGTTCAAACTAACCTTTGCAACTACGCATCATGGTTAAACGGAAATGTACAAGTGCAAGTGAAACAGCTCATATAACTCTACTAAAGTGGCACTAAGCTACTCTAAGCAAAGTAAGCAAATAAGTCTAATGCATCACAAAACTACATTCCAATCTCATATCCATTCACTCAAGTCCAAGAAAATAAACGGACAGCATTTCCCCTTGTTTTCCTTACTTTCCATCACACAACCCAACCACCAACTCACATATCATTCAACCACAATTTCAAATACCAAACTATAAGCTATCAAACACCCTTAAAATGCAACCAATTAAAGCTTTACAACCATCCAAACCAGGCCCAAATATTCCATCATAACTCAGCACACAAAACTCCAATTCAGTTGATTCCAAAGCCATATGAAAGCTAAGATACAAGGCTACAATTCTTAAGAAGGCATCAAAAGCTAATTCAGTAATCTTCCCAGCCAAAAGAGCCAAATACAGGGGCTGATTATCATTTCCGGACAGAAACAGGGCAGCAGGGGTAAAATAGTCATTTCACAGGCTACCGTGCTCCGATTGAGCTGAAATTTTACAGGCATAATCTACACTTAATTCTCTACAACTTTCATGTTTTGAGCTAAGGCCAATTCGGCCTTCCATCATGGACGAACAGAACTGATCAGATTAGGGCAGAAAATTCACAAATAAATCAGAAAATCTAACCAACTCTCCACTAATCCCAAAATCATCCATTAATCATGTTAGCAAGCCACCATAGGCCACTAATTAGCATCTATTGGAACCAAAGAAGGGTGTTTCTTAGCAATCTTACCTTGAACCTCAAAGAAAGTTGGTAGCTTAGACTTCCTCCTCCCAAAACAACTCCACCAAAGGCCTTCAATTTCCTTAGCTAGCACTTGTATGGGTGTAGTTTTCAACTTTGGTTGGTTAAAGCTCAAGATTTGAGCAAGGATTTTAAGCTAGAAATGGAAGAGCTCTTCTCTTGTTTTCTCTCCAAGGGTTCGGCCAAGGCAAGGGAAAGAAATGAAGGAATTTTGGTCAAATTTGGTTTTGAAGAAAGTTAATTCTCTTGGTCAAAGTCCAACCTCCAATCCAAACATGACATGTGGCCTCTTGAAGTTTCTAAGCTTATCTCCTTCCTTCCAATGATTCAAGTAGCTAACTAACCTCCAATTATCTTCTAACACAATGTAGAATAATATCACTTAGTATTTCATCACCTAATCGGAAAAATTATATCGCACTAGCGGGCCCCACATCGAACAATTGCACTTCAAGTTATGTACACTAACTTATACTAGGAAAATGATTTAAAAATTGTACTTACTTGTAAAATGTACAAAACATTTAATATTTTCAAAGGACAGTATAAATATAGGCACAGAAAAAATAATACTTGAAAATGTGAAAATTTTCGGGTTCTCACACTCTCTCCCCCTTAAGAAATTTCGTCCTCGAAATTTTACCTTCCGTTTCTTCATGTGGCCCCGGAGCTTGTTGCTGATCTATGGCATATATCTGTGCTGGGGTTTTGCTCGGTTCCCTCTTTCATTGGTTGACTTTGGTTTGGCTCCACTCACTGGTTGAGTACTAGTCTCTCGTGGCTGTTTCTTCGGGCAAGTACTCAGTTGGTGATCACTACTCCCACAAATCAAACACTTCCGCCCTTTCCTCCAGCAATCATTCTCAGTGTGGTTTGCCTTCCCACAATATCCACAAACCAAACGAGGAACTACTGTTTGGCTTTCGCGAAAAGTCTCCTCAGGTCCTATTTGACTTCCTTTTGTAGACCGCTCATGTAGTGCTCCAAATGTCCAGGGTGGATGAGGGAAAGGGTTTACTTTTTGCACTTTGGAGGGCGTTATCCTTTCTCCAGATTCCTCAGGTATGCTACTAGGTATACCTCTTTTCCGCGTTTGAAGAGCTTTTACTTGTCTTTCGCGTCCTCAATTCTTTGTGCTTTCTCAAGAGCTTCCGTAAAAGTGTTAATTTGAACCGCCGCTAAAGCTTCTTGAATTTCCAAATTCAGGCCTTGTATGAACCGCCTTATCCTCCTTCTCTCCGTAACCACTAATTCGGAGGCGAACTTAGACAGCTTAGTGAATTTCGTTTCGTACTCGGCCACACTTTGGGTTCCCTGACGCAGACTAATAAATTCATCCTCCCTCCTTTCTTGGACCAGAGGTGGGAGGTACTTCTCGTTAAATTCCCGTATAAAGTTCACCCATGTCCAGGCAGTCTGTTCTCTTTCCCATTTTGCCCTAATAACATTCCACCACGCTCGGGCCGGTCCTTCGAATTGAAATACAGCAAAGTTCACTTGTCTTTGCTCCGTGTAGTTAAGGCCGCAAAAATGTTAATCATAGCTTCTAACCACTGTTCGGCCATATCTGGATCAGGTCCTCCAAGGAATTTAGGCGGATTAAACTTTTGAAATCTTTCCAAAGCCTTATCCTCTCCTATTTCTCTTATCTCAGGGTTCTGGGGTTGATTTACTGGCAATTGGCCTTGTTGATCTACCAATCGCGCGAGGATACTAGTCATTTGTTGTATCGCCGTCGCCACTTGATCTCCGGCCTCAACCCTCGGTCCACTCTCTTGCTCAGTTACTGTGGCTCTTTCTTTACTGGGTTCTCGAGCTTGCCTAGCCCCACGGCCACGACCAGCTCCACGTCCGCGACTACGTCTCCCGTCCATTCCCTTTTCTCTCTTTTTTTTTTTTTCAAAAGTGATTTAGTATGCAAACAAGTAATTGACTAAAGTGGCAGGGTATGACACACCAAATACGCAAGGAAATATATCGAGTTAAACAGAATCAAGAATCAAGCCACATAGATACAGTAGCAACCAAGTACATACAGTAACAATATAGGGTAAAACAAGAAGAAAGCATGACGTGCCAATCCACACTCGGCTAAAACACTCCCCGATCGATCTCTCACTTTCCTTACTACCCGATCTAGGCATCCATTAGCCTTTACACTTACTTTTACCAAATTTTAGCCCATTCCTACTCCCCACAAAAGATCGCAAGTCCTTAGTATACTCTCAACTCTGCGTACTCGGGTACAAGAATCCGAGATAATTCACCACTCGAGCTGCAGTCCCAGAGTAAATTATCTACAATCGAGATTCCTACCGGACGTACATTTCTATTGTCCTCAAGTACCATAAAGGATTTACACTTATAACAGCACGATTCATAACTTATGCTCAAAGAGCACTTAGTCCTTCATACTTATTCACGGAATCAGGACCATACACCACTTGGCCCAAGCTCACTCCGCGCAGAGACCACGCGAAGCTGCTCTGATACCACCTGTGACAGGCCCCACCTTACCCTAAGGGCGAACCAAAGGGTTCGGCGGACCGCCTGCCCAGCTCTCGCCAGGACTCGTTCACTCACATCAAAGAAAGTAAGATAAAGCCTCGAGGAATAAGCGGAAACGAAACCCAATCTTGAACCATAAAATTACATTCACCTCAAGCTCAACCAAAAATACAGTCCCACATATATACATAAGCTTTTAAATTCTTAGTACATTCCAGCCCTAATCAAGCACTAGAACGAGATCAAAAAGCCAAAACAATACCAAAGGCTAAACTATACTATACAGGTCTCTCGCCCTTGCTCGCAACCCCTGTTAAGGAAAACAAAAGACGTGGAATGAGCTAGAAGCCCAGCGAGGTTCTATATACATAACCAAACAATTAAACAAGGCATTTAACACGTAATAGCATGAAATCTCGAAAACATTTACAATATAAAGCAATTGTAACACATTCATTAAAAGGATACGGGCTCACGAGGAGCCATTCGTTCATTCATTCGTTCATTCATTCGTTCAACATTGTCCTTATTTCTCCGATCATTAAAACATGTTTGTAAGTGAAAACTCCTTCATTTTCATGTCATTCGTTCATTCATTTCATTCCCCTCAGCTCCGCCAACGTCGTGGTCATACTCGAGTATACCAAACATTCATCCCCAGGGTCACTAATCGCCCGACCGAGTCCGCTTCTGGCTCGAGTCGACCAATAACAAGGGCAAGGGCCCAGTTCAGCCCGAAGGCTTACATTCATGCACAAGTAACATTTAATCATTCAATCATTGAAAGTTCACGTTCATTTAGGTCGAGTGCGATAAAGTACACACTCGCCTAGCAAAAATCATTTTGGAAACCATAAACATACCTCAATCACGTAATTAAAGCAACAATCCAAATAGTCACAATAGTTCACATAGTCATTAGAAACAAAGCGTATATAGAACACTCACCTAATTAAGCAAAATTACGTCCAAAGTATCCCTCCGGATATCAACTTTGGTCACCAAGAAACCCTAATAACAATCATGAGAAAATATTATGGTTCTATCATCAAAATATGTGGGTGAGTCAAAGAAATCCGAATAAAACTAATACAAAGTAAAAGTATGATTTTTAGAAAGTGGAAAAGAGTACATTTTGATCAAAGGAAATGAGTAACTAAAGGTTTTCTCAAACCAAACATAGAATTAACCTCAAAAGAGTTTTAGAAAATTTCATCGGAAAATTCGGAATAGTGCCACGTCAGAATCCGGCCAGAACTTGGCCGGATATGCGGCCGGATAGTGAACAGTAGAATTTCTCCATTTTTTCGTAAAACGTGTTTTTGGCTCAAAACTAACACATTTGCAAAGAATTAATATATAACAAGTATTTTTGGTTAAAAATCATATGGAAAAGGTAGTCAAATACCTTGAATTCACACTTAAAACCTTGCGCGTTAAAATTAGGTTTTGCGGCCGAGAAACCCTAGGCCACTCTTTTGTTTTGGAAAACAATGAGTAAACATTTTGACGTTCAAAACTAACCTTTGCAACTAACGCATCATGGTTAAACGGAAATGTACAAGTGCAAGTGAAACAGCTCATATAACTCTACTAAAGTGGCACTAAGTTACTCTAAGCAAAGTAAGCAAAATAAGTCTAATGCATCACAAAACTACATTCCAATCTCATATCCATTCACTCAAGTTCAAGAAAATAAACGGACAGCATTTCCCCTTGTTTTTCCTTACTTTTCCATCCTACAACCAACCACCAATCTCACAATTTTCAACCACAATTGCATACACAAACTATAAGATATCAAACACCCTTAAAATGCAACCAATTGAAGCTTTACAGCCATCCAAAACCAGGCCCAAATATTCCAACATAACTCAGCACACAAAACTCCGATTCAGTTGATTCCAAAGCCATATGAAAGCTAAGATACAAGGCTACAATTCTTAAGAAGGCATCAAAAGCTAATTCAGTAATCTTCCCAGCCAAAAGAGCCAATACAGGGCTGATTATCATTTCCGGACAGAAACAGGGCAGCAGGGGTAAAATAGTCATTTCACAGGCTACCGTGCTCCGATTGAGCTGAAATTTTACAGGCATAATCTACACTTAATTCTCTACAACTTTCATGTTTTGAGCTAAGGCCAATTCGGCCTCCATCATGGACGAACAGAACTGATCAGATTAGGGCAGAAAATTCACAATAAATCAGAAATCTAACCAACTCTCCACTAATCCACAAAATCATCCATTAATCATGTTAGCAAGCCACCATAGGCCCACTAATTAGCATCTATTGGAACCAAAGAAGGGTGTTCTTAGCAATCTTACCTTGAACCTCAAGAAAGTTGGTAGCTTAGACTTCCTCCTCCCAAACAACTCCACCAAGGCCTTCAATTGCTCTTAGCTAGCACTTGTATGGTGTAGTTTTCAATTTGGTTGGTTAAAGCTCAAGATTTGAGCAAGGATTAAGCTAGAAATGGAAGAGCTCTCTCTCTTGTTTTTCTCTCCAAGAGTTCGGCCAAGGCAAGGGAAAGAAATGAAGGAATTTTGGTCAAAATTTGGTTTTGAAGAAAGTTAATTCTCTTGGTCAAAGTCCAACCTCCAATCCAAACATGACATGTGGCCTCTTGAAGTTTCTAAGCTTATCTCCTTCCTTCCAATGATTCAAGTAGCTAACTAACCTCCAATTATCTTCTAACACAATGTAGAATAATATCACTTAGTATTTCATCACCTAATCGGCAAAATTATATCGCACTAACGGGCCCCACATCGAACAATTGCACTTCAAGTTATGTACACTAACTTGTACTAGGAAAATGATTTAAAAAATTGTACTTACTTGTAAAATGTACAAAACATTTAATATTTTCAAAGGACAGTATAAATATAGGCACAGAAAAAATAATACTTGAAAATGTGAAAATTTTCGGGTTCTCACAAATTCGGCCTCCATCATGGCCGAATAGAACTGGGCAGAACAGGGCATCATGGAAGTTCAAATCTGGAATTTTATGAATTCATAGTGCAAACTTCACTTTTCTAACTTGAATCATTACTTCAACCTCCAAAAAAAGATTATAAACACCATATACCATCTAAATAATAGGATTTATGATTGAAAAACTCCAAAACCCTAACTCAAATAAAGACCCTAACTCAAACAAAAACCACCATAAGCCTCAAAACCATGGAAATAACTATCATTAGCCACAAATATAGGTTGTTCTACAAAATTAGGCAAGGGTAGAGAAGCAATAAAAGAAGAGAGCTTTAATACCTCTTTAAGATGCTTACAAGTGCAAATCCTTCACCTTTCCTTTCAAAACTTTGGCACACCAAGCTTTCTAAGCTCTCAACTAGAAGATTAATCGGTTTGAAATCTTGTTTACTATTGTGGATGATTTTGACTACTGTACATAGAAAGGATAGGGGATGTGGTAACTCGGTGGTTGTACAGATTTCTTTTGACTACTTGCACTAGGTTTTTGCTTGATATGACTGTACTACTGTATCTGTACTTTTGAGGCTCGTACTTGATACTTTTGGTTTTGTTATCTTGTAAATGACTGCCATGAGCCTTTGAATGTATAATACTGTAACTGTTGACTTTTGACTTTTGACCTTGACTTTGACCTTTGACTTTTGCCTTGACTTTGACTTTGACTCTTGACTTTATTTCGAATTGGCATTTAATTGCTTTGTGTTTTCCCTGGCTTATTGTGATTTCTACTTCCTTTTCTTTGACTTTTGGCTTGAATAAATATCTATTGCATACCCAAAACTTGCTTACCTATTAGTTATGATATTTGAACCCTAGCCCAGTGAGTGTTCAAGTACATGAAAATATTTATATGGAATGTTTCCTTGCTTGAATAATGCTTACTTGGTTAAAGTAATCGCTCTTGAATTGATAACCTTTAGGACGAGGATGTACTTTATCATACTCGATCCTTTGGAGTTCACTTCGTGATATTGATATGAGATGAAATGCTTTACTTGCACTTGACTTGTTGGTCACTCGGGTATATCCCACCGACTTACGTGTTACATACTCATTGTGGTTAGACAATGCTAGGTACTTGATTTCTTGTCTCATAGGCAAGTGTGTACTTTATAGCACTTGACCTAACTTGACTAAATTTGTGAGATTTTTTAAAACATGGGTTAGCCGGTTTGTTACAATTGAAAAGCGGCTAGAACTCGGCCACTTTCTGGCCGAATTTGTTGCCGGATTTGCTAGTTTTCTTGTTTGATTAGGGTTCTTAGCCACCTGATTTTCAACTGTTTGGACTTGAAATACTTGAAGTGCCTGAAACCTAATATGCTGAACTTATTTGTGACTTGAACCTGTTTAGGCGAGTGTGCTCTTATGTACACTCAATTGACCTGATTTGACTAAACATTTGATATCTTATTTCTGCATGAAAGTAATTTGATTTGTATATGACCTGTGTATTTACTTGAAATACCTGGAACACTTGAGAATATGAATTGTTGGACATTACTTGTGACTTGATTCTGGCTAGGCGAGTGTGTCATTATCACACTTGGCCTCTCTTTCTTGAATGATCTTGTACTCACTTGAACTTGATTGACCTGTACTTGTGTTTGTGCTTGTATTTGACTTGCAAGTGCTGAGCGGCCGTATGTACCACACTCCATCCGAGTGGGAGGTACCTCTCATCCCGTCTTAGTACCTCAATCCTGTTTTGTCGAGTGGAGTGTTATCTTCTCGACTAATTGGTATGCTCGAATATTACCACCACTGTTTATTTCTAAATACGGAGCGTTAAATGATATCTAACGTCTCCAAGCTTTATTGTGTGAGCGTTGGACCACGGCCAATGACTCCAATCTTGATTACTGAATACTGGGACTATAAGTCATATCCTGAATTACTGTATATCTGGGACTATAAGTCCAACCTAGGGCTAGTTGGTCGAATCGTGCCTATTATAAGTGTAAATCCTTTTTCATGGTACTTGGGGAAGATAGATATGTACGTCAGGTAGGAATCTCTGATATAGGTGGTTTGCTCTTGGGACCGGCCGACTCGAGTTGTGAACTATCTTATGTTGGATTCTTGTACTTGAGTACCAAAAAAAATAAAAATGGAGAGCACTAGAATAAGGGTCTGTATCTTGACTGTACATGAGAAGTTTTGGACTGATTGAGGTAATGGATCTTGGAAGATTATTATGGACTAATCTAGTCATAGTCTGGTTAGGGTTTCAATAGACAGTGGCTAGATTGTAGTTTACGTCGAGAAATTTGCACTGAAGACATGTTTCCTTCTCCTATGACTGTGAGGACTTGATAAATGTTTATTGGATTGGGAGGCGGTATTAACTGCAACTATATAGGTATTTCCACCTCTCTTGTGATATCTGATACCTATAGTTTGGTCCTCGATGAACTACCCTTGCCTATATTACTTTAACACCTATCCCTAATGTCAAAGCATGGACTTGGCTTGATTATTATCATGTCGAGATCGAGAGTTTTGGAATTTTGTATAGGGATTTGAGAAAAGAATTTGGGTTCTATACCTGTATGCAAAAGTTTGAGATAGGGTGTGGAACGTTTATACGAAGCATGCTTTAGGGTTTTGTTATGTACATAAGTAGTAAGGATACTCCTTGTGTTAAAATCTCCGAATAAGAATAAGTGGCATAGTATCTTAAGGTATTGCCCTAACTATGTTCTACTTTCTTGTCTATCTCATTTGAGAATATCTAAGTTTAATCTTCCGTGGTTGGATTGGAGGCGAAGGAACTTAACAGTTATATGGTTGGAGTTCCAAGTGTATTTAGTTACTTATTTTGATCTAGTAATTTGCCGGCAGGCTATTACTTGAATTCAAACGAATCGGTGAGATGGCACATTTGACTGATATGTATAAGGAAATAGAGATTATTCGAAAGGAAATAGAGTTCCAAAAGAGATTAGCTGAGCACTGAAAAGGACGATGGGAACGAGAATACTTGGAGAAAATTGAACTACTGCACCAGAACATAGAAGTGAAAAAGAAATACGAAGGGATTTCAGAAGAGGTGCGGAATAAGTTTGAATTAGTGCATTTGCCTAGTCGAATAGCATCTTAAGACATTCCTATTTAAAGTTAGCCATTAGTGAGGTTTTGCCTAAAATAGTTGTAATCATTGGACTGTACGTAGTGAAATCTTTATGTGGTAAGCTGTATTCCCGTTAGGAACAGTGGACTTGGTACATGCTGTTTCAATAAGTGCTATTAAATATTGGTGGCTGGGCAGTATTGAACCCTTGTCCATGAGTCTATTGCTATGATTTAGCCTTTAAATTAAGTGAAGCTTTTTCGTTTGTCGTTCAAAGGAATAAATTATTCAATGTACAGTGTATGGTTTAAGAGCTAGTAAGAATAGTAACCAAGTTTTAACTCTTCTTTTATCAAGATTAAGGTTTGTGTCACATTCTTCACCTTGACTAAATCAAAAATTTGACCAAATTGTCTTCATTTTTCCTCTTGCTTGGCCGAGCAAAGGGAGAAGAAAAACCCAAGAGAGACCTTCAACTCTAACCTCAATTTTGTGCTTGAATCTTGGGTTTCAACCAACCAATTTGCAAACTACTCCATAGAAATGCTAAGTAAGGTAGATTTCAAGGTGTTGGTGGAGTGATTTTTGGAGGAAGAAGCCCTAAGTTTCCATCTTTCTTGAGGTTACAAGGTAACTTCGCTAGTAACTTTCCTCTACTCCTAATATATGCAAACTAGTGGATTAAGGTTGTAATTTTGGTAGCTTTATGGACAATTTCATGGGTTGAAGTAGTGTTGTGGTAATTTTCAGTTTTATGGAGAATTTTCTACCCACACATCATGCTCAAGTGTTGGCCATGGTCTGATAGCTTTGCTATGTGAAATATCTAGCTTTTATATGCTAGTTTGACTTGCCTAAAGAAAATTTCAGCTTGTGATTAGGAATTTCAGCTCAGAGTTTCATTTTCTAATTGAGTAGGTGATGGTTCTATGCTTGATTTAGTGAATTGTTGGCTTGGTATGTATATACCCTTGAATTGAAGCTGTTTTGTGGAAAGGATGAAGCCTTGGATTGGCTGGAAAAATTAGTAAACACAAAGGAAGTGCCGTTGAAAATTTGTCTGCAGAGAACCTTGGGCAGTTTTAGGAAACCTGTTATATCTTGATGAAGAAAAAAAATCCGAATTGAGTTCTATTTTTATATTTGAAACCAAATTCAGAGTACTATCAACTGTGAAAATTTCAGCATTGTTCTCAATTTCCATGAATATCTGTGATTTTGCAAAATTGACTGAAATTGCATACCTGTTCTGTCTTTTACTGGGTGAAACAGAAAATTTACGTTGGAATTTGACTGACTTGTGGATTGGATCTTACAATGGTACCTTCTAGAAAGCTGTAACCCTTTGAATCTATTTTCTGACGATATAAAGTCTATAAATTTTGGACTTAAGAAGCTTGAGATGTGATTTTTCAAATGATATCGCGCAAAACTAGAAAATTTCTGTTTTCATAGGACTATTCGTACTTTCATTTCCAACTTTAGGATTGGAGTTGATAAACTATTTTGAGGTTGGTTTATGAGTGGAATTGAGCTTAAATGAAAGGAAATGAGTTTCTTCAAATCATTTTAGATCGAACAATTTCCAACTTTGTATTTTGAACATCTTTTCTAATTTCTCCAGACGTTTGACTATAAGTGAGACTCTTGTGCTCTAAATGACTTTTGCAACATTGATTAGTAAGTACAAGAGGATTACTCCTTGATTGGAACAAGAAAGTATTATATTTTGATAGGCTATACGGGTATAAAACTTTAAATTGATGCATGTTCTAAATAAAGTTTTGGAACCTCAATTTCTTCACCATATGGCTTTGTATTGCTAGTCTTTTACTGTAGTACATGACCACAGGACTCGAGAGAGTTCAAGAGGACATTCACGCCAAATATGCTGAGCTATTCAGTAATCAAGGTGAGAATTTCGAGGACGAAATTCTTTAAGGAGGAGAGAGTGTGAGACCCACACTTTAAAATACAATTTCCCTAAACTACATGCCTTATCCTAAGATTTAAACCACTTTTATATGCCCTTGCATTATATTCTACATGTGTTACAACAATTCCCTTGTATTGCATTTCATTTCCTTTTACTTGAAGTAAAACATTTTTCTTGAGTTGATTTTAAATAATTCACCACTTGCATTTTTCCAAGTGTTCTTTTATTAGTGGTAGGGACTTTATATTATAGTTTAGAGGTGTTAAATAGGTATTGGTACATTTGGAAGGGTTGAAATATCATTAGTCAAAGATTAAGGAAGAAATGGCCAAGAATTGGGCCAAGTGGCCAAACCCTAGCCATGGATCTTGTTTGACCAAAGAATTAGAGGAATATTAAACCAACTTTTCTTCATTTTTTCCTTCAAGAAATTCAGCCATCTTTAAGCTTCTCAAGGAAGAGAGAAACTCCATTTCTCTTGCTTTCTAACCCTAGCCCAAACTTGAACAAAAAAATCATAAGATCAAGAGCTTGAGTTGGTGAGTGATTTGCCTTCAACCCTAGTGTTTGTTTCAAGCTTGAAGCTTTCATTTTGGTGGATTGTTTTGGTGGTTCAAGCTTCTTACAAGAGAGGTAAACAATCTTTAAATCTTGGTTTTATGCTATTATATCATGTACCTTAAGTTTTTAAGGCAAATTACAAGTTGTTTTGGAAGAGATTTGAGGTTAATCTCTTGATTTAAACAAGTAGTAGTTGGGTTAGTTAGTATGCACACCATGTGTTTGATGAAATGTTTAAACTTTGTTCATGGTTGTTTATGAAATATTAACATGTTTTAGACCCTTTTTGAGTTAGATTTAACACTTGACATGTTGTTTAAGTGAAAACCATGAAAGGATGAAGGTTGGTGACATGAAGGAACTTGTGGACCGTTTACTTTCTTCTTGGCTGACCGGTGTTGGAAGGAGGGGTTTTCCCTTGATTTTTGTGGCTTATTTGTACCTTAATCATGCCTAAGAAACTTGGCTAGACATTGGTTAAGTTCATGTGTAAGTTGGAATGAAATTTAAGCAAGTAGAGTGGTTGTTTGGACCACTAGTGGACTGTTTTGGGTTCTCTTGATGACTAGACTGCTATGGTCATTCTTAATCATGTTTATGTGTTATATTTTGAACTCCAATGATACTAAATGACTTGACCCCCTATTTATGAACCCTAGAAGATTGAATTGGGTGAATTTGAACCAAAACAAATGAAGATAGCATCAAGAACTAGTGTATCTTTGCTAGGTTTTAGGCTGATCTAGAGTTAGAAAATCAGCCGACTTGTCCAAGCTACTGGTACTATAGGAGACGAACTAGAGAGTTTATTTGGTACCGTTGGAAAGCCCTTCGAGTCTAATTTCCAACGCCACTGACGGTACCTGATTCCTACTTTCCTACAGTGAGATATAGCCGTTTTCCCACAACTGCGCGGGTGCGACTGTTTTACCCGTGAAGAATATTTTGAGCTTGAATGAAACTTTTCTTTTGCCCAACTTTCATGCACTTGTTAAACTTTTTTCTCATAAACTTTTACTGCATTTTGGGCCAAGTTTGCATGATGAACTGAAGGGCTTTAACCACTTACTTGGTCTCTTAATGAGCCTACAATTGAGTGGGAAATGAACCCAATTTGTTAATGATTTCACTCGTTGCCCTAGGATTGGAAAACGAAAGTGGTCGTAACCGAGATACTTGACGTTTGAACTCTACTTTGCTTGATAGGTGAGTGTTCCACTACCTGCTACCTGCTTATATAAAATATCTGAATACTTGAATTACGACTGTTTGAGCCAAACCATGTTTTGATAAAATGGAGGCGAGCGTATACTTTATCGCACTCGATCTCCCTCATTTTCCACTGAGGCTCTGTATACTGCAATTATGAGATATGAATTCTCTATATGTGACTGTACTTGAGTTGTTTGGGTGATACCCCATCAACTACTGCTACTGTTTGGGTACCCAACCTCATAGGTGAGTCGGTTGGATCGACCCAGCAAGGGATTGGTCGAGACGCCCGATAAACCTTGGGGACTGTTTACTGATCACTGGAAATCGATATACTCGAGTATTACCTAATTATTGTTATGGAGTGCGGGCCTGGTAGGGGGTTGACTGGTGGACGGAGTTGGAGAAAGTGGTGTTTTACGGACTTTATATTCTTTGAATGCAAGCGTTGACGGAGAGTCAACGAACCCTGGTATGATCAAGTTCAAGGGGATTTGGCTTTTGGAAGCCACCCGTATCCTTGGATTGCACTGTGATTAAATTGTTATTGTACTATACGGTGTTTATTTGATTATATTATGCCCTTATTTGGCTATGTGCTTACTTGTTTTATTTGGAACCTCACTGAGCTTTAGCTCACCCCACTCCCTTTGTTTTCCTTAACAGATCAGGGATGGACTTGTGGTCAAGAGCTTCCTTAGCTTTGTTTTGCTTTGAACTTGTACCTAGGCCTTGTAACCTTTTGTTTAAAATGACCTTACTTTTGACTCGTGTAAGTTTGAATTCATAAGTTTGACTCATGTTATGTAATTGTAGTATGGAGTGGTAAGTGTGACTTTTAGCTTGACATTTTAAGTTTGAAAAGTTGGCTTGACGATAGTATGCCATTAGGGTTTGTACGCGTTAACTTGAAGTTATTTCACCGGTTATCTTGAGTTGCTAGTTCTTTGATTGACCGAGTCCCGGCGAGAGTTGGGCAGGCAGTCCGTTGATACCCTAGGGTTCGCCCTAGGGAGAGGTGGGGCTGTCACAATATCTACCAACGACTTCTACATGAGAAGCAAGTAAAGGAGAAAGCTAAATGTAATATTCAGGCATATTCTAATATAGACTTTTGGATGCCGTTGCCAATGAAAATCCATAAACCCATCCAAAGTGAAGTGAACTTGAAGAAATCATTATTGAAGCTGCGGAATGGGTGGAGGAAGTTGAGAGCAAATTCAATAATGTACAAAGTGAGTAAACATGAAGTAAAAGTCGAGGGAAGTGATAATAAAAAGAGAGTGCATTGTACTTGAATGAGAACATGAGTGAGATTTCTCTTGAGATTGACAATATGACTATAAAAACTGAGGGAATTAGTAAGAGTACTTATTTGTCTACTAACAATCATAACTTTGCTTTGTTTAGTGTTTCTTATTTTGTACAAGTTAAGCAAAGTACAATCACCTTGGTCTTAAGTTGTTCCATTCCTACATCTATTGGAGAGTTAGAGAGCTTTCACGAAATTGGAGTCTTGAGTGTTGCTTTGTTTTGCTATCAACATGTGTTCAAATTTCAAGCTAGAGATAGTTTACTTGTTAATAAGCCAATTGCCGTGTCAAAGGGAGTAACTACACTTGAGCTTTGTTCCATACTTTCTTATAATTTCAATAATATTGTTCCAATCTTTCTTTGTCCATTTTCTGGTTCATTGACACTAACTTCATTGTTTCATTTGTACATTCCAAAGCTGTCCATTCTTATTTAGTTTCATCCATGCAAGATATGCAAATTTATAAAGATGTGCCACATAAACAACAACTAATGATGGATTGTACTACCCTGCATAACCAGATTAGGAGTTTTTCTAGTCTACTTGAGCATCGCTATGAAGATCCCTATCTAATAGATGCAAATGGTAAGTTTTCAAGTGATTTCATACCTACAAGTACTTATTATTTAATTTCTTTGTAGGTGCCGAATTTAAGAGTTCTTGCAAGTGGTTATAGAGATTATTCATGAACATCTCAGAGTAAAGTGGCGCTACAATCAGCTTCGGATACATTGGTACATCCCTTGGTTAAAGACTTTGCTTGTGCGTTCCTTACATTTGCATAAGAGCCATGCAACATGGTATGCTCGCATGAAGGTGTTGCCTGAAATGCTGCATTTTCTCCAATCTGTCGATTTGAGGGCAAATCACTTTCAAGAGAAGGGGAATGATACGAACATGTGATCAATGGCATCAAATTCTAAAGATGATTCAAGATAAAAGAGTGGTTGATCCATTGAAACTTAACAAATCTGGATCCCTTCCTTGGTTTGGAGTAGTTTTCATAGTTTGTCATTATTTTAGCTTATAACTTATCAAATTCCAGCCATGTGTGTTTCGCTATTTCCAGCATATAGTAGGTGGTTAATTAGTTAATGTTGAGTCGTTAGTTTCATACAGTAAAGGCTAAGGTCATGTTGACCAAGTTAAGCCAATTTAAGTTAGTTAGTTTCCTATTCTAGTCAAATTAGAGTTTTAGGAAAGTAGTTAATTGTTTCTGTAATGATCCCACATCGGCTAGGGAGGAGAGTCCTGGCTGCTATATCACCTGTTGTGAGTGTCCCCTCACCTGACCGAGACCTTTTGGAGGGGTGCTGGGCTTCTTGACCTGCGAGTTTGGGCTCTTCACTCGTTATGGGCTATAACCCCACCTCCAGGAACAAAACCCATGGCCCAATGGAGTAGTTAATTGTGGGACAATATTGGTCAGGGGTGTTAGAGTTGGTATCAGAGCCAGGTTCCCGACCCCAGTGTGCCAGCGAGGACGCTGGGTCCCCTAAGGGGGGTGGATTGTAATGATCCCACATCGGCTAGGGAGGAGAGTCCTGGCCACTATATCACCTGTTGTGAGTGTTCCCTCACCTGACCGAGGCCTTTTGGAGGGGTGCTGGGCTTCTTGACCTGCGGGCTTGGGCTCTTCACTTGTTGTGGGCTGTAACGCCACCTCCAGGAACAAAACCCACGGCCCAATGGAGCGGTTCACTGTGGGACAATATTTGTGAGGGGTGTTAAAGTTGGTATCAGAGCTTAGGCTTCAAATCTCTGTAGTGTATTTTAGGCTAAAAGTTTAGGATGCTGGACTGTGGGACTGGTTTGAAAATTAAGTGACTGCTTGTAGGAATGAAAATTAGAGCTTAGGTTTGACTTTATGGACAATTAGGAGTCTTGATATTGTGTGAAATATGTGGGATAGTATGAAATGATCAAATCTAGTTTATTTAGTACACTTGGATCCATCTAAGCTTTTATTTTTAATTGTAAGTTATGGAAGGTAATGGTGGTATTGAGCTGTCTCGGGGCGCCTTCCGGTGGTCCATTGTCGAGAAGGGCCTAGGGGAGCTCGTTGGAGATATAACCCAACTCGCCGAACTAGGACTCTATGTGACTGTCATAGGACTTATTTCATACCCAAATAACGTGGTGATAGCGGTAATTGATGACCGGAGGCGGTTATCCGAGAAAACTAGGGTAGTTCGAGAGGATAATCGAGGATTGAGGGCAACTGTGGATGCCCAGACTACTAGAATTCATGAATTAGAGACGGAGATACTTGAGGGGCGGAAAAGACTGAGACTCCTTGTGAATAGTTTCAGGAGGCTAAGCACCGACTTGTTAGGGTAGTACACGAAATTAGAGAGCGAACGGTCGGGTTGATGGCTGAGTGTGTTACTTTGGTCGAGCAAGTGGTGGATGGCAAGATACTTGACAGGGAGAGTGAGGAAGAAACTCCTAGTGCTGAAAATGAAGATGATTCTATTGAAGTAGCAGGACTTCTGGCCCCGCCAATCACTAAACTAGTGATCTGGTCTACTTTAGTAGTTTTGTTAAGGATAGTCGGGGTGGTGCTTGTTCAAAGGCCATTGCATTTTGTATTTTGCTTAACTATGCTTCCTACCTTTTGAAGTAATTGAACGTTACTTATGAGGTGCTTAACTTTATTGCTCTATGATTTCTAATCTATGTTATGGGTTGTATACATTTGCAATTATTTCAATGTCTCCCTTATTATTTTCGTTTTGCATGATCAAAGTGTCATTTTCAAATTTCGCTTATGTGTACTTATTCTACGTCATGCCTTTATAAGTGTTAAACTTATGGACGGCCGAAGAAGTGAAAGGGGTAGAGAGCGAGGAGTTAGGCAACCTCAAGCTCAAGGGGATGATTAGGGAATGACATCTGGACCAAACCAAAACCCTAGGAATGAAGGAGATAACCAAGTAGCTATTGCTATTAACCATATGATTGATATCTTAGCACGGTTAGCTAAGCACCAAAGGCCTAAACCACTCAACCAACCTAGGAACCAAGAGAGGTGTGAGGATAGAGCGATTCTTGAAGTTCGCCCATCTAAGTTTCACGGAGAGTTTAACCTTGAAACAGTAGAAATTAGTTTGAGGGGATAAAATAAGGTATTAGTGAGAGCAGGAGGTTAGGATTTCTTCTCGAGCAACCTTGTAAATGAGTATTAGAGGGTGAATTAGAGTGTGGAACTTTTATATTAAGGAATAAGATCCCGTTGTTATGTTTATAAGTAGTGAGAGTAATCTGGTGGAGACTCAAGAGCTCGTCCATATTAAGCAGAGAATAGTTAAGATTTATACTGGGGTAACCTAGAAGCAAAAGAATAAAAGAGTAATGGATGGCCAGAACTTCCATTGTGAATAGTTCTTATTTTGATCCCTTGATTTGTCTGGCAGGCTAGTAGTTGACTTAAGCCAACCGGTGAGATGACAAATTTGGGAGAGATGCGTAAGGAAATAGACATTCTTCGAAAGGAGGTAGAGTTCAAAAGAAATTGGCTGACTACTAGGAAGGACGGTGGAAACAAAAATATGCAGAGAAAATTGAGTTGCTACGGAAGAACATAGAACTGGAGAAGAAATACAAAGGAAATTCTCGAGCTAGTCAGGCCGTGACTTCTCGTGTGACTTGTGGATACTGTGGTAAGTTTAACCGTACTGAAATCGAGTGCTGGAAAAAGCAAGGAAAATGTCTGAGGTGTGGTAGTGCCGAACATCGGGTTTCAACTTGCCTTAGTGCCTCTAAAAAGAGGAAATACTCAGCAGTTTGCTAGACCCACTGCAAAGCAGTCAAGTGCAAGAAGGGATGATTAATGCTAATGGTTGTGAGAGGGATCCAAGTAGTGGAAGTTTTACGAGTGGGGTTGGATTTGACTCCACTCGAGGGATAGGGGTTGTAATTTTACCCTAGTATGGACTGGCACTTTTGAACGTTGTAATCTTTTGTATAGGGGAAAGTCCTTTTTGTTGTTTTGTATCTTGGCAACTCGGCACGTTCTGTTATGATCTTGTTGTTTCCTTTCTCCTTTTGAAATGATTTGGTAAACCTATCCCAACTTGATGTAACTATTATGATGTTTTATAACATATGAAACTTTACTTCGCTTTTAATTGATTTTATGACTTATATGTATATTTTTAAACTTTGTTCCACACCTTTAGATGGTGATAAGACATGAACGGTAGTAGACGTGGTCGAGATCGTATTTGAGAGCGTAGGCAACACCGAGGTCTTGGAGGGTGACCAGAGATCGGCGGTGGACCAAAAATCGAGAACTTAGGGTTGAAACTGGGACCCAATGTTTGATTGCCAACTTGATATATTAAAATTGTGAGATTTGGGTTGGTGAAAGGAAATATTTGATAGATTTAATGAGTCTAACAATTAAGGGACAGAATATGCTACTTGGAATGGAAGTTTGAGGCTATACATAGACCATCAAGACTTGAACAATGTGACCATTAAGAACAAATACCCTTTTGCCTTACATACATAAGCATTCGATCAACTGCAAGGAGCCGTGGTACTATCCAAGTTGGATTTAAAGCAAAGCTATTACCAGTTAAGGATCCTAGAAACTGATGTGCCTAAGACCACTTTCAATCCAAGATACGGGCACTTTGAATTTTCAGTTACGTCCTTTGGGTTGACTAATGCACTAGCAGCATTTATGGACTTAATGCATCAGGGTTTTAAGCCGTATTTGGATTAATTTGTGGTGGCATTTATTGATGATATATCGGTATACCCTAAGGTTCGAGGAGATCATGAAAGACATCTGATGATAGTTTTATAAACCTTGGGAGAGCACCAACTTTTGTTAAGTTCAATAAGTGTGAGTTTTGAATGAGAGAAATAAGACTTGATGAGAATTTGTCCTACGAAGAAAGGCCGGTAAGGATTTTAGATTGAAAAGTGAAGGAATTAAGATGGAAGCTGCATCTTGTGGCTCGATTTTGTTCTACTTGTGAAAAGCTTTTCAGAACGATGTCTTCTGATGAATTGTAGCATTTTGAACCTAATTTCCAACTCCATAAACCATTGTCAATTTGGATTTTTATAGAGTTAAATACGGTTTGATTTCGAAACTGCGACAAAGTTGGAAATTGGAAACTTTTCCCTTCTCTGCTGACCGAATGGTCAAGTCTGTTTTGGGATGTTATATTTCGAAAATTTTAGTGTCATTTACCCATCAATTGCTCATTAAATGTTTCTGGAATCTTGGTTTAAAAAATGGAGCGAATTGGGGCTGATTTGGTCGGAAAAACTTTTGAAAAGAGAAAGAGAGATAGGATGGCAGATTAGCTTTGGAAATTTCACAAACTTTGGTCGTTGTGTTAACTGCCTTCCCGTGCAAGTTTTTGCCTAAAGTTTGATAGAGAGGTAGTCCATATATGGAAGTTTAAGTGTACCAAATTTGGTATAATTTCAATACCATTTCGATACTCAAATGATACCCCAAAGATTGCTCTTCAAAACTGGAAATCCACTTATCAGGTTGCGAAAATCAACCAAGTTCAAACTGTTATATCTTGTTATTCAAAACTCCGAATTTAGTTCCGCTTGTTGTGTTTGAAACTTTATTTGGGACTCTTCATGATTTATAAATTTCAGAGGTTGATTCACTTCTTGTGAATTTTACCGAATTTCCAAACATCGCTGAAAACCAAGACTGGTTCTGTCTTGTCTTCATGAATCAGCAACTTTGAGCTGAAAAATAAATGCTTTCTGTTTGGAATCTTGGAAGGGTGTCTTCTGGGAACTTTTAGTACTTTGGATCTAGTTTCCAACGGTATAAACTTTTCCATTTTTGGACTTACCAAACACAAGATCTAATTTTCCAAGTTTTGTCGCGAAAAGCGGAAAATTTCCGATTTCGTAGAAAATGAGTTTTTAAGAACTTGTCACTTTCTTTTGATATTGATGGATCGTTTTAAACTCGATTTCATGGAGGATATTAGTTTCCCTTGTGACTTTAAATCCTCACTTTTGAATCTCGATTTTCGAGAAATTAAAGTTTTTTTTTAGACGTTGTCTTAAGTTTTAAACGAATGTACTTTTGTCCTTAAATGATAGTGGTTGTGGTTTATGTGAGTGATAGTTAATCGTTATTTCTTTAGGCGCTCAAGAGGATCTTGAAGGAAACCTCGGAGCGGAACACTAAAGACTTTACTTGTTCACTTAATTTTGATTTGGTGAGTGTCAAGTGTATGAATTGTTGCTAAATGCTTAAATTGTTCCTCATTAATTGAGTATTTTGAAAGTGTCGAGACGAGTGTGTACTTTATCTCACTCGCTCTCTTTCAAGTGAATTTATAATTGAATTGTATGAAGTGAAATTGTATTTATGTTTGAATCAATGTCGATTGGAGTGAATCTCATCGACTTATATTTATAATAGTGTGGGACGCCCAAACTCATCGGCTGACCTTGCGACTCGAGCCGGCATGGGCTTGTTTGAGAAGTTTGGTGAGCCATGAGAAAAATTCATAAGTTTGATCTATTGGAGAGATCTCGCTTGGCATACTCGAGTAGTATCGCCTTTTATATCTGAAGAGCGGGCCCGGGACAGGGGGTGTAACGGTGAACAGGAATTGTGAAGTAAGTGGAGTTCTACGGACTTAATACCTACCCGGTTGACGGAGTGTCATCACGTGGAGGTATTAGATCGAGCCTCGGTAAAGCAAGTGGAATTTAGCTCCTGAGAGCTCCAGTATCCTTAAATTGTTTCTGCGTACTTTTCCTACTTGAAATGTTAATTACTTGAATTTTACAGTTTTACTTACTGTATAAATGTTATTGTTACTTGGACTATGTGTTTGCATGTGTGTTTCTTGGCCTCACTAAGCGTTCGCTCACCCCATTAGTTTTGTTTTCCTTAATAGGAGTTTGGAATGGAAAGAATTTTGGAGAAGCCGGTTTGATTACTTTTGATTAGTATTTTGGGATGTAATTGATTAGCCGACTTCTAGTGATTGTATTTTGGGGAAAGTGATGTAATTTTGAGAACCTGTGTTGTAAAATTTGAAAGTTTATTTAAGGAAGTGACTTTTCTTACTTCGACTGTTATTCTTTGGTTGTGTATCTTTAAGCTTGAATTGGAATTGTATCGAGTCCTGGCGAGAGTTGGGTAGACGTTCCGCGAATACCCTTGGGTTCGCCCTTGGGAGAAATGGGGGCGTCACAGTTTTCAAGTTTGTTTAGATCTTTGAGTCTTGTAAGGCTATAAATAAGCCTAACTTGTAATGTTTTCAGAGGTTAGACAATTATGAGATAAATAAAAATTGAGAGTTTTCTCTTTCTTGTTCCTTTGGGAGCGTCCCTTGATACAAAGTGAGTTGTGTGTCCTTTGTTCTAGTTTGACTTATCAATTCAAAACCACGTTGAGTTATGGCGCCATTCTACCATCGCATCTTGGTTCGCTATCTTGTTAAGTTGTGGGTTAAGATTAAGTTTGAAATTTGCAACTTCGCGAGTTAAAAGGGTCGAGGTTTTTCCATCTTCTGTATCTGTAACCTGATATGTCCCATAACCTAGTCGAGATAGATTCTTCCGCTACCTGTGCAATTCATTTCTTCAAGAGTGGGAGTTGGGGATTCGAGTTCACATCAGTTTGCGCTTCTTTCTTTTCTTTTATTCAATTGTATGGTTAGATTGCTTCATCTTTATTGCTATTTTGCATGCTTGAGTGTGTGATCACTTAGGCTAATTTTGGTTAGTTAAAATTGGGTGAATATTTGCAATTACTTGCTTGATTCTTGAAAAACCTAATTCACCTCGGTTGTCTTTGGGCCTTAGACCTACTACTTTCATTGAATTAGCTCAAGGATGTCTGAAGATATGTCATTTGAAGATGGCATCAAATCTTTTGAATACTAAACTTGATCACTTGATGGTAAATGTTAAATTGGACAACATCATGCATATGATTGAGTAAAATAGGAATGTTAATACTTATAATTATAATAATATGATTTGTGCCTTATGTGGAGGATATCATACAACTTATGAATGTATGCAAGTACAAAATGTGGATTACTATGGTGAATTTGGGCATTATAATTCTTGTTTTGATCAATGCAACTCTAATTAGGGGAATTCTTATGATTGTGGTTGGAATAATCAATGTACTTATAGTGATTTTCCAAATTTTCATGATTACCAACCTAAATTTGTCCAATAAGAATCTAAATCATCTTGGAAATTAGTTATAGCAAAATTAGCTAATCTACCTTTGACTTGGGAATTAGCAAGTGAAACATTAGATGATGATTCTAAACTATCTTGGGAGCTAACTGTAAAAAAATTTGCAAATCAAATAGATTTAGATTTATAAAAGCTAGCTAATATGATATCCGACACTTTGATAGGGTTGAGAAAAGGATAGATTAATTAGTTTCACACTTTGGTAGAATACAAGACCAATTGCATGCTTTGTGTGATTTTATTTCATCTAATAATATGCAAAATGATCCCAACATGCATGGTAGGAATGCCAAGTATGAAAGTGGATTGCATTTTGATGAAAATGATGAATATATTTTGTGCTTCAATGAGGAAATGCTCATTTCACATGATAATGACTTGGAACCAACATTGAACCTCAAGGAACAAGCATTCAAGACTCCCTTTTAACCCCTCTTGAGGAATATTTAGAGAGTATAGGTTCCAAAGGCATTATTGCCCATGAAATTCTCGTGGCATCTCTTTTGGTGAGTTCTCAAGTGACACATATACAAGGTAATATCAATAACACACTTGGGATAGATAAGTCACTTCCTACTCTCACATCTTTAAAGTATATAGCTTTTGCTATTAAACCACCTTTTATTAATCCACCGTGACCTTAGTTGGAGGACCGCTTGTTAACAAAGCCGCCTCAATAGCAAGTTCAAAAGTCGAGCTAACAACTTTAAACAAAAGTGCTTGTTGGAAGGCAACTTTAACAACTTTTTTTGATTGGTTTTTGTAGGTTTAGTGCATCTACTTCAGAGAAGTATGAGAAAGAGTTCAAACTCACATTTGAAGTGATGAAAAGGGAAGTTTATACTCATTTTTTTATATTCTTGAGCTTCTATTGTTAGTTTCATTGAAATTAGCATGAATTCATTACACACATATGTGTTTTTGTGGATAAAAGATGGTTTAGAAGGAAATTGAACATCTAAGTCAAACTTGGAAAATTAGTTGTTAAGTATAGAAAAATTAGTAGTTAAATATAGAAATTGGTTCGTTGTTGAAATAGGGGAGCCAAACCAGTTGTGAAACCGGTCCATATTGATTCTTGAATTGGTTTCCCATCGACAAATTTTCATATTCTGGAGCAACCTCTCTGTCCACAAACCAGTTGTGCAATTTATAATTAGTGGACAAACAAGCGATGAAACCGGTTCATGCACCACCAGTTGCTTGGCAATTTCCTTTCACAAAATTTCCAAAAAAGGGATGAGTGATCTTTCCTTGTCTTTCTTTATCACTTTGACGTACATAATTTTAAGTAATTTTAATTTTCTTTAGTTCTATGTATTGTTTCATGTGTAGTAAAATTTTAAGTATTTTGATTTTTCTTTTGATGTGAATCACAGTGGAATTGACTTTAATGAAGATTAAGGATTTGTTGCCATGGACTTGCCTCAACATTATCACCGGGGATATATTTCTTCTTAACTTTCTTTTCTTTTCCCTCACTTTGAGGACAATGTGATGTTTAAGTGTGGGAGAGGGAAATTATTACATTGAGATATTTGTGTTTGTGTTGGCATGGAAATTGTTATACACAAGACTTTTTGTATATTTGGGTTTAGTGAGATCTTGTGAAAATTTTGGGTTACTGATAGGAAGCTTGATCCTTTTATAAGGGGAAACCTTGTCAAAATTTTTTGTATATTTTTCAAAATTATGTTCAAATATGTGAAATTTGCTTGTTAAGAAGCCAACTAGTTTTATTAGCTATCCATTTTTGGTGGAATTGCACATTTATTTTGAAATTTTCATCATTTTAATGACTTGGAATGCCTTTGATGTGTCTATGATTTTGTTAAGTTAGGAATGTATCTTCTGTTAAGTTGAGGAGACTGTGTTTAAAAGTGCATGTTTGATGATTTTCTTCATCTTCACTTGAATATGTGAGTTATGGGGTAAGTATAGCTTGTGCGTGCATAAATTTCCTTCTAGTATTCTCCTGGTTCTTTGCTTATTTGTGTAGTAAGAGGGAATCTTATTTTAACATTGTAGCAAAAATAAGAAAAAAAGAGAAGAAAAAAAAGAAGAAAAAATTGAGAGAATAAATGTGATTTTCTAGCTCCTAGAACTCTTGTACTAAATAACCGGGGGTCTTCATATACAAGTGTTGACTTTCGTATCAAACGGTACTTGAGTTGGACGATTATTGAATAATCGGTAATCTTCGTTTAAAAATGTCAAATGTCACATCAATAGGCAATTTTTTAGAGGAGCAATTGAGTGTATATATGTGACAGCCCCACCTTCCCCTAAGGCGAACCAAAGGGTTTGGCGGACTGCCTGCCCAGCTCTCGCCAGGACTACGGAGTCGAATCACACAAAACCCTAGACTACGCGCGATAGAATCCAAAGCCATAGAATCACAACATCTCAAATGAATACACTTATTAGACAAGGTTAAACATTTATGCATATTTTTACATCGAAGTCTTGAACAAAGTAACTAAAGTACAAGCCAAAGTATTCATATCGGTCAAAATACAATTAGGGTTTCAGTCGCAAAAGAGCTTAACAAAATACATATACAATAGCTCGCCCCTTTTCTTCAAAAATCATGATTTCTAAGTTTGCCCCCTGTAAGAAAAACAAAGATAACGGGAACGGGGTGAGCTTGCGCTCAATGAGGTACCAAGAATACAAGTAGACACAAATCAGGGCAATTCACTTTAAGGCACATATGCACATATGAGGAAATGAACAATTATTTCAACTGGAAAGGATACAGGTAGCTCTCAGGAGCTAAAATACTCGATTGCGGTACTTGATCCAAACCCGTTGACTCTCCGTCAACGTATATAGAACCAACATGTCCGTAGACCCCACTTTACACCGAATTCCGTCCACCAAACATACCCCTACCGGGCCCGAACACCTCAACAGTAACAGTGGGTGGTAATACTCGAGTATACCAGAAATCCAGAGTCTCAATACCCAAGGATTTCTTAGAAATCGACTACTGTGGTTCGTTATCTAATCGACCAGGCCCTGGCCGGCTCGACTCGAGTAACTAGCCACAGGATTTGAGCTCAGAGGTAACCGAACAGTCGTTGGATGCAATGTCCAAATGGCAGTAAATTGAGCACAGATAACAGATTCAAAATTTTTCACAGTAAATAGGCATGCGGACAAGAGAACGAGAGTGATAAAGTACACCCTTGTCTCCATGGAATAAACAGATAGTACAGTCATTCAAATTTCAGATTTGCATGAACAGAAAGCCAAGTTAAGCAACAAAGGAGGGGAGTGGTACACTCACCAGTTCAAGCGCAGATACTTCAAAAGTTTTCCCCAAAATGACTTTAATCGTCCAGAAACCCTAAAATAACCAAAGTAGACCATTGAAGTTTTCACGTCCAAATTCTAGTAAATGAAGTGCACAAGTGAGGCTCGACTACAAGTCGTATGCCTATCCAAATGAGCCACTAATGCAAGGCTGCAAAGCGTGATTTCGGAACGAAAAGGTAACGGGAGGACCTAGGGGCTTGAATGACCTAAAAGCCGTTCATCTACTAAGAATCAACTCAAACTTGAAGGAACTACGCGGCCTAGAAAATTGGGCAGCATGCCCTTTGTTTTTACCAAATTTCCAGCCATATATGGCTTCCTTATTTTCCTTAATCAGCCCCCACAATCACATACAAATATTATCATTACAATAGCCGTTCAATAGGCTCCAAAACCATCCAAGAATAACACAAGTGCAAAAGTACAAGCAAATATCAATTTTGAAGACAAAAGCTAAATGGCAGATTTGACATCTCGTAGCATTTTAGTCATACCCGGAGCTATGGTTATCGAATCGGGGTGAACCTTATACCATATCGAAGCTAAGACAGAGGGGAACAACTTTTATGAAGGCCACTTAACCTAATTTAGAGTTTATCTAAGTCAAATGTCCCAATCACAGATCCAAAAGTTCAAGATCAGTCTAGTTATCAGCACTGACTTTAACCGACAATAACTCAGGCTACACAATTCCGTTTTGGGTGTTTTTAGAGGCGTTGGAAAGCTAACACATAGGGCTACAATTCTTATGAAGATACCTCAACCCAGTTTTCAACCTAACCTAGTCAAATTTACCCAAACAGCCCTAGATTTTCCAGTTTGAAACTCACTGTGAAAGTCAACTAGCATTCCTGATTTATTCAATCATATCTCAGCACACACAACTCCGATTCAGTTGATTCCAAATCCATATGAAAGCTAAGATACAAGTCTACAATTCTTAAGAAGGCACCAAAAGCTAATTCATTCATCTTCCCAGCCAAACGAGCCAATTACAGAGGCTGATAATCATTTCCGGACAGAAACAGGGAAGCAGGGGCAAATTAGTCATTTCACAAGCTATCCTGCTCCGATTGAGCTGAAAATTTACAGGCATAATCTACACTCAATTCTCTACAACTTTCATGTTTTGAGCTAAGTCCAATTCGGCCTCCTTGATGGCCGAATATATCTGGGCAGAACAGGACAGAAATATTCACTATAACCGAAAATTACCACTAAACTACTTCAAACCACAAAATATGCTCATAAAACTACCACAACTACAACTTTAAGCCACAAATTGGGAATTATTGAGAACAAAGAGGGATTTCCTTAGCAAGTTACCTTGGATCCTCAAGAAAAATGATGACCTAGGCTTCTTCCTCCCAAAATTGCTCCACAACCACCTTAGAACTCCTTGGACTAGCACTTTTATGGTGTGATTTGCAAAAGCTATGGTTGGAACTCAAGATTGAGTTTGGAAATTGAAGTGCAAGATGAACTTTCTCTCTCTTTTTCTTCCTCAAAATTTCGGCCAAGAGAGCTTAAAGGATGAAGATGATTTTGGTCAACTTTAGCTTTTGGTAAAGGCAAGAAAGTTAGGCAAGTCTTCATCCAACCGGGTTGCGACATGTGGCACCTTTTAGGGTTTCAAGCTTATCTTCTTTCCTCCAATGGTTAATCTATCTAGCTGACCTCTAATTGTCTCCTAGCACCTTGTAAAATAATATCACTTAATATTTCACCACCTAATCGGCAAAATTATATCGCACTAGCGGGCCCCACGTCCTTAATACGCTTCCAAACTAACCCGAACTAACTTATACTAGAAAAATGTTTTAGAAAACCATATTCACTTATAAATGTCTAGAATATTAAGGTAGTAGAATAAAATAAAGAAAATGCATGAAAAGAAATAGAATTAAATGATATGAAATAGGAAAATTTTACGGGTCCTCACAATATAGAATTAGAGAGCC